>JAXQQM020066206.1:0-67610 GCA_034641835.2 Pinus albicaulis | reverse complement strand
TTGTAATATCCCCAAAGGGAAACAACCAGTAATACACAAAAATATGCCAGACAGATATGGAAAATACAATGCTGGAGCCAGATCATGGAACAAGTACACATAGAATGCCAGAAAACTCAGCCATTTTATTAATCTAAAAGTACATAGAGAGGAGTACAAGATAATCAGAATGAGTGCACCTATCCTTGCCCTAGGCAAGTGGAGACCCTCTCAGAACAAATGATGGCTGCAAATAAGGACAGCGTCCTAAATGGCTGAAGAGCTGCTATGAAGGCTGTGGCACAGGGATGCAATGGAGCTGTGGGCGAAGAGACTAGAAGATGGGCGATATCGAGCCTCCAAACCCCTTCTGTCAGCAATTTGTCTGCTTGTGACGGTATGAGAAGCAGAATAGAATGCGGCCACCAAAACCTCAGGATGAAATGATCGGCTCCTCAAGGCTAGAAATCTTTTTGAGAAAACATTTGTCAAGCCTACTCACTGACCACACTCATCGAGATCGGCGTCCTCCACAGTGGATCACAGCGTCCTAGATGCTCGGATCTACTGGAAAACCCAAATCCAGAGATACATGTCCTATCCCTCCAGGATACGCGTCCTCCTAGAACGGATCTCTGACCCATCTCTTGGGATACGAAATGCTTTGGATCTGCCAATATCTCCTCAGATCTGCAACCTCCCAAGCTGGATCTAATGCTATCTCTCCAGATCTGCACCCTACAGAACTAGATCTGCAAATATCTCCTCAGATCTGCAATCTCCAAGGCTGGATCTGCCAATGTGTCTTCAGATCTGCGTCCTTCTCTTCCCTGGAACAACGTCCTCTCTCTAAGTCTGATTCAAGGCCCTTCACATAGTCCGGAACAACACTTTCCTCTCGACTCTGAATCTACCTTCCTCCCCCTCAACAAATAATGTTTTCTAGGATCTCAAGGCAACACAGAGAATGTCTCTTTCCCTTCCACCACTAAATGCCACTGACTGCATCAACCAAATATGTTACTCGAAAATAACCTTGTTTGTATGTGCACCAAGTCCTCAAGCTAAGGGTGATACCAGAAAATAACCTTACCAGGGCAGGCACTCCAAGTCCCCCGAGGCTAAGGGTGAGATCTCCGAACGGAGACACTCGGTTGCACTAAACAGTGCTGCAGACCGACTAAACAACCGGCGTGCTGAAGCAGACAGAAGTCTAGCTCTCAATATCAATATCAAATCAAGCATGTCCAAATGAGGTGAGAACCCCACCTTTTATAGTGCTAAACTCCCTCCAAAACTTTGACTGTGTCCTTCACTCTCCTTGGCCTGTGCAGTTACCCTTGGGTCAGCGTGAGGCCTCCCCTCATATCCATGTGGACCCCCAAGGCCCCCTCTCTAAGTTATAACGTTAATCAACTAGGAAAACACTTTATTTTATAAAGTGAGGTGACTAAAGTGAGGTGACCCCTCTTATTTCTCACTTTATTTATTATTTCTAGCTAAAGTGGCAAAATTAAACAAAAAATGAAATATTCCAATTAGCAAGGCTAATTGGGAATATTGGCTAGCCTCTCATGAAACGTTGTCATTCAAGCAACTGGGTGATGATGCCGTAAAATCCTCGGCCAGTCATATGGCATCATCCAGAAAATTGTCATTGCATGAATGCTTCCACTTAGCCGCGTTCCCTCACACACGGCAGAAAATGTGCTCGGGTCCCACTGAACTCTTCCTCGCTTCACAGACACCATATAAGGATATCACGCTGGGACCAAATGGCCGTGTACTACCTAATCAATAGTCCTCCCGGATCCCATCGCCACTGTGGCCAATAATCGCACAAGTCCCATGACTCGGACTGCTCACTGCCTCTGGCTATGACTAAAGACCATGACTGCTGCTGCTCTGCATCTATGAATGTGTAAGTTGGCCCATCAACTGTGAGCCAACTCATCACCTCTCTCTGATCAAGGCATGGAGTCGGAAATATAATGAGGAATATCTCCCTCCCGTGGATCCTCCATCTCCAAGCAATCATCCAGACAAAATGAGCCACCTCCCAACAAGGCAACTCCTGAAAATCTCCTTCCACCTCAAGCTCTGGTAATGAAGGTGGGCTGAAAATATGAACTTGGCAAGCATCATAGTTTACCCCATGCTGTCCTTCTCTCCACTCATGACAAGTGTAGAGTCTATGCTGATCCTGGGCTGCAAAATCATTGCCCTCCAATGGCAAAGTGAAAAACAATCCACCATAGAAGGTTCCTCTATCAATGGAGAACAAGCTGGCCCAAAACAAACCATCCATGAAGAATATGACATGGTCATCATGGATCACCCTAATGAGATGTTTGCTGAAGGTTCTACATGAGGATACATAATGCAAACAATCTCTCACAAGGATACAACGTAGTCTCATCCACTGTGACCTCAGAAAATTACATGGCAAGCAATGTACAAGATTCATCACATCTACTAATGGATAGTAAATGGCTGAATATGACAACAACATAAGACAAAACACTTGCCCATAGCTGTACAATGGATGAATATCAATCTCATGGCCCACCTCAAAAGAGAACACATATGTAGTAGTGGTGGCCATGCCTCCTCCCATGCTCCTATTAGAACATGTAGTGCAGAAAATACTCAAAGGCACATTCAGCTCATGTGTCCCTCTCATAATCAAGCCTCCCATACAAATCTGACCATACGCTAGAAGTAAGATGGTACATGGATCCATAAATGAGTTCTCCATAATGTTTTGGCATGCTATGAAGAAGAATGAACCATGTGCTGCAAGAAGATAATCCTCCTCATGCTTGGAAACCCAAGTCAAGAAGAATATGCCATAGATGTCTATATCATCATTACCTCCTCTTTGTGCAACAAATATGAAGTGATCCTGGGACCTATGGGTTATAGATCCACCATATCTCTGCTGCGCACACTTCATCCATAATGTTCTGCTCCAGGGTGACAACGCTGGGAGCTCATGCAAATAAGCTCCCGTCAATACCAGACTCTACTCTTTGACATGCTCCTTGTCAAAGACTCCTCTAATACTGCTGCAACAAGTGTGGAATACTCCCCAAGATGGAAGTGCTTCCCCGTCATCATCAAAGATCAAGGAGATAGTGCCATCCCCTCTTCCTGCAACATCATGCAAGGTGTGAGAGCAAATCTGTCCTTGCTCTCCCAGAAACAAACCAAGCAACCAAACAATTTGCTGCCTCCCCATACTTCTATCATACAACTCATGTGATGAAGACATAACGAGTATCATAACAACACCATGCATACATACTCTATGCTGCTCAATGATGCAAGTATCCAGCCATCTTTCCTCCACCCTCCGACTCTTAGGAAGAGTGTTTGCCAAGAGATGGCCAAACTCTTTCAAGAGTAACCAGCGCAGCCAAGCCTCCTGCTGCCTGGTGTCATAGATCTGCAAGTAGCCTCCTAGCTCCTTGCTCATCATCCCCATCCACTCAATCACTTGTGGATGCCTCCTTCTCCTCATCCCGGTACTCCTCCCATGAGGGTTACCATCCTCCCAAATCAAATTTCTGATTTTGCACTGCATGGGATTTTGAAGTATAAACTTCTCAAGGATCAATGAGACCCTATCAAGAATCAAATAGGTGGTAGGCAAAAACCTCCCATCATGATGTGTGTGGCTCACGGAATGTCCAACACAAGCATGAGAGATGTTATCCATCCGAAGATGTCCCCCATCTTCTATCTGCTCTTGTGAGAAGGGAAGAAAGTCATCGCACCCCATGGTGTGTCGAAGTGCATCTCTAGTGAGATCTCTCCTTGAGACCTCCCCTCCATCCATAGCCTGCTCCCCCGAGTACCAACTCAAAATCTCTCGCCATCCAACCTCAACTCGTGGCTGCTGTACCCTGTGCAACTCTGATCGCCTCATACCACTATCCACGTCAACATATGAGACCTGACTAGGTGGCTCTGCCTCTCTTTCTCCAACGGGACGAGATGACCCAACAACACTGCTAGTCCCATCCATGCATACCTGAAGGGGAATGATCTGATGCTGCAATGTGCTCTCGGGTTGTACCATCAGGGAATCCAGTTGTTCCCCAATGAAGACCAACTTGGCCGCCGACTTGGCACAAGTCGCTCTCATACCCTCCAGCTCCTGATCCTGCAACAAAATGGTCTCTCGTACTGACGCGGCCTTCTCCCTCAAAACTCGAAGGTCCGTCCGAAGCCGATGATACCGCTGTCTACGACCATCATCCAATACCTCTATATCTCCTAGTGTCTCATCGATAATGGATATATCTCCTGATACTGCACCCATCTGTGTGCTGCTACCACCCGAAGACTCGGACGCGACTCCGGTCATCACCTCAATGGATGGCTCTACTGAGGTAGGCTCTACCTTCTCCTCTACCACGTCAACCGACATGGCCAAGGAGGTCTCCAATGAGGGTGAATCCTGTATCACACTAGGTGTAACCTCGGACTCCCTGCAACCCTGTGTTCCCTCATCCTCTTCTCCACTGCTCTCGGAGAAGACCTCAATGAAGTGTGCCTTCCCTGCCGCACACCTGTGTCCTGGTGCCCCTGGCTCCTGGCAAATGAAGCACAACCGCTTCCTCCTCAGCTCTCTCCTGACCTCATCATCAAACTGCCCTCGTCCAGGATTCGCCTTGGGAGGCGGAGCCCTCGTGTCCTTACCCTTAGGCTGGAAAGCCTGTCTCTGGGGATAAGGTGGCCGAGTCCTGGGCAAGACATCCTTTAAGTCTCGAGTCCTACTGATGGCATCCTGCAGTGTAGCCGGTTTGTTCGACCGGACTAGGCCACGAAGTGGCTCTGACAGCCCCTCCACAAACATGTAAACCATCAGTGCTGCAGATAAATCAGGTACCATCACCGAAATCCTCAAGAAGTCTGAAATGTATGTCTCTGCATTCCCAGTCTGTTTGAGCTTGGTCAGCTCAACAAAATACTGCTCCGGATCCCTCCTGTCAAAGCGCTCTACCACCCTCCGTGTAAACTCGGCATATGTCGTCACTGTAGAATGCCCGAGTGTCGCCATCCCATGGAACCACCAATCCTGGGCCTCACCATCCAGATGCAATGTTGCCACCTTAATGGCCTCTGACTGCGTCATCTGGTTAAGCTGGAAATAGATGTCCAGCTTTTCCACCCAGGACTTTGCCGAACTGTTTGATGAGCCATCAAACCTGGGCAAATGAAATCTACTAGCTGCACGGTGGTCATCACGGTGGTATCCGTGCCCCTTGTGCTGGTGCTGCTCAGGGGGTTTGATGCCGCATCGATACTGGAGATAGCGCTCGAAGGGAAGAGTATCCATGAATGCCTGTCCTAAGGCCTGCCACTCTGCAAAAACGGCTGCCCATCGAGCTGGACTCACATCTCCTGCCATTGGCATTTTCTGCTAGGTGCCTACAGGCTCCTCAGAAACTGCACGGCTGCTACAAAACCATACTGCTGCTTAACTTTGACCTCCGATTTACCCACTGAAAACTATTCAGAAAATTCTAGGAATTTGGGAAGGTGATCCTTGTCCAAAACCCAGAAAAACCCAGAAAACGTTTCTCATAATTCCAAACTTCAAAATTTGACCCTTTATTTGGGCTTTTATTCAACTCGTTTCAAGACAAGTATCTCGTTGTCGTCGATATATGATCTTCTTCGGCGGTTTCAGACCATAAAATGAGCTGCACTATGCTCGAATGTAATACTGTGTTGAAACCAAGAATAAGTACAAAAATATGCAGGGAGAGGAAAATACGCTGAGCGTATCAAATGGTATTGATAGGACAAATGTAAATAAATTATTTTTTTATTAATCTGAGAATACATAGAGAGGAGTACAAGATAATCAGGATGAGTGCACCTATCCTTGCCCTAGGCAAGTGGAGACCTTCTCAGAACAAATAATGGCTGCAAATAAGGGATACCGCAATGGGTCATAAGAGTCATGGTGAAGAGTCACTGGAGAATGAACTGTGAACTGAAGACTAGAAGATGGCTGATATCAGGCCTCCAAACCCTCACCAATAAAAACGCTGTCTCTGCTAGTGACAGCGCAGAAACAGATAGAATGCTGGCCCCAAAACCTCCAGATGAAATGATCAGCTCCTCAAGACTAGAAATGTTGGAAAACGCTGTCAAGCCCTACTCACATGACCCTGCTCATCAGATCAGCGTCCTCCCTGATGGATCTGCGTCCTAGATGCTCAGATCTACTGGATCTGAAGCCTCCAATCCAGATCTGTGTCCTATCCCTCCAGATCTGCGTCCTCCTAAAACATCAGAGACAGACTGCGGCTGATTCATATTCCTCAGACTGTAACTCTCAGTTGATCTACGCATTCTCCAGATTCGCACCCTACAATCCGCCGCATCTGCAAATATCTCCTCAGATCTGCAATCTCCAAGGCTGGATCTGCCAATGTGTCTTCAGATCTGCGTCCTTCTCTTCCCTGGAACAGCGTCCTCTCTCTAAGTCTGATCTGCGTCCTTCCTTCTCCTGGAACAGCGTCCTTCCTCTCAGATCTGAACTGCGTCCTTCCTCCCCCTGAAACAGCGTTCTGCCTTCTAGATCTGCGCAGCCACAAGAAGGGCTTCTTCCTCTCCAAATCTCCACCTGAAACTGCTGAAACTGAAGGATGTTACTCAGAAAATAACCTTACTAGGGAAGGCACTCGAAGTCCCCCGAAGCTAAGGGTGAAACCAGAAATAACCTTACCAGGGCAGGCACTCGAAGTCCCCCGAGGCTAAGGGTGAGATCTCCGACCGGAGACACTCGGTTGCACTAAACAGTGCTGCAGATCGACTAAACAACCGGCGTGCTGAAGCAGACAGAAGTCTAGCTCTCAATATCAATATCAAATCATGCATGTCCAAATGAGGTGAGAACCCCACCTTTTATAGTGCTAAACTCCCTCCAAAACTTTGACTGCGTCCTTCACTCTCCTTGGCCTGCGCAGTTACCCTTGGGTCAGCGTGAGGCCTTCCCTCATATCCATGTGGACCCCCAAGGCCCCCTCTCTAAGTTATAACGTTAATCAACTAGGAAAACACTTTATTTTATAAAGTGAGGTGACTAAAGTGAGGTGACCCCTCTTATTTCTCACTTTATTTATTATTTCTAGCTAAAGCGGCAAAATTAAACAAAAAATGAAATATTCCAATTAGCAAGGCTAATTGGGAATATTACACTACTAAAGATGCTGTCTGTTACTTCTTCTTTTCACCTTCCTTCTTGTTAGGACATTGTCTAGCATAGTGTCCATGTTGATGACAATCAAAACACTTGATTTTACACATCTTTCTTCTTTTCTCCCTTGTGGCTAGACCCTTTGCTTGAACCTTTATTGGGTTTCCCTTTCCTACAAGAGCAACGTTCTTGTCATCCTCACCCTTCTGGCCACTGCTGCTGCCTGCATTGACATAAGTCTTCCTGTGTGAAATCACTCCAAAATGATTGCGATTTGCAGCTAGGAAGGTCTTGTCTTCTAGTAATCACCTGGACAAAGAGATCCCACTGCTTTGAGAACCCATTCAACAAAGTTCTCACGAGCTCTTCATCTTCCTCTTTTTCTTTGACAGCTGCTAACTCATGTCTTTATTCTTCTTTTCTCCCTTGTGGTCAGACCCTTTACTTGAGCCTTTCTTGTGTTTGCCCTTTGCTACAAGAGCAACATTCTTGTCATCCTTACCCTTCGGGTCACTGCTGCTGCCTACATTGACATAGCTCTTCCTGAGTGAAATCGCTCCAAAGATGATCACGATTCATAGCTAGGAAGGTCTTGTCTTCTAGTAATCACATGGAAAAAGATGTTCTACTGCTTTTAGAACCCATTCAACACAGTTCTCACGAGCTCTTCCTCTTCCACTTTTTCTCTGAAAACTGCTAACTCGTCTCTGACTTGTCTGACCCTAGTAAGGTATCTGACAATGCTTTCTCCCTTGTTCTGTCTTGTGATTCATAGCTTCTATCTAAGGATGAATTTCCTATTCAAATTTGCACTCTTGAAAAGATTCAAGATGTTATCCCACATCTTCTTACATGTATCCAACTCTGCAATGTGCGGTACGATAGGATCTTTGACCCCTTCTTGGATTATATGCCTAGCTTTGGCATCCTCCTCGCGGTATGTTTCTAACTACATTGGATCTGTCAGTACAAAAATGTTAGATGTTGCATACCCCTTCAGTCTATGCTCCTCCAACAACAAAAGCATCCTGGATTTCCAGATGCTAAAGTTTGATGCACCATTGAGTCTATCTTGATTTGCCAAACTAGCTCAAGCTATTTCTGAAACCCTTGAGCAATAAACCCCAATAGATCTGAAGATGTTTGAAGAAAATTGATCTGTGTGATGAAAACCTTGGTTTCTCTTTCAAAACCCTTGCGCTCAGATAAAGGAAAACCTCAACGTTGTTGTGAGCTCTGATATGATGTGAAAGTTCCACTACCCAAAAGGTGCTATCAACTCAGTAAATTATTCTGATTACATATGCACAACAAAATTAAATTTTCAACTGAAAGTAATGAATAAAAAACATGCACATCACCATTCATCAAATCAAAATGCAGCAGAATATACGAGAAACCAATCTCAAAAATGACACAAATATCTTTGGACAAATGTCCCTGGAAAAACCCCAAGGTGGGGAAAACCGGTTTTCAGGATTAGGGTTTTATTAAATTTTCAACAAATCTGCTAATGAGAAATTACATTTACTGCTTGCCTGATGCTTCTAAAATAGTCATACGCTCCTAGTTGGGACTGTGTGATAGATAGTTAGTTAGATTATATATAATTAATTTGAAGATCCTTTAAGTAGTAGATTGAATTAGAGTTTCCCCCTTTTGGATAATTTGTGTTTATTCCTACTTTTAAGTTGTTAATCGATCCAACATATCGGTCGGAACAAAGTTACTTGGTAGCAGGAGCGCCATTTTCAGAAGCTCCCGGTTCGGGAGCGTTTTTTTATAATATATATGTTTTTTTATATTTTTTATATTTTGATGCATATATCTCAACAAAAGCATGTAGAGTGATGAATTAGACATAAAAAACATAAAAGCATAGATTGAACTAGAGGTATCTTTATCATTACATCTAGATTCGTATAGGGATCTTTGTCATTAATATCACCCTCTAAGCATTCGCTCCGGGAGCAGGTTCGATAGGGGGGAGGCGTTCCCCCGCAACCTTGGGTCGGAAACTACTATACCAAATAAGGGAAGATATAATTTGGGCCTGCCATCTAGTAGTTTCCCCTAGTTGGAGGGATTTCCTACCTATCAGCATGCTTGTATCTTGTCATTTATCTATTTCATAGTGAGATCTGAATCCTATAAACATGAAAAAGAGATGTTTCCGTCCATTGTGCACTTGAGATGTGAAAACAAGACATTAAACCCACCTGGTTATTCGTACCATGTCCCAGATTGGCTTTACTTGTAATCTAATGCGAATCAGATAAATATAGAACAAAACCAAACTGGCAAGTGTGAGCCATTTGTTGATTGGCCCCATCAAAAAATTTATAGTGAATCTCCTTATTTATATGAGATTCTTCTAGTTTATGGACTTCTTTAGGGCTTGAGAGGGCTTATAGCCTTATACAAGGAATAAAGTGCCAGATTTTGTTGTGAAACCTTGAAGGAGGGCTAAAGCCTGTCCTCAAGGCTGAAATACCTGGCCTTACGAGCCAGCGATACTCCCCAAGCAACCAGAATGGGCATGACTCGAAAGGCTTTTAGTGAACTCCTAGTAAATAGCCCATGAAAACATTCAAGCATTGAAGGAGCATCCCATGAGTGTTCTTGAATCCGACTTTCAATCTCTTGCCAAATCTATCATGTGAAAGGGCATTCCAAGAATAGGTGGATATTCATTTCCTTGTTCTTGTTGCGTGAGGTACAAATGCCAGGCCCAATTTCGTTTCTCTTCTGAAGTCGATCCCATGATAACACCCATTCTTTTAGAACTATCCAAGAGAAAATAATTCCTTTCAAAGGGCCCTCTATTTTCCAGGCTTTCTTTGTCCACCATTGGCCAATTGACAGGAAGATTGCGGACAATAATAGGGTAGCTGCTAGTTGTCCATGAAACCCATCCCCCTATGTTCACTTGAAACTGCATGCAATATAAAATTAAACTGAAGGGACAGGTCTTCCACTAACAGGGTCCATTTCCTAAGAGTCACCATCGTTATTTTGGAGTGCCCAAGGAAAATTGATCTTGTGCCTCCTACTTGAATACACTTACCTCCATATCCACTACCCACAACTCTCTACTAATTATTATAAATTATAAGCAATGAAAATAGTTCAAAGGTGAAGTATTGATCAAACTACATGGAAAAAAGAAGGAAGGTGCAAATAATGCTCAACCCAACCTTCAGTTCATTCAAATGTAGCTTTAATCTACCCCAAAATTACGAGTCACCCTGACAATAATTATATAGAGAAGATTGTGATCAAGTTAACAAAGAATTGATGGAGATGAAAGCAAAATTGAAAGAAATTTGTGACGATATGCAGTATACACTATGAAAATGAAGTCCTCATTGATAAAATCGAAACAGGTGCAATGGTCATTATGCTAATAAAGTAAAATGAAAAGAAAGTTGAAGTCTGTAATGTGAGAGAGAACAAAAATAAGAAGAAAAGACTGACCATAATAGTAATAATAGATCCAGGGTTAAGATGAATCTATGCTGGTCTACAAGCAATCAAGATAAATGAAAATAAATAATCAGCATTATCAACAATTAAAGAATGTCCAGCAACAGAGGGAAAGAAATAAAAAAGATCATAAGAGAAAATGAGAGACGTCTACGAGGTGATATTAGAAAAATACTATAGAATTTCAAACCTGGAAACCCATATAAAACCTTGATTGCTGAAATCAAACAATTAAAATGAGGAAAAATTGCATCTGCAAATTGAAGTGCAATTTGAAAACAAAGCATCGTCAACAAATGAGATTAAATATGAAAATCATTTGAAGCAATTGCTAATGCTATTAATTGGATGTTCAGAATAAAAGGAATGCCCTCAATTCTATCTGGGATTATAGAAGAGAGTCATAAGTGCAACTTTTACTGTCATTGGAAGTGCCAAACCTGACACCATAATGTAGAAAGACTGTAAAGCACTAGTATAAAATGCATATTATTATCACAGAGCAAAAATAAATCCCCATACAGATTAAGAGAAGAAGGTGAAAATTATAAATTGTTTTAGCAATGCAAGATGAGAGCGTGGAGTCCCTAGGAGCATCCTTCTTCTGGATTCTTGATATGGCTGCTTTTGATTGGAAAGTGAAAGCATACAGAGATTTTCAGTTGTCTATCCAGAAATGTGGATGAACTCAGCCTATGAGGATGCTAACTGTCAAACACTTAATTCTCATGAAGAGGCAGAATATCTGATTCTATGTAATTGGCATCTCCATATGATGTGTGCCGATAAGAGGAATGGCTACATTCCTATGATAATTATTATTCTTAAATTTATTTTGTGTTTTGCATCCAAGAATTTCCTCATTTATTCTGGAAAACAGTACACATATAATGTCAAATTTCTTAGATCCATATTTTGTAATGCTTGATGAGGTATCTAGTTGAAAACTAGTAATATAAGGAAAAGATAAAAATAGTATCTGTGTGTAACCTGTTATGTAGTTTCAATTTTGCATATTGCAAGACTTCTATACTGTACTACTCATTGAACAAATTTTCAAAATGCAAGAGTAGGAAGAGATGGCTAAATTTCTTATTTATTCTCTGCTTTTAATGTTCTGTGAAGTGAATGGGTATTCTGTTATTTCTGGCAAAAGTTTTTGTATCCACACACTTTATTATTTATGTTTCTGTATATTCATATTCAGATTTTTAACTTGATTGATAGTTTGTCAATGTGTTATCATAAAATGTCTTTTTTTCTTCTGAAATCATAAATGCATTGTAATATCAAATTGGATATCTATTTACATATAATTATGGGGATGTTCTTGAGCAAGAGTATGGCTATTGAACATTTGTTAATATGTTGTATGCTTAGTATATATTATCCTGAATGACATCATGTAATATGGTGGAACCATTTTGCATAGGGGTTTCAGAAATGCTGAGTAATGAATAAAATGATTAACATTCCTGTTTCGTACATTATTGGCAGGTAGATCCAGGCGATATTGTGATGGTATGTTCATTACTATGGCTCTATACTATCTGATCAATTTATTTTTACATTTCTTGATAAAAATAAGTTAGGGGTGCCATAAACAACACTCATTCTTGTACAGAGGCACACCTGCATTCATCTAACCAACTGTTTGCTTCTGGACATATTTGGAGACAATCTGATTTCTCCGTTCTTCCCTCTTACTACCACCAGATTCACTACCCCAGATGATTTCCTTGTAGGTGCTATGGTTTGACCAGCTAACATCTTCTGAAGTTCCTTTTGAATAAGAGGAGCCAATCTGGGATTGATATGTCTTTATTTTTGTTTTAATGGATTTGCATCCTTTTTTATGGGATGATATGTTGAATTGTATCTGCTTTAAAGTTTATACACCTTGAGGTTATCATACGGCTAGGAGGATACATCCCTATGGACTTATACTTCCTAATGAGATTCTCTTTTTCCCTTCTCTCATATGTTGAAGTATTCTTTCCAACCCGGATGACTTGTGGAGTTTCCATGGAATGAACAAAGTTCGTACCTCAAGTTATACTCCAGAAGACTTGGAATACAAAAATATCCATTGAGGATACAAATATTATTATATATAAAATGTATGAAGAATGATACAATTGAGAGTGAGAAGCCTGCTTATATACTCTAGGCAGGTGACTCTTCATGGAAGGTCATGTCCCATTTAGACATGCCTCTTCATTATTAACTCTTTAGCTAATTAATTATTATTTATTGGTTTTATTGTTTACATTATTTATATTATTTTCTTTATAACATTGCCCTCCTCTTCAAAAATCTTTGTCCTGAAAGCTTGTTGATGAAAAGGCTTGATCTCTTTTGCTGCTACGAATGTTTTCTCGTCTCGGGATTGTCATCTTCGTCGATACAAGTTTATATGATCTTTGGAGTGATATATAAAATTGTCGCATGGAGGAAGGATCCAACCATCCTAAATTAATCTTTTGTGAAATCTTTTGATTATTGGAAACTTGTGATGAACTGTTATTCTTCGAAACATAAGTTTGTTGTTTATGTTTTGAGTGATACGGATTCGTAGATTGATTGAGATGTTTGTTTTTGTGATTCAGGTGTAGATAAAGAGTTCTTTTGGTTTGTCTTTCCTTTATCATGTGTGTGGCAAGATTATGATTTACTTCAAGTTCTGATGTCATTGAGTTGGTTATAATTTTTTCACTTGGAATTTCCTTCGTCTCAACATGAGTGTGTTTTTTCTTTAACTGACGTGTCTTCTTCTTGAGTTGTGATTTTCACTAGATCGTTATTCATTCCATTTTCTTCAACTTGGACTTCTAAATTCAATGCTTCCTTCTCGATAAACAATTGTACCTTGTTTTCCAATGACTTCTTATCCTTCTTAAGCTTCTTAATTTGCGTCAATAATTTTTCACTATGGTCTTTAAGCCGGGAAACTTCTTCATTTTTGTCAGCAGTGATCTTGTCAACTTCTTTTTACATATTTTGTTGTACTTTTTTACCTTCTTGAAAAATTACTTTTGAAATATCTTGTATGTCTTTAGATGATATTGAATCCGACTTTAATGTAACATCTAGTAGTGTTATTTTTTTCTTTTTGTATGAAAATGCCAAAAACTTCTTTTTCGTATTCAAGATGAAGGAACCTAGGGTTTTCATCCAAGGTGAACATAAAATAATGTCACCTTGATTGCTCCATAGGGTTTGAACTGAGAATTCCGATATAAATGTATAATCCTCAATGTTTGACTGTAAATTGGTTGTGATATTTTTTGTTGCCAAAATAGTGTAATTTTTCAATTATATTTGATTCCGGAATCACTAACTGGTATGCGATTTTAGGCGTTATATAATTTTTATCTTCGACAAGTGAGATAGAAATAGTGGCATCGTTTCCTGCAACAGACTCTTTAATTCTAAATAGCACTGAAGCATAATTACGTGAAGTTCCTAGAAATCTTCTTTCCTTTATTTCCAAAATAGACTCCATTTTTTTTAGAGTTTATAGTGGTCCTTTCTTGAAGTATAATATTTTAGCCTATATTTTACAACCTCTTGTATTTCTTTTCCTCAAATATTTTTTTCTATTTGAAATTAAAATACTTTATTTTATTCACTTAGTAACCCTTTCCTTTGGTTTTCTTGAAAAATAATCCCTTAATTTAAATTAAATCTACTTTACTTAACTTTTTGACTTCCCTAATTAATCACTCGATTTCAAAAAAGTACCTTTCTCAAACCTCATTAATTTTTTCTTATATACATATATAAATAGCAATCATTTAATCTTTAAATAGAGACTTTTTATTAAGTCACCCTTTCTAAAACCACCTTTTAAGTTGACTTCAATATTAAAATGTATTATTTATATAAGTACACCCAAATCGAGTGGTTCATCATATGTTGTCGATAGATATTTAGTTATAATATTATCCCCTTGTTTGTAATTCAATGAAATGACAATATGACTCACTAGCAACCAAATGTACGGGTCAAGTAAATAGTTAACATAAAATAAAATTTGTAAAAACTTATGTTGAGGGGACGCCACCTTAATGAAAAGGCACAAGTGAAGGATTATACGGTTGTTGTGATGCTGCGATCGTACAAATGTGATGATGCCAAATGTTCCAAACTTTTATGATGGCCAGGTGAGTTCAATTGCTTGATTATGCAGGGAGGAGTAGTGACTTCCGAGGGAGTTCGCAGTGGAGGCTAAGGAAAGGGTTGAAGTTATGTGACTCGAGCGCGGTTTGGCTGGGAATGGGCAGTCATGGTTAGCCGCTGTAGGCAATATGTGTGGCTGCCTGTTGTGGCATAGGTAGAACACAGGTTGTGGTTGCGTTTTTGTTTTTTATGTTTTATTTTCTATAATTAATCTCGTTTTGTTTATTTTTTAAATTTTTTTTACATATATGTATTTATTTATTTTCTCTTGTTTTCTTTTTATTATCTTTTTTACTTTTCTAAACTATTTTGCCAATATTATTATTATCATTATTATTTAATATAATTTTATTTTTATTTTTTATATATCTTTTTTTAAAATTTTTTTATTTGCCTTTTTGTCTATGGTCTTCTTTTTTTTCTTCTTGTTAATTTTCTTATTCTTATTCTTATTCTTATTATTATTATTTTTATGGCCAAGGGCCTAAATGGCGATATAGAAAAATTCCAATTTTTGGTAGCGAAACGCTTCAACGACAACGATGTTGACGAATTTGATGGTCAAAGACTTGGATCAGAGAACGGGGCTCTTGTGCAGTGGTTGAGTAGCCAGAGGATCGAACAACTCTGATACCAAATGGAACAAACAAAGTTCGTACCTCAAGTTAAATACTCCATAAGATTTGGAATATGAAAATATCCATTGAGATTACAAATACTATTATATATAAAATGTATGAACGATATAATTGAGCGTGAGAGGCCTTCTTATATACCCTAGGCAGGTGACTTTTCATGGAAGGTCATGTCCCGGTTAGACATGCCTCTTCATTATTAATATTTTAGCTAATTAATCATTGTTTATTGTTTTTATTGTTTGCATTATTTATATTATTTTATTCATAACATTCCACTCATACAACAATTCTTTCACTAACATCTTTGAGCGAGGTTACTTCCCTTTTCTACTTGTGCATATCATGCTTGTCAAATATTTTCTCAAAAGGGAGAACACCCTTAGGAAACTTTTTATCTTTAAATTCTATAGCCTCAAGATCCTCTTTTTCACCTTGCCAATTGATTTGATCGTGTGAGAACTATCACAAACTATTTAAGATTTTTTTTCTTTTTTTCTTTTAATGTTTAACCTTTTTTTTGGGTGATTAGTGGAATTGGCAACTGGGGTGGTCTCGTACTTGTTTAAAATGACATTGATTCCATCCACGACCACTATAAACACTGGGTGCACCATGGTGCCCCTAATGCGACATGGGCTATTCGAGGGGATCGAACCAATTACACGCTTTTCCAAGTAATCGACACCCTCGAGGGAAGACTATTTAATAATTGTATCACTTGTATCATGGAAAATTTGGCCATGTTGATAATTATCTAGAACAAAGAGTATGAATAGTTTCTTGATCTTACAATCCCATAAATAAATTCTTCACAAGGTTGAAGATTGGAAGTCACTACTACTAATATATTTGCTTGCATGCTTTGTTCCCTTGGGAACACATCAATGGCATATCCATCAAATAACTCTATTGAATCCCATGCTGCAAGCCTATCTCTTCAAATTTATCATTTTTAGTAGCAAACTAACCCTTAACTTGCTTTCCTACAAGGTTTGAATCACATGTAGCCTTCAATATTTTGATACCAATGTCTTTTGCGAGTTCAATTTCTAAGCATAATTACACTTACATTTTGCAACAAGGTTTAAGCAATTGTACTCAAACCCGTTGTAAAAAATCTTAGTATCACCCTTAGGAGATGTGAAAAAAACACCAACACATAGGGACTTTGACACACTGCCCACTTTTGTCACACTACTGCTCCAAGGATGACAAATCTTAGGGCTTTTAAGGCTGCCCTCTTATCGCTGATCCAACCCACTATCAATAGCTGAACTAGGGCTTGATAACTAGTCCTCTTGGTTGCCCTTTCCTCCCTCAAAAGTGAACCCTTAGCGCTCCAAACCACCTGGCCACTAACAAAGACAAATTTGCCCTTTTTTCCTCCACACTTAGGGCTTGAACTTGAAGCAAGCCACTACAGTCCACCAAATAAAATGTTCTTAGGCCGCTCCTAATTCTATTCAAACTGAACCTACATCCAATAATATTCCAAATGGAAAAATATCATATATAACAAAAACTTTGAACTAGCTACAACTACTAATTTCAGAACTGCGCAACCATACACATTTGAACATGAAAATATGGGAAAAAACTCCGAGTCATTGTATTAAATTATGATAAATGAGTACAATAAATGAGATCAGAGGAACATGGGCTCGCTACTACAAGCTATGGCAAGAACCTAGGTTGGAATTGTGATGCCCAAGTGTTAGAATGACTCCACCAAAAACCTATGCGCTAACCCAAAAAATTACTGTCACTGCTGTTGTAGGTGAACTGAGATTTCGTCCTTCAAATCTACTCCAAATATTTAGCAAAATTCAATGTAGGCTCTCCACACCGACTCCAACAAAACCCATAAATGTCTCATGGGCCCATGTAGTGGAAATGGTCCCGGGATAAATTACGCGCTCCTCCAACAATTTCTACTGCTAGCTGCTGAATGGAACTAGGAATTCTGCCTTAGAAGTGACCAGAAAATTTTGTAAAATTAATCCTAGCCTCCTCCCACCAAACCCACAAAAACGTAGAAAGGGTTTGGGCTGAATCCACCAGCCCCTCGTGACCCCCAACAAGTGCAAATTGCTCAATTTGGCCAGAAAACGCCCGATAGTTCAGATACTGTTGAATTAGGCCCAAATATCCCTTTAAGAAATCCTCCCTAACTTGGCGAATTTCTCTCCTCCATCACCAAGTAGATCCCATCTCAAATGCTCCCCAAATTCTAAATGTCTGCAAGTGCATATAAGCTGCCCTTAAACCCTTGCGCATGCCTTGGAATAGACAAAATCGACCCTCCAGAATGCAACACTCTCGCCCCCGCAAATCACCAAGTAAAACTTCTTCTCCCTTAGGATAATTCTTTGCAAAATCTCTAGCTAAAACTCCACTGATTGCTAGCCTCTCTCAACCCCCACGAAATTCTTCTGCGTCCTTGGAGTAGCGAGCACCAGCTGAAAGAAACATGTAAAATAACTCCTCAATGATCCAGAATTAACTCCCCAAATTCTCTCCTAGGGTGAAACTCGAAGTTCACAGAAGGAAGAGTTGTAATTCGTGCTTGGAAATTTCTTGTGCTAAACAACACGGCTGCCTTGGCTAAACAATTGAGTTGTAAAATGACCAAAAGATGCCAAAAGTGAGGGCCCTCAAGCTCTATTTATAATTTGTTGGCCTCTTCTCCCCTTGTGGTCCCCATTCACTGTCTCTCTCCTTATTCACACTTCCTTTTATTTTCTCTCTCCTCCAAGAGTGTGAGTTCCCTCCTTGGGTTAAATTTCTCTTTCTTGTAGCCCCCACATGCCACTAGAGCTGCAATTTTCCGTTTTTATAGTAAGGTTCAAAAACTGAAAATTTTCCCTCTTTCCAAAATTTTCTCTAATGCGGAAAATAAAAATTGGGGACATGACACATCCCTTACAAAACATTATCTTGAGAAGGACAACATAACATACCTTTGGACACCAACTTTTTTCCTTAATATTCCATGACCCGTGCATCACTTTGATATTTCGGCCTAGATAACAAATGTTTGCATCTAGGGTTTCCTCAGTGAAATATTAGATCTCAAACCCAACATAACTCCCACTTTTGTCCCCTGAAACTTCAACGTTGTCCTTGGAGGATACTCAGCCTCATTTCCACTACAATCCTTGCTGTTCCACCCTCCAAAATAGGCCTTTCAGACCTCCTGAACGAATGTTACATGGGCTTGACCCTACCTCCAAAAGACACAAAAAACCTGTCCTGTTGTATAGAGAATTACACCTACAAAGCATGCATAAAACTGCCTTCAAACACAACCACTAAACTACCGTAACTCAATGTTGTCCAAGCATAGAAAAAATGTATACTTTTACCTCCTCTTCACTTGGAAAGACTCCTTTAGAGGCTATGGCTAACACATATGTACTTATCCTTAGATGCTTGGCACTCGAATGTGTGTTGATCAAATGAGCCTCCTCTTCTATTTATATGATGTTTGGATGCAACGTCTAGTCCTCTCTAAGGCACTCCTCAAGCCAAGTTGACCTGGACTTTTCATCAATAGGCCACTAAATTAAAAATTATTTTCTCTCACTCTATTAAGACTCCCATGGCTGTCTTAGGACTCCTTGGTTCCTTTTGAGGGTGCTCCACTTGCAACAATGGCCCAACCTTCAAAATCATGGTTGGTTTCATGCCCACAACTTTAAGTGCAAAACTCACTACTTGGGTACATCATACACAAAGTGCTTTTGAGGTACCAACTCACACAAACCCAGTACCCAAGGTTATGGAGTACCTACTAAGCTACACATATCAACAATAAAACAATCACCTACTAGTTATTCTAGGTTTAAAGTTAAGGGGTAATGATTTGAAGGCTTCTAAGGAAAAGACACAATTTACGTGCTAGGCATAAACTACGAAGAGGAGGCAATTCACTTTCCTTGAGAGGCCAAATTGGGGCAATACAATACTTAGAGTGTGATTGGTATGTTGTGAGTTGGGATGACAAAAGGTCAAAATGTCAAGAAAGTGTTTCCCACAATGTGTTTCAACAAGGTTATGTCACATGAAACCATTAAGAAGCCCTCAAGTTGAAGCTATAACCAAACAAAGGTTTTACCCTAAGGCAAACTACTAGGGCAAGAGAAATTATGGATGAAATTGGAATGAATGCCCACCAAGGGGAGTGATTTTGAGGCAACCACTACAACCCTTGATGTTTAGACTTTCTAAGACAAAAAAACCTCCCTTCCTCGTGAGTTCGCACTAAGCCCTAGTTGGCCGCTTGGCCTTAAGGGTGCAAAATTATAGAGATAGATAAAATTCAAAATTATGGATAAAATATGACTTGATAACCAACAAGACTTGGCTAGTTCGTAGTCCTTGGGTTGATGGAGTCTATGAATGTTTGAGATTAGCTAGATCTTGCAAAGGAGTAAGGATATTTTCATGCCCTAGTAACCAAAACCCTAATATTACTTTGGTAAGGGTTCAAAGGAACTTGGGAGAGCGACAACGTGAGTTCTCGAAGGGACTACCATTTGCATTCCATGTATGAGTAATGCACACAATGAGGCTATCTGGATCCTATGCAATTGATTTCCAACAAATTAGGGCTTAATGGAAATGCCCTCGATAACTAATAACTATTGCATTCCATACATTTGACATTAACTGAAAATTTCTTCAACAACAAAGCTTACTTACAAGATGAAACGCATGAACAACCCATCATTGATCCAAGATAACTTCTCCAAAGTCAATAAGATAGCACCAACATGCAAAGTGCATTCCATATATCACATCTTGCCAAGATACAAGAAGCTGAAATTCTCCTAAGAGAGGCTGAAATGTCCAAGTGATGGTCATGAAAATGAAATAGTCCTCTTCTGTATTTATATAAGGAGGATGATTTCTAGATTAGGCTAAAAACCCCTAAATGTCACGTTAAATTACATTGATCTCTTGGGTTACAAACCAACCCACGAGTTCTCAACATAAATGCTAAGGAAAGTCGAAACGTGTGAGTTGTCAAGTCTTCTAGGTTGTTGTCATCCATGTAGGAAGCTTCAAATGCCATGCATTGAGGCTTTTGAGTGCGAAGTGTGGTGTAGAAGCCTCTAAGAATCATCATTTGAGTGTTGACCCATAAGTCTCCATCAATATCCCTCTGTGGTCCCTAAATTCCGCTTGGGGTACCAAAAGGTGGTGTCCTGGGACTCATGTTGCTCAAAGTGTCCGTCTCTGCTCCAATGTTGAGGGCTTTCCAAGTGCTACTAGCCCTCCAATGTCTTAGAAGGTGAAACCATCCTCATCTGGGCCCTAAATTAATTGCCATCCCTCATATGGTTCTAGTTCGGTCTAGGGGTATGTTGAGTCAGAATGTATCATCTTAAAGAAACATCAATTACAGTGCAAAGTGGTAGAAAGCTTTGGGTGCAGGAGGTGCCCAAGGGTAGATATGATATGTTGCTATTGCTTAGAAACCGAAGGCTCACAACACTTCACTTGTGGGTGCCAATACACTTCTCTGGTGCCTAGGTACTTGTGGGTAAGGTGCCCAGGTCATGGGCTATTGAACCACTTGATAATGACAACATAAAGTCTAGTGAAAGCAATCAATCATCAGGGACAATAATCATTTTTGCATCTAAGTGAACCAAGCTTGAATGTAAAGGGCTATTCAATGCTTCAGATTAGGCTTCCCTTCCAAAATTTGGGTATGGAATTCACAATTGTGTTTCTTGCCTAGGTAGTCGTGCCTAAAGGACAAACCTATTAGGTGTTTCGAGCCCCCAAGGCGAAGTAACATTTCCTCAGTCCACCCTTCAATTGACAATTGTTAGTGAATAATGATGCTATGGAGGGGAGAAGCCTTCTTGACCAAGTGCCATGGTCAAAGCGAACAACATGATGGGGATCCACATCCTGAGTTTATAGATGTGAGGAGGGAGAAATTATAGATGCATAAGTTACCAACTTGACCTTTGTTTTTCCACCCCTCTTGTGCTTGTTGTACTTTTGCTCAATTTTTCTTTGTATTACTATTCGTAGCTCAAAGGCTTAGAGTTTGCTTTAAAATATGTATAGTAGTTGTATTACCCCTTAAGGACGATCATTTCATTACTAATTAGCTTTGGACATGCAAGGGTTCCTTTTTATGATGTAATGGAGCAACATGTGCTCAGTAACCGGGTTTTGGCCATAATGGGTGAGGTAGAGCTTATGGTAGGCTTTTGCCCACGTGCTAATGTGTATGTCTTGTACTTTTTTTCGTTTTGATATTCTTTTCTTTTTCTTTTAGCTGCATCAACCTCCTAGAGCAAAGTTTTAGGCCCTACCCAGGTATGAGAATGCGTGGCTTCCAAATCCTAGAGAACTAATGGTTAGTTGAGCTCGAAGAATGGATGTGAGACATGGGCTTGTGATGTACGATGGAAAGTGGTAAGTATGGAATAGGGATAGTTGGAACTACGCTTTGTCAATCACAACTTCCCAAGTAGTACCCCCCCATATACATTGGGCCATTAAGGGAGGTCCATTGGACTAGGGTTGAAGATTAACCCCGCATTTAAGTCAGGGAACAAGATCATAGTCAAAACACCTACTTTCAGTTCACCCCTTAATCCATATCAAATGCCCAAATACGAACAAGCATAAGCACTTGATTGCAAAATGAACAAAATACCTTTTGATATGAACCCCACCTTCGTCCATGTGCTTTTGTTGGATTGATGAGAAGCATATGACTAATGCAGGTGGTAGAGATATGATGGCACACTATTATGGTGGATGTCAGGGGTTGCATGGCTGGCTGAATGGATGTGAAGGATAGGAGAAAAGTTTTCTCCTATAGGGTTACTCATTTTGGTGGGTAGTAGTAAGCATGGACAAAAAATTGTCACTCTTGTTGTTAATGAAATCAACCAAGTGTTAGTAGGCCTTTGATATACTGGGACTTCATTAGCATGTTCAAGTCTAAATGATCTCGCAAGCACTTTTTTTTTGCAGGAGGTGGATCCCATATTAACTAATGATATTTCTATTTTGAAACATTAAATTTGTACTCATTCACCAAAACCTGATCTTGCATTATCCAATTTAACCAACTCTGGTTTCTTCATCATCCACCTATGAGCCTTATATGCATCCCAATCTTTGTGATCAAAAGCATTCTTACCCTCTGTTTTCAAAACATATTTTCATGTAGATTCTAGCCTTCTTGTTGGTCTTCTGAAGACATATAATGACCACATTGATAGATTGATACTTTGTTTTAAAGAGATGGAAGAAACTTTGAAATTTGAGTCTTGTTTGTCAAAAACTCATGAATGAATCAAGGGGTAAAGAAGAGATACGTGACACCTTGGAAAAGGGTATGTGACACTCTTTTGATGTGACTTGTTCTCATCAGTTGTTGTCTTCTCATGAGCAATCTTCTCCATATTTTTTAAAACATTTTAATTGCTTCGGTTCCAAATTGCTTCATTGAATGGGCTATGTTGAATTTTCCATGACACTTTGCAATAAGGTCTGTCTAAAATCATGATCAAAACACACTGAAATACTTCAACACTACTATGCACAACATAATAACATACATCAGTGAATCTAGTGCACATGGTAATTTTTAACTTTTAACCCACTAGTTGTTATATTACATACTTTAATACAACAGACTTAGGGCTCTCGTACTAGGGATCATGGCCCTTACATACAACCCTGATACAGGGACACAACTAAGGCTTCATGTCAACAACTATGACCACCAATATTTCCTTGAACAAGATACACTAGACATACTTGTTGATGTAATACTCCACAAACCTTTCAGTCTATGTGCCTTAACAAATCTGGTGGGTACTTTACCTCGCCATCTGCTGATCACTACAACTTCTGCCACTTTAGAAACTTTGCATCTCCAGCGCAACAATTTGCCACTATCAACCACTCATGGTTGCTCCAAGATGACTGAACATAGGCTCATTGATCTTCCCACTAGCAATGACAAGGCTTCTCCATCATCATTGCACTTAGGGTCTTTTTCAAACTGCCCTCTTATCAGTGAAATGACTACTTGCGTTCACTGAAGTAGGGCACATCAGTCTTCCTCCTAATGGTCCGTTTGCTGCTCCAATGAAACACTATACATGAGGTCTTCAAGCTACCCTCTTATCACTCAAGTTGTCCACTGCAACCCACTGAACCAGGGCTCCACAAATCTTCCTTACCACTGGTTTGCCCACCTGAAACTCACTGAACTAGGGCACAATAATTAGCTCACTAACAGTCCTTTACTTCACTTTAAAGGTATCAAGTTAGGGCTCCATAAGACTGCCCACACAGTGAAAAATCAACCCCTTTGTCACTCTCCTTAGGGTATCCAAAACTACCCACACACAGTCAACACTTTGACTAATCTAGGGCACAAATACACAACCCTCACACTTATAATTTGCTCTTTAAATTACATAGAACTAGGGCTTCACAATTGGTGTCCAAAACACAATAGAACAACCTACCATCCCTAGAAAATCATCACAAAAATACCAATCACCTTACCTCTTCAAGATGTCCACAATTGTCCTGAAACACACTGTTTCTATGCTCAAAATTTCTTGAGGTTTCAACCCTTTTTAAGGCTTCCTATAGCCACTTCACATTATCCCTAACTTCGGCCTCCACAGAGCTCCTTAAAACTCTGCGATCACCTTCTTTCTAGGCTTGGATACCCTACATTGTACTTTCAAGAGATGCAGCCTTGCTCTACCTCCAAGCCAGGGCGCTTGACTCTCCAAAACATGCCTCATTACCTTCCAAACTCGATGTTATAGGTGTCTCGTCCTTCTTCTCTTGAACAAACCTGCCTATGACCCTAGAACACAGAGTATAGATCACGAACTTGTCCCCAGAATCTGCCCAAAGAACTTGGCCCACAATCCTCCCTAACTTGGCCTAACCATATCACAAGAGGCAACCAAAACTCATCCTCCTCTTCACACTGGATTGGATCCTTAGGTCCGCGAGCAAATAAGATCGATATCCACTTTGTTGAGATGCACTTGGATGGTTGTGTTGAACGAACTCTCCTTGTCTTCTATTTATAGAGTTCTAAGTGTGTTTTACTAGCCACCTAGGGTCACACCATTTCACCAAAGGCTGACCTAAACAAAGTGTTTAAACTACATAAAATTATAGAACAAAATTTCTTTTTATTCAACCAATGTCACCTCATTGACACATTTGGTGCCCCTTAGCCCTTCAAGGGTGCCCCACATCCTCTCAATGATCAAACCATCGAAGACTCCACTTGGTTTTGCGCCCTCAACCTTGGTTGCAAAACCCACTACTTGGGTATACTGCCCACAAAGGCCACTTGGGTCAAACTTCTCCAAATTATGTACCCTAGGGCATGGGAGTACCTCCCAAGCTACACAAATCAACATTCCCTCTTAGTGAGGGAGGTACTTGTTGAGAAATCTAGGGCATTAGCATTAAGTGATTTCTCTTCATTAGTGATTGTTTGTGAATGCTCTTCAACTTCTTTAGATTAGGATCTTCCTTTTAGATTATTAGTGTTCTTCTTTATTAAACAATAACCAATGCATGAACATAAACAAACAAGAGACACAACATGTAGGCTATGAACCAGGGCCAAAACCTCTCATTCTTTGAGACGAAAACCCACACAAATTCTTCTTATAGAAATTCCAATAGATGAATGCCAAGACTAAGACGAAAACCCTTGACCTAGCAACCACTCCAAGACCAAGACACTAGATATCTTGATTGCACCTATCTTCTTCTTGACTCCTTTGCTTTGACCTTATGGCATCGAGACATCATCATGACGTTCCGGTGTTGTGATAGTGCTGCACCAAACTATAATATTATTGCATCGAATCTTGGACCTTATTATAGCACCTAACTATACCTATGCTTTGTCCAAATTGTGTTTCTCTTTTAGCACCGAGACCTCCACCAACCAAGAGTATCACAACATTATATTATCATACCATCTAGCTACTGTACCACTGCAATTTTCGAGCATAGAGATCATCATATTACTGAGTATGTCATCATTTCACTGACCCATAATTCCACTGTGATTTGCGTTGTGATCTCTAGGATTCAATCGAGATTATGTGTACCCATAACCAAGCTTCTTCCTGAGATAACATCCAAACTATTGACTGTGATTATCCATCGAATCTCAGAGTGATCCGAGCTCATTTCAGAGGAGGAGATCCGAACAGTCTTACTGTCCAACCCATCCGAAAATCTCAGAGATATGTTACCAAAATTCTGTCTCTCTGGAATAGGCCGAGGTGCCTATTTATAGTGGTGAGTCCATATATTAAGCCGACATGACATCTCAAATAGATGTGTCTCCGTATAGGCTGAGCCGACATGAGTTTCATATGCATCTTGAGGTCGACATCAAGAGGAGAATTAGTGCTTGTTGTTGTAGGGCTTTCTAGATATTTTATAAACTCATATACATTGACACATGCTCAAGAAGAGTTCTTCATACATGACATTAATTCTTAGACTCTACATGATAAATCCTAGGGCTCTCAATGGGAGCCATCTAAAATAAAATCACTTGCTCATGAAACCCATGAAGCAAGGCTTACAATAATACTTTTATTTTCTTCATTACATCATTTACAAAAGTCACAATTACATATCATTATGAAGACCAAACCGAGTTACAATTTTCAACAATCCCTCTTAACTAGGGTGGTATTCATAATGGTACTTGGTCATTCTCAATCTGAAGAATTTTTCATAAGAAGAATAATATTGGTAACCCATTTGTATAGCATCATATCAACCAACATTGTCACATAGCAAGGCCTTGACTAACAACTCTATCTCTCCACAAGATCTAAGCTCAATGCTAGCGAGACCAATGATTTATGGACACCCTAATCATTGTCTCTCCTGGAACATACCCTACTCGGGTTCTCAGGGTGTGTTCCACCAAGACTATTCTTATCTTGGATTCCTAGTCGTCAAAAAATATCGATCCTCTACGACTACTCTTATCTTGGATGCCCAATCTCATCCTCAAAGAGTATCGGATGCCAGATGATTACCCAAACCTCCATTCTATCTTCCCCAGTTGAAGGCAAGAATGCCGTGTCTATCTCTCCCTCTCCATTAGGGAGGACATATTCCAGTAAAGGAATGTACTCATTCCTACACAAGGAATGTACCTAACATCCCTTTTGGCTTAGGAATTTCTAAGTTTCTTCCAAGTAAGAAACTTGTTTCCAGGCTCCCTCTTAATCAAAGACTTGCAACAACTCCTTAGGTGAAGATAATGGGACAACCAGCTACTTTGAAGAACTCCTTCCTTCGATGTCAATAATTTCTTCTTTGTTATGGAGTCTTCATCTTTGGGACTTCTACATAGGGCATAAACCATCCATCACTTTCATCCACGAGTCAATCATGTCATCATTCCTTTCATCATAAAATGAGCCATCAGTCTTCATCTGGCCTTGCTTCATGTCATGCTCCGTTCTTCATGCCATATTTTTCGGAAGGATCTTTCATCCTTCTATATGGTCTTTCTAGGAAGACATCCACAATTCTTCCCTTTGGCAGTCCTGCATAAGCCCATTGAGATATACGCTGTGGAAATATTTAAAATACTTAATAGACAAAGACATCCATTGTAAGACAATAATTGTAAATTGTATATTGTATAAAATAATTGATGCAAGATGAGTACAAATGAGAATGAGGGCCCACTTATATACCCTAGGTAGGTGCCCTTTCAAGAATGGCCATGTCTCTAAGACATGCCTCTTCATTACTAACTAGCTAATCATTAGTTAATTAATTATTGTTATTTATTATTATATTTATATTTACATTTATTATTTTTATATGAATTATATTCATAACATAGCCTTTTCCTTCAAAAGCTTTGCCTCAAAGCTTACTGTTGAAAAACTTGATCTCTTTTTCCGTTTCGAATTTCTTCTTGTTTTGGCATTGTCATCTTTGTTGACACAAGTTGATATGACCCTCTAAGTGACAAAAAGAACTGTTGCACTGAGAAGGGATTAGACCATCCTAGATTGATCTTCTGTGGAATCAAACTTTGTGATGAACAATTATCATAGGAATGGATTCTGCAAACTTCATTATCCTTGGGAACATAATTTTGTTGTTTATTTTCTGAGCGATACTGGTACGTAGCTTGACTAGAAACTATGCTCTTGTGATTCAGATGTTGATACATAGCTCCTTTGGTTTAGCTTTCCTTTATCATATAAGCGGTTGATTTCTTATTTTCTTCAGGCGCTGTTGTTGTTGATTTGGCGACTGAATCATCATTTGGAATGTTCATCGTTTGAATTGCAACTTCTGCATATGTTTTATCTTCTCTAGATTCCTCTTCTTCCTTACTTGTGATATTGACTGTATCAATATTTATCCCCTTATCTTCAACTTGGACTGAAACCACTGACGACTTAAATAGTTCATTTTGAAGTTGTTATAGCTTGTCATTCAACGATTTCTTGTCATTTTAAAGTTTTTTTATTTGCACAAGTAGGGTTTAGTTATGATTCCTTAAACGTACAAATTTGTCATTTTCCGAGTTGTTGACTTTATTCTTAGTAGCGTCATCATCTTTTAAACTTAATGTTCTAATAATGTCTACTTAATGCTCTTAAAACGTAAATTTTCTTTTTGTTCTAATAAGCGCTTCTTGAGTTCCTTCTTTGATGCTTTATCTTTCTTGACTTGTTCGAGTAGTTTTTCTTGGTGATCTCTAAGGCCTGAAATTTCTTTGTCTTTGATGCAGATGACTTCTTCAATCTCTTTTTGCTTCTTTGATATAGTTTTTTTGTTATCTTGAAACATCAAGTCTGATATATCTTTAAAGTCTTCTAATGAAGATGTTATTGATTTTATTTACTTGTTGTCCCGAAATGTGACCATCTTCCCCTTATAAGGAAACGTCAAAAATTGTTTCTCTATGTTTAACATGAGTGTACCCAAATCCTGAAACTGGGGTTGACCAAGTATGATGTCATTCTCTCTATTATCCATTCTTACAACATGAAATTGAGATATGTACTCATAATGACCTACTCTCACTTGTAAATCACTAATTTTATACTCTTTTTGGTCAAAAATATTTTTCCTTACACCAATGCTTGGCTATGGAATTAATAGCTGATTTGCCAAGTTGATGTTGATATAATTTTTATCTTCCTTGGATACCTCCCTTTAATGTAATTACCCCGTGATCTGTAACTGAAAGACCATTGTAGGAAAACCTTTCTTCCTTCGTCCTTTTAGAATTGAGTTCCATCATTTTTTTTCAATGATTGATCCCATTTACATGTTTACACATCTCCCAAAGGTACCCATTGTCAAGGGTTTCCATCTTTTTCAGACTTCCATTAGAGTCTTCATATCTTTTCGGGATATTTTCTAGTCAAATCTTCTTCGTCTTTTTGATGTTGATTGCCTTTACCATGTTTGCATATGTTACGGTCTCTTTCTTCCTTTCTTCACATATTCCATTCCCAAGTCCTTCCAATAAGAGTTCCTTAATTGAAGACAACCACCTCATACTTTATATGAGGACATATTATGTTGATTTCATCTAGTGTGAACCATGCCTTTCGACAACCTTTCATAAGAGGAGATTCCTTTCCTTTAATCATGCTTTTGAAGATAGAAGTAGTGATTCATGTTACCTGCAACCATATGACATGACATTATAATATTAAATATAAGCATACAAACCTCATTTACTTTTAGGTCATCTAGGCTTCTTCCAACAACTTCCTTGATTGGAAAGATCTTCAACCCTTTGATCTGCTTCATCTCTTATGTCATCATACCATCATCCCATGAACTCCACGAGTTGGAGTTCCTGATGAAACACTTGGTTCCTTTCTAGATCGATGAAGCCTTCGATGAGGATTCCATCAGAGAATCTTAAGGATCTTGAATATCGCTATCTGGAAGATGTTTCCTTTTTGACTTGATGTATGATGAGCCTTGTCCTAGATGACTTCTTCCTTCCAATGAGGTTCCCAAGAGCTATATCCTTCATATTTGACTGCCATAGATTTTGTTTTGTCTATCATTCATGATTTCCAATGGTGATGTCACGAGCTCTTGTTTCTAATGCTTTCATGATGCCACAATGCATTTTATTATTTATTATAGCCATATCCTATAACAAAAGATTTAGGAGCTATGAGAAGACCTTTTGTGACGGAGACTATCTCAATCATAGTAGAGATCTCTTACTTCCTCTTTCTTGGATTTCTTTCTTCAACTTCTTCCATCTTTCTGGTGAAATGAGCTTCCTTTCTGTAATGTCTGTAACTTTTCCATAGCATTGAATCTTAACCATGCTCTTCTTTCTTTTCCTAGGACCAAATTTTCTAAACTTCCCTTTCCTTCCTGCAAATAGTTGAGTCCTTTAACCTTCAGTACTTTTTCCCTCAACTTGTCTTCTTCTATCTAGCATAGAAACCACAAGTTGTTGAATGAGGTAACTTTCTTATCCCCATGGACATTTGCTACCTTGATATTTAGAACAATGATGATTATCTCATCCCAAATCTTGCAGTTGAGATCTTATGAAGATATTCCTTCATCCTTTGATACCTTCAATTTTGAGTGGATCAGATCCGAGTGATATGACCTGCTTTATCACATCTTTAGAGAATAGTCTTACGAGCTTATCATATACATCTCTTTGATGTATCCAATATTGCTATGAGGGGACTTTTCATAAGAATCCCTTTCCATGTATTCAGAGGATACCTTTTTCATTGATGTGTTCAATGACTTTACTTTCTTCGAGGATCATGTCTATCCTTCCTTTTCCATGCAAGGAGTTTTAATGACCCAACCAACTTATGGATCTCCTTGCAAACACAAATTCATTTTAACCAAATTTGATCATAGAATGAAAGATACTTACTTGACAAGTGAAGGTGAAATATTTAGCTTGGTCACTTTGATGATGGTTGAAGAAGATGTATTAGTGCTCCCTTTTGGATGATATTCTTCAAGGAAAAGGAGGGATCCTTGTTTAAGTGAGAGGGAACTTGTCTTATAACCTTTGAAGATGATGACAATGCCTTTAGCCTTTTAGTCTTCAAGATACTTTGACTTCCTTGGTGGTGAATGAGTGCAAATAAGAAATGCTTGACTTGGATGTTCATACTTTGGTCCAAAAATCCATGACAAGTCACCGAAAGTCCATGATCAACTAGCTGCCACATAACAAACTGTTGTTCACCAGGTTCTCTTCCAATCCAACAAATCTCCCAGCCTATCTCGTTGCCAAGCCAGTCAAGACCTCATCTCCCAGCCTATCTCCACATCTTCAGCTAAATCCTCTGCTTCATGATCTAGACAATCTCAGCTCTGTCTGAGTTGCTTCACTGTGCACAATTTGATCCACTTGCCCTTCAGAGTAGCTCTGATACCATGTTGAATTTGCCATGACACTTCATAATCAATTATGTGTCCAGAATCACGATCATAACCACACTGAAATACCTCAACACTATTACTTTGCACAACGGAATACCATACATTAGTGAATCAATTGGTTCACAAACAATTTTTAACTTTTAACCCACGAATAGTTATATTACAAACTTTAATACAACAATCTTAGGGCTTCCGTACCAAGGATCATGGCCCTTACATACAACCTTGATACAAGGACACAACTAGGGCTTGATTTCAGCAACTATGACCACCAATATTTTCTTGAACAAGATACACTTGACCTAGTTGTTGATGTAACACTCCACTAGCCTTTCAGTTCACGTACCTTGAACACATTTGGTAGGTACTTTGCCTTCGCATCTATTGATCACTGCAACTTCTGCCACTTTAGAAGGTTGGCATCTTTACTTCAATAATTTGCCAGCATCAACCCCTCTTGGCTGCTCCAGGATGACTGAACATAGGCTCATTGATCTGCCCAATACTGTTAGTTTTTTGTAACATCGTAGGTGTTTTAGTCTCAAAACTTCGTGGAGAGGCCAAAACACATGAAATCTCCAAAACCCAGAAATCCTTTATGGAAATTTCATCTAGAGATAACTCAATTAGATTATTAGCCGATTTTTAAATATTTCTTGAGTCTAAACTTAGGGAATATGGTTTATTAATCAATATTAATTGAGATAAGGTGAGAATTCTATAGAAACTCACATGGATCGACTGGGAATTAATTTGGGCCCTTGATTAAGTTCTAATCTTGGTCATTGGTGCTCCAACAGAGGATTATCTGAAGTCGATAGGTAGATGGAGAATACACTTGTGGGGTTCGATTTCTTTGGTAGTTTTATTTCTAGAGAGCAGCAACAGTTGCTGGAAAGACAAAGAAGGAAGCAAAAATAGTGAGTGAGTGCAAGAGGCTGAAATTTCCTTAGGAAGCTGCGTAGAGGTAGCACAAAAGCTTCAAGAGGTAGCTCGATTTGCTAAGAAGGGAAGACGTTTTCAGTTCCCGAGGTTGGGAAGGAGTTAGACAGTGCTGTAGAAGCATTTTCGCAGTAAGCAACAGGGAGGACGACTTGATTAGTAAACGATCTAGGTAGCTTGTGTGGCAGGCGACTTCTGGTTGATGCAGGGCTTTCGCAAACCCGGTTGGACGACTAGCTTTTCAGAGGAAGTCGAGTGTCGAGATTGCTCGGAGTGAGGGTAATTTCCCTCAGATTATTTTGGCTAGTATTTTCTCTGCAGGATTGCTAGTTTATGACATCCAGATGTACTCAGATTATTTCACTACTGCATAATAATTAAAACCCTTAGTTGCTGCATTGATTTTCTCAAGTTGGATTTTTCTGGGAACATTTGTCCAAAAATAACTGTGTTTATTTTTTTGTGTGTGCTAGTATTTTTTCAGTTTCGAGCGCTATTTTTCTTCTGCATTTTATTTGTGAAGATCACATTGTGAATTATTCAATATTTGCCATAGCACATTAATTGTTAAATAAATTATTAATTAGGAAAATAATCTCCAGTAGCTGTGATAGATGAAATTTTCACATGGTATTTTAGCGTGATTGATCAGACGGGGAAGCCTAGAAGCGAAGGCAGAGATTAACTATTCATAGGGAGCAACCAGACGAATTTTCAGGGGATGCGCATTGCCTAGCTAGGAAGTACGAATTACTGGGCAAGGGTTCGATTTTCCAATTGTAGTTGTAGGAAAATTCGATTTTTCCAGAAAAGTGATTCCAACAGTTAGAGGGAGCAGTAGCAGCTTAGTATTTTTGCTGAGTAGATTTCTTGTCTAAGCACAAAGGTTTTTTTGGCAGCAATTTGCTAGAGTAGAATACGTGCCGGGTGGAAGAGAAAGAGTACACACAGAGGAAATTTCTCTCAGAGGGTTTCTTGCTTCAGAAATCCAAATTTCCAGTCGCAGTTGGGAGTAGCAACTAGAAAGGCTGCGCATTCCAGGAAGGAGTGTGAGTAGCAGAGCAAGGAACCAAGTAGGAATGGGAGGAGATTCCTGTTTATTTTTTCCAATTTTGAGTTTCTCAAATTTTGCAGCTTTGGAAGGAATGGTCGTACGAGATTGATAGAGGAGGCAATGTGAGTTAGGACAGGACGCAGATTTAGACAACAACTCGATTTCCAGTTGCCCAAGATAGGTGCTGAAGGAAGTGCAAATTGTCTAGTACGAGTTGCAAAGCGAAGAAAGGTCTCGGTAAGAGACAAGGCTCAAAAGGAGATAAGTGGGTACTAGATCTAGGAGGAGTAGTATGTGACTCCAGTGTGCTAGATGGGCAGGGTTCAATGCAATTGCAACAAGGAGATTAGTCAGATCAGTTCCAGTTTGTTGTAGCAAGGCCATCACCCTTGCTACAGGGGCCCACAATATCACAGTAGTAGGTTCAATGTCAGTAAACGTAGACAGTCATTCAGATGAAAACTGCAAATCTAGTTGTAGTCAGTACACATGAGACAGTGGCAGAGCTAGATGTAGTGACAATTTCCCATTTGCAGGATGTAGGTGCAGTTCCAACCAAAGAGAGATTCACAGCGCAGAGCTACGCAATGTAGTTTCCAGTGCAGGAAGGCTGTGCGAGTTGCCAAGAGGGAGCAGAGAGATTTCATATAGGGAGATCGAGACTCAGAGTGAGTGTAGCTTTAGAGGGAGCAACCCTATGGAAGCTAGCGCTTCAGTATCTTGGGAGATCAGACTCATTATTGCAGTAGTTGCAACAATAATGTGGAAGCATTAATAAAGGAGTAGTAGCATCAGTATGAGTAGATCAAATTTTGCCATGTTTGCAGCTATACCTCCAGGAGTGAGGTGGGGCGATATGGAGTTATAGTCCCAGAGCATCACAAACGTGGGAATGGTCTCCATTGAGGTTCCCTGCTCGTGGATCAATACCTTGCTATAGGAGGCCCACAATATACATTTGCAGGATGGATCATGGTCAAAGATGCGGTCAGATTCCAGATTGACAACTGCAGACTAGTGAGACTAGTAGCGGTCAGGTGTTGGGGATTGCAATGCAGAGTTGGAAGCAGTGCAGAGTCAACAACAATGCAAATTCTTCAATGACAATGCAGAGGCTAATAGCAGTGGAGATAGATGCATCGTACTGAACACAATTGGTTCATTATTTTGGATTCTTCTTAGTTGTGCTGCAGATGTAAATTTGACAGCAGTATAGCAGTGTCAACAACAACATGGATACAAGATCAGAGTTGCATAGTAGTTGGTGGGAAGTGGCCAGACATCAAGAACGTGACATAGGGGTGATATAGAGATAGGGTGTTGTAGAAACAATGGTGCAACACTAGAACACCTTCCTCGCTAAGAGGGAGTGTTAGTTTTTTGTAGCATCGGAGGTGTTCTAGTCTCGAAACTTTGTGGAGAATCTGAAACACGTGAGATCTCCAAAACCTAGAAATCGTTTATGGAAATTACACCTAGAGATGGCTCAATTAGATTATTAGTCGATTTTTAAATATATCCTAAGTCTAAAGTTAGGGAATACGATTAATTAATCAATATTAATTAAGATAAGGTGAGAATTCTCTAGAAAATCACATGGATTGATTGGGAATTAATCTGGGCCCTTGGTTTAGTTCTAATCTTGGCCATTGGTGCTCAAACAAAGGATTATAAGCAAAAGCCAATGGGTAGATGGAGAATACACTTGTGGGGTTTGATTTCTTTGGCAATTCGATTTCCAGAGAGCATTTGCAATTGCAGGAAATCCAGAGAAGAAAGCATAAACAGTGAGGGGAAAAGAGAGTGAGGCTGGAGGAAGATATCTAGATTCGGTGAGTGCGTTTGTAGAGAGGCCGAAATTTCTCTAGGAAGCTATACAGAGGCAACATAGAAGCTTCAAAAGGCAACTCGATTTGCTGAGAAGGAAAGACTTTTTTAGTTCCAGAGGCCGGGAAGGAGTCCCAGAGAGTCAGAGAAGCATTTTCTTAGTCAGCAGCAGGCAGGACGACTTGATTATCATACGATCCGAGCAACACGTGTGGCAGGAAGCTTCGGGTTGGCACAGGGCCTGCGCAGAAGCAATTGGACGACTAGCTTTTCAAAGGCAATCAAGTGCCATGATTGCTCGGAGTGAGGGTAATTTCCCTCAGATTATTTTGGCCAGTATTTTCTCTGCTAGATTGCCTGTGTGCGACATCCATATTATACTCAGGTTATTTCACTGTTGCATAATAATGAAAACCCTTAGCTGCTGCACTAGTTTTCCCAAGTTGGGTTTTTCCGAGGACATTTGTCCAAAAATAAATGTGTTTATTTATTGTGTGTGCTAGTATTTTCTCAGTTTCCAGTGCTATTTTTCTTTCACAGTTTATTTGTGAAGATCATAATGTGAATTATTTGATATTTTCCATAGTAGATAAATTGTTAAATAAATTAACAATTAGGAAAATAGTCTCCACTTGTTGTGATAGATGAAATTTTCACAACTAGCAATGATAAGGCTGCTCCATCATCACTGCACTTAGGGTGTTTGTCAAACTACCCTCTTATCAATCAAATGCCTCCATAAATTCACTGAACTAGGGCACACCAATCTGCCTCCTAAGAGTCCCTTCACTGCCCCGAGGAAACATTGTACATGAGGTCTTTAGGTTGCCCTCTTATCACTGCACCTATCCACTACAACCCACTGAAATAGGGCTCCACAAATCTGTCTTCTTATCATTGGTTTTCCCACTTGCAATCCACTGAACTAGGGCATAATAACCAGAGTACTAGTAGTCCTTTACATCACTGTAAAAGACCAAAGTTAGGGCTCCACTTGACTGCACACACAATGAAAAATCAACCCCTTTGTCACTCTGGTTACAATATCCAAAAATGTCCATACACAGTCAACACTTTGACAGATCTAGGGCACAAATACACAACCCTCACACTTGGAATTTTCTCCTCAAATTACATAGAACTAGGGCTTCACAATTGTTGTCCAAAACACAATAGAACAACCTAACATCCCTTGCAAATCATCACAAAAATACCAAGCACCTTACCTCTTCAAGACGTACACAATTGTCCTGAAGTCGAAACCATTGTTATCAAAATTGGATCGGTTCCAGTTCGGATGTTTTGGGGCCATTACGGTCCGAACTAGAATAGGCTGGTTTGGTAGAATCAGTCGGTCCGACCATTTCGGGTCCATTTCTAGTCCGAACCAGAATAGGCTAGTTCGGTACCAAGGAAACCTATTCCAACCAGCCTGTTCCGATTCAGAGGCCGGTTTCGCTGGTCCGAATTGCCTGCGGCCACGCAGCCCATGAAAACAATTTTTTTTTTTTTTTTTTTAATTTTTTAATAATTTTTAAATTTCTAATTTTAACCTATCCCCCGCTAAACTTATTTAAACACACCCACCCTCTCTATTTCACTCACACTATTCATTCGAGTCTCTTTCAATTCTTGATCCAAGTTTGGTGAAGAGAATTCAAAGAGTTTTTTGCAAGGTTGTTATGAGGGAATTTTTTTGCAGATTTGAAGATATGATTGGAGTCTTGGAGAATTGTTGGGCTGATTATTAAAGGAGATATTTGAGCTACTTTAGGGATTTTTTTTTTCCTAGAGATCTTTGAGTTTTGTTGAGTGGTTTTTGAAGCTAGTTGAAGGGTTTATTTTTATTTTACTTTATTTTGTGAGGGCTGCTACAAAGCTAATTTGAGAGGATTTTGGAGCTGATTTTCTCCAGAAAATTTAGAAGGTAAATCAAGGTCTTTTTTGGCATCCATTATTGTTACATTTTTCTCGAAAAATCTGTTCTTTTTTTCATTTAAAAAACCTAGTGTTGAGTTTTCTTGAATGATGGGGTAGCATCGGATGTGCTCTAGCTCCCAAAATTTGTGGACGGACTAGAGTGCATGAGATCTCCAATACCTAGAAAGGGATTTGGGAAATTTCATCTGGTTTGGGTGATAATTAATTAATTAATAATTTTTATTAAAACATGCGATGAAATTGTCTTAAGTCACACGGATCAAGCTTTCTTTTACTCTTAGCCATTGATTCAAGATCTGATCATGGTCGATGGTTTCCCAACGAGAAAAGTATAAAGGAAAAGCATGGGGTCATTTGGAGGAGACACACAAAAGCAGAGCACTGAAGCTAAGATGGAATTCTAGGGTGTGGTTTGCTAAGAATTTCCAGAAGTGTTTCAGCTACAAAGAAGTGTAGTTTAGGCGAAGGGGATGGTCTGCTCCCAGTGCCTAAAATCAACAAGAGGAAGATAGCAGCTTCCAGAGGCAGCGCAGAGAAGCAGAGGCAACAACAGTAGAAAGGGCAGCAGCGGCGCAGCGCAAGGGTAACTTTAGCTATGTAGGTGCTACGTAGTACCTTCTCAGGCAACGTTGGTCAGCTAGGGATCCATCTGGGTTACACAGAGACCCTTAGGGGCAGCATAGGTTCTGCGTCACCCATTTTGGGTTACACAACCTTGTCCAGGCCAGTGCAGAGGCACGCAGAGACTGACGCAAGGGCTTCAGGGGTAGCGTTGGGGTTTCTAGGGCCCAGATTTGGCTGAGTCTTGTAAATCTCGTTTGAGGGTGTGGATCAGTCAACGTTTTGGCTTAAGAATAGCAGGTTAGTTGTAGATCTATATTGTTCTCTGTCGGTTTTACCAGTGTGGTACCCAGATTTGTTGAATTCAGAAAACTACTTAATAATACAAATCCTCAAGCAGCCAAAAGATCGGTTTTCCTGTATTGGGTTTTTCCAGGGACTATTATCCAAAAATTTTTTTGTCACTTTGTTTATGTGTGCATGTACTTTTCTGTTTTAGATCTGAATCAGTGAAAGTCTGTTATGTGTTTACTTCAATGTTAATCTGATGATTTCAGTATTAATAACTTGTTTAAGTAGGAGAAGTATAACCAGATCTAACAATAGATTTCTGCATAAGTAACATTCAAAAATTTTCACATGGTATCAGAGCGATCACAGATCTAGCATGGTCACCAACAGAAGATTGAAGAATCTTGCTGCAAAAAGCAATAGAGAGAGCAACAACAACAGCAGAAAGCCAGATCTGAAGGGACAACGTAGTTTCAGAGGGAGCAGAGCCACGCAGAGGTCAAGGTGATGCAGTCCTACGCTATCTCCACTCAGGCCCATGTACTTATTGCGCAGAGGCAGCAGTGGGACTGTTTTCTCATGCAAAGGACAACTAGGGTGACGCAAATCTAAAGCTGTCTGATTTAGAAGTGCCCGAAGCAAAGCTGCAGAACTTCAGAAGGTGCTGGCGGGGTTAAATTTTTGAAGATTCAGAATTTAGCCTAAGCACTGGGAGACAAAGAGCGGGAGGAGATCAACTTCTTAGAGGGTTTCTAGCCAAAGAAACCTGTAGATTGATCACTGGATCGAAGAGAGCTGTTTGATTGATTTGGCTGATTTCCAAGAGAGGAAATTAGTTGTTAGAGGGAGCAGAGGGTGCCTATTTCGCCAAGGACCCTGGATTCAGATCTCTAGCGTAGAGAGGAGGAGCTCTGACAGATTTACGGAGCAGATGTCACCTCATTGACTACGTGATCAAGATAGGTTGGATTGCCTGTCCAACTTTGTAGTCTGGAAGGCCAGAATCCTGGTAGTCTTGGAAGCAAATCGTCTAAGAGACCATGTAGAACAAGTCCTGGCCACATCGACCGATGTAGATCTCCTGAAGAAGCATGAGGAAGTTGCGACACATGCCAAGCGACTCATAATGGATGGAGTTAATGACCATATTGTTCCACATATAACTGAGAAGAAAACGTCTAATGAGATGTGGAAGGCCTTAACAACCCTATATGAAGGGGAGTCTGTCTAGAGGAAGATGCTTCTGGAGACTCAGCTATGGTCATTCATGATGACCAAGGGGGAAGAGATGGAGCACTTTCTCTTCAGATTACAGACGATCAGAGATCAATTGACTGCCACGGAAGCAAAGATGGAAGATGATGTGATGATAAGGACTGCACTCAATGCGGTCACAGAAGAGTGGGGAACCTTTGTCCAAAGTGTCTTGGGCAGAACGGACCTTCCCGAATGGGACAACTTGTGGGCAATCATGCGTCAAGAAGAACTCCGTCGATTTACCAAGAAGAAGTACAAGTCGGGATCTAGTAAAGTGAAGAAGGAAGATGAAGATGATGCAACCTTGGCATGAAAGAGGCAACAAGGGAAGAAGAAGCGTGATCTTTCGAAGATCAAATGTTTCCAGTGCGGTGAACTAGGACATTTCGCCAACAATTGTCCACAAAAGAAGGACAAGGAAGCTTCTACTTCCAAGGCTGCTGTGGCGGACGATAGGTCAGAAGACGATGCAGCCATGAGCGCTCATGAGCCACGAAAGTGGGGTCACATGGATCTGTAGAGCAGCTACAGGATGGGGACGAGATCCTTGAGCAGCTCATCTCTTTAATCACATCCGAGCTATGGGAGCCTTAAGACAGTAGTGGGACCAATGGAGCAGTTGGTGCAAAGAATCACAGATGAAGCAGAGGCATATCTAAAGGCTGAAGGGAGCAACGCAGTGCAGATGCAGCAGCGGCGTGGGGGTTGATGTGACTTTAGCAACACAGAGAAGAGCTGCAGCAACGTGGAGGCTTTAGGAGGACAACGCAGTGCAACAACAGCGTGAGAGATTTCAACATAAGGGGCTGTTGTGACTTCAACAGTGCAGAGGGAGTCTGCTTACGTGGTGCAAAGCTGTAGCTGTACATCATCCTCCAGATGACAGCATTTATCAGCAACTGATGGAGCTTTGGTGATGACGATGCAGCCCAACTGGCTTGTTTGTCAAAGATTGGGAGTCTGCTTATGCGGTGCAGAGATGTAGCTGTACATCATCCTCTAGATGACAGCACAGATCAACAACCGATGGAGCTTTAGTGATGACGATGCAGCCCAACTAGCTTGTCTGTCAAATATTAGGCAGGAGATTCAGTTGTTTATCTAAGCAACTCAAGATGCAGTGCAACAGATGGCAGCACAGATGCAACAAATTGAGAGGGTTTTGTAGTACAGATGTAGCAGTGGCGATGGCAATGTCATGGGCAACAATACAAATTAGCAGCAACAACACAGTGATGAAGGGCAACATGTCCAGCATCAGCGCAGACACACACACCAAAGATCAGTGCAGAGCTTCAGGGTGAAGCAGAGTTTGTACTAGAGCACATTCCTCGCTAAGAACGAGTGTTGAGTTTTCTTGATTGATGGGGTAGTATCGGATGTGCTTGAGCTCCCAAAATTTCTGGAGGGACTAGAGTACATGAGAACTCCAATACCCAGAAAGGGATTTGGGAAATTTCATTCGGTTTGGGAGGGAATTTATTAAATAATAATTTTAATCATGGACCCTAAGTCTAACTTAGGAAAATTAAATTATTAAAGGTAATTAATTAAAACATGTGATGAAATTGCCTTAAGTCACATGGATCAAATTTCTTTTAATCTTTTAGCCATTGATTCAAGATCTGATCATGGCTGTTGGTTTCCCAACGAGAAAAGTATAAAGGAAAGGCTTGGGGTCATTTGGAGGAGACACAGAAAGGTAGAGCACTAAAGCTAAACTGGAATTCTAGGGCGTGGTTTGCTAAGAATTGTCAGAAGTGTTTTAGCTGTAGAGGGGTAGTTTAGGCGAAGGGGATGGTCTAAAATCAGCAAGAGGCAAAGAGCAACTTCTAGAGGCATCACAGAGAAGCAGAGGCAACAATAACAGTAGAAAGGGTAGCAATTGCGCAACGCAGCGACAACTTCAGCTACGTAGGTCCTACGCAGTCCCTTCTAGGGTAGCACTGGTCAGCCGGGGACCCATTTGGGTTACGCAGAGACCCTCAGGGGTAGCGTAGGGTCTGCATCACCCATTCTGGGGTTATGCAACCCTCTCCAGGCCAGTGCAGAGGAATGTAGAGGTTGACGTAGGGGCTTCAGGGGTAGCGTTGGGGTGTCTAAGGCCAAGATATGAATAAATCTTGTAAATCCTGTTTGAGGGTGTGGATCGGTCAACGTTTTGGCTTCAGAACAACAGGTTAGCTGCATTTTTCTCTGTCGGGTTTACTAGTGTGGTGCCCAGCTTTGCTGTATTCAAAAAACTACTTAATAATACAAACCCTCCAACAACCAGAAGATCGGTTTTCCCGCATTGGGTTTTTCCGGGGACTATTGTCTTGAAAATCTTGTGTCACTTTGTCTATGTGTGCATGTACTTTTCTGTTTTAGATCTGAATCGATGAAAGTCTGTTATGTGTTTAGTTCAATGTTAATCTGAATATTTCAACATTAATAACTTGTTTAAGTAGGAGATGTATATCCAGATCTAATAGTAGATTTCTGCATAAGTAACATTCAAAAATTTTCGCACCTAGTCGTTTTATACAGATTTGTAGGGGCTACTACAAAGCTAATTTGGGAGGATTGTTGGAGCTGATTTCCTTTAGAAAATTTAGAGGGCTAACGAAATCTCTCAAAACGACCCTGCAAATTTCAACAATTTGTGAGGAAAAAAATAGAAGAAAATAACGACCACCAATTGTTTTTGCAAATAAAAATTTCAAATATGGATTTTGCATAAAAACACTAGGGTTTTTAAATTTTTTGGGAAAAAGAACATATTTTTGGAGAAAAATGGAACAATAATGGATGACAAAAAATAACTTGATTTACTATCTAAATTTAATGTAGAAAATCAACTCCAAAATCCTCTCAAGTTAGCTTTCTAGTAACCCCCACAAAAAGAAAAAAAAATCCCCTTCAACTAGCTTGAAAAACCACACTACAAAACCCAAAGATCTATTGGAAAAATAATTTTGAATTAGCTCGAAAATCTCCTTTAGTAATCAACCCATCAACTCTCCAAGACTCCAAACAAGTCTTAAAATGTGCTAAACACATATTTCAGAACAACCCTGCAAAAAAATCTCTGAATTCTCTTCACTGAACTCATCTAAAGAATTGCAAGTCTCGAATGAATAGTGTGAGTAAAATAGAGGGTGTGGGTGTATTTAAGTAAAGTTTCGAGGGGACTAGGTTAGAATTAGAAATTAGGAAAAAAAAAATTGATTGCTTGGGCCGTGGGTCATTCGGACCGGTGGAATTGACTTACAAACTGGAATAGGCCGGTTCAATATTGAACCAGCTTATTCTGGTTTAGTACAGAACCGACTTATTCTGGTTCAAAGGACTGGTTCAGATCGTAAATGGCCACAAAACAGTCAGATCGGGCGCTTCTGCTGGTTCCGGTCTGGTTATGAGAAAATTGCTTTCTAGGCTTGGGTACCCTGTGTTATACTTTCAAGAGATGCGACCTTGCTCCAACTCCTAGCTAGGCCTCTCAACCCTTCAAAACAGGTCTCGCGATATTCTAAACTTGCTGGTACAAGGTATTGGCACCTTTTCGCTGATCAAACCAGCCCTAGGCCCTATAACACAGAGTATTGACCACAAACTTGTGCCCAAAATCTGCCAAAAGAACTTGGTGAACAGTCCTCCCTAACTTGGCCTATCCAGATCACAAGAGACAACTAGAATTTGTCCTCTTCTTTATGCTGTATCAACTCCTTAGTTCTTCGACAAAATCAGATTGATATCCACTTTGATGAGGTGCACTTAGATGGTTGTGTTCGATGAAATCTCCTTGTCTTCTATTTATAGAGTTTTAGGTGGGTTTTACTAGCCACCTAGGGTTACACCATTTCACCAAAGCCGACCTAAACAAATTGTTTAAACTGCAGAAAATCATAGGACAATTTTTTTTTTTTCCATTCAACCAATGCCACCTCATTGAAGCCTTTGGTGCCTCTTAGCCCTTCAAGGGTGCCCCACATTCTCTCAATGATCAAACTATCGAAAACTCCACTTGGTTTTGTGCCCACCACTTTGGGTGCAAAAGCCTCTGCTTGGGTACCATAGTTTTAAAAACCAGAATCATTGATAGGGCTGGTCCACCTAATAAACCAGGATTCAAATCGGAACCGGTCAAACCAGGACATGGGCAGATCTCAATGAACCGATCTTTAAAAAAATACATGAAATAATTATTTTTTAATAAAAAAGCCTATCTTTAAGATTTAAAACCATGATTCCACACCAATAGAGACAACATATCCAAGGTTTGCTCATCTATATACCATGTAAAGGTGAATATATCAAAATTGCACTGAGTGCAAAACATATCAACAACAAAATACATAATCAATGAGGCTGCAAATGGCCTCTAGAGTCTGAAAACAATGCTCTAAGCTATGGGGCCACTGACCTACTACAAGTCTACCTATCAATGATCAACGACATGATCACTCCTCATCATGATCAAACTCATCACCACTACTAGACAAGGGATCATCAACATGAGCTACATAAATAATATGGCTCAGAGTTTAAGGACTCCTAAAACTCCTGCACAACCTTAGTAGTAGTAGTAGTAGTAACAAAAATAGACATCAAAACTACAAATCATTGATCAAGACGGTCACTCATGAAACTCATCATTGATTCAACGCTACTAGAAATGAGATCATCAACAAGAGAGACATAAACATCATCTAGCTCAAAGTCTTCAGACTTTGGATTGCTCAACCTTATAACCTGATAGAAATTGAAAAAGTTTAGCATGCCTAACCAATGATTTTGGTTTGAGTGTAGGGTTCATCCCCTCAACCTTATAATGTGGTAGAAAAATATTAGCATGTCTAAACAACTTTTTTCCTTTAAGTGAAGGGTACATTCTTGTTCAACAATCAAATGCCACCAACATCAAGGTTCTTAAAGGGCTTCATGCTCTTGATGAAATGCCAATCTCATACCCTCACACATGATAAAATCAAATGGAAACCTTGCAAACCCCCAAACCATGAAATCCTGAAAATCGTTAAGTTTGTTGAATTTTTAGTGAAATCTAAAATTCTTGTTTCTCCATATGAAATCCAATGAGGTCGAAACCACTCTCAAACATCCCGAGTCATTTCATGGTAATGTTAAAAATTTAAGTAAAAAGATGAAAATGAAAAATAAAGGAAATGTCACTTTTACTTCAATTTTTAACATTACCATGCCCCTTGAAATGTCACTTTTACTTAAATTTTTAACATTACAATGTCACTTTTATTTTTCATTTTCATCCTTTTACTTCAAGAATTTAACATTACCATTAACTGCAAACATTGCTAGGATTGAGATGCGTCAGGCAAATGAGAGGGTAGGCATGCTTTTCTTGGAGGACTTGGTTTTGGTAGAAAACAACCCCAAATTTCCCTCAAAACAGCTCCAAAACTCACAAAACTGCATTTTGTTGGGTCCATAGCTGGCCTGGCGATAAACCGACCAGTTTATGATGGAACAGGCTGGTTTGACCATAAACTGGCCGGTTCCTTCATAAACCGGTCGGTTTGGTCCGGTTTTTGTGATATTTTGGTGAAGTCAGCCCTTAAACCTGTTTTTTTTCCCGGGTCGACCCAGTTGCCTAATGAACTGGCCGGTTTGACCGGTTTCCAGTTCATGCCGGCCGGTTTTTAAAACTATGTTGGGTACACTGCCCTCAAAGCCTAGGCGGGTCAAACTTCTCCCAAATCCTATACCCTACAGTGTGGGAGTACCTTCCAAGCTACACGAATCAACAGGTTATACTGGTGGTGGACTTGGTAAGCGTGGATAATGAATTGTCACTTCTATTGTGCTTGAAATGAGATCAGTGCAAGCTGGCCTTTGATATTTTGAGACAACATTAGCAGATGCAGGTCCTAACAATCTGTCAACTACTTATTTTTGGAGAGGATCCTCGACCATCTAATGATTCATCTACATCGAAACTTGAATTTGGTACTGATTTGCAGGAACCAGATCTTACATCATTCATTCAACCAACACTGGTTTCTTCATCATCCACAACTCAGTATTATAGGCATCCTAATCATTGTGATTGGAGCATTCCTTCTTTCTATTTAGACAACGAGTTTCCTATTGTTATGCTAGCAGTTCTTGTTACAAATCTTTGGTTAATAAGTGTAAAGAAAAAATTATGGGCTGATACCTAACACTTCGACTTATTGTGGTTGATTTGTTTGGTCATGGTGGCATTTGTGTTCATGTTTTAGGACTTCATATTGACTTGTTGTCACTGTACAACTGTATAGTTCTCATTGTTCTCTTTGACTGATTGGCCCTAGCAGCAGCCTTTCTTTGTGCTTGACAAATTTGTTGGAAGCCTTTATTTGTTGATTCTCTTTGGCATGTGTGTGTTCTATGACGGGGAGACCATCTTGTCCCATGTGGTATTTGGAGCACTTGTTGATGTTCAAAACGTTTCTTACCATCATCTTCATTGGATCACTTTGCGTTTCATCGGTTTTCTAAGGGAAGCATGTGTATGTTTATTCTTTTCAAAAAAAGGAACTTCTACATGTAGTTTCAGGGAACATTGGAAAACCCATATCATGTAACTGATGCTGTTCGTGTAGGTTGAAGACACTGCACTATGTCTTAGATTTATTTAATGATTCTTTCAATCATGCACATAACAACATATTTTGAAGTTCCATATTTCAGTAGTCATGAAAACTCTTTATAATGGTATGATTTTACACATTACCTTTTAAATATTTTATTGATTCTTTCTGGCAATGCATTTGTTATGGCAGCTGGTCATATCTTGGCATATGAAAGCAGCAACAATGTGTGAATTTTCAAGGCAGGAGTTTTTCCTGGGTTTACAAACATTGGGGTGAGAAATGTCAATGTGATTCCCTTGTTATTTTGAACATTCACCATCTACACTGTTTATTTGTGGATATTGTCTATACCTAAAGCAATTAAATGTAAATTATGAGTGTGGCAGGGTAGATTCAATTGAAAAGTTCAAGGAAAGGATTACATATCTACGTTCTGAGATGAAGGATGAGCGTATGTATCCTGACATTTTACTATTTTTGTGCGTCCCAAATTGCTTGCTCTATTGTTATTCTTTATTTGAGGAAATGTTAGTATCAGTAAGTGGGGGTTACAGTACGAACTACTTTGGCAAAAACAAGGCCAATGGCCCACCCGACCCAAAAAAAGAAATAAAACATCGAAAAGAAAAGGGAAGAAAATAATTATTATAAGATGGGTGGCTGCTGAGCCCCATCTGCCAAATCTTCCTTTGGTTGTTCAGTTTTTTATTTTTCTTTTTGATGTTTCCTTGGTCTTTAGATATGATAGGTATGTACCGCCTTGTTAATATTTTGAATTCCAAACTATATTTAAATTTTAATTGCTTGGGACCTTTTGTAAATTTCATTATTTCTTTATGCAGAGAAGTTCCGTGAGATCTACAATTTTGCATTTACATGGGCAAAAGAAAAGGTATTTTCAACTAATCCTTCATCTACATTCAGTGTATGAATTGGCATATCTTGCCTTAGATGTAGTATAATATGTATATTATGTTATGCTTTAAGTTCATTGAATGTACTGTGTCTGTGCATATATTTTTAGATCTAACTCTCAAGTCTCTTTTTCTGGCTAAAGTTACACATTGACATATTTTGTCTGAGTACGGAGTATACTATATATCATGTTATGTTTGAAATTTCGTTGAATTCACTTCTTCTGTGTGTTACCTTCAAAACCTGCACTTACAGTGATAAATCCTTGAAACATGAGTGCAACCCTAGGGGAATTGAGGAAGGCCGCATGCTGTAACCAGAACAGTGCTTCTTAATTTAGGTTGTCTCTCAGGAGATATCTCTAATTGTAGGATGCACTTAGAAATAAATGGGGTTGTCGACCAAGACCAATCCCAATCTAATCGATGAATGGAGTCAAGGTTAATAAGCAAGAGGGTTTGAAGAACAGAAAAACAGGGTTAGGTTGTTACAAAGACAAGGTTACTTGGGAGCGGGAGTGGAGAGCGACATTTTCAAAAATTTCCAGGTCGGGATCGATTTTTATATCATATATATCTTTATATATTTTGATGCATATATGTCAACAAAAGCATGTAGACTGATGAATTAGTGATAAAAAAACATAAAAAGATGGATTAAACCATATAACATCATTCATCTATTAGTGATTATCTTCATCAACAACATTGTACAAAGATGCCTTAATGAACAACATGAACTCTTTAATATGTCGAAATTAAAGAAGGGGCCATTCCAAAGGAGAACCACTTCAACTTTCACAAATCAAAAACAATAATATGCAACATTTGAACAATAAAAGATATCAATAGCTGTTCATGGAAATGACTTTATTGTTGTAGATTTGCAAGATTAATTCCAACAATTAAATACATCCATGAAAATGCAATAGAAGATGTTGAGCCGCATACCTACAATCTCTTTAATTTCATCGCCTTTGATAGATCTTCAACTAAGCTCAAAGGGGATCTCCCTACCACTCTAACCATCAACAACAAATGAGAGAGGTACTCTTCATACAGAGTTGAGATATATTTCTCTTGCAATAAAGTAATAATAAGTGGGTTCTAGATCCATTATTTTCTCCAATAAATAACAATATTATATTTTTTCTGAATGAGTCTACTCCTATTATTGATACAAAAATATTTACATGGAGGTCCTGGCCTCATAAGGTCTTGCCCAGTATTGCAGCAATCTATCAAAAAAACTGATGGCTAGCCAAAACTTGTAGTAAACCGGACCTACTGCCCTATTCCGAGCCTTACAAAAATTGGTAAGCTGCCCACGCAGGGGAAACCGGCTGTAAGAAGACATAGAAACTAGTTTCTGTGTATGTAGACAGAAAGAACTGAAACACATATGATCAATCCCATACAGTCGGCTGTAAGACAAAATCTTGAGAATGTATGCGCAATCAGGAGTCATGAGAGTTTGAAGGCGTTTCTTCAAAAATGCGGCAACCATAGTCATAAGGGTCTTCCTCCATCGCCTGAAGGTCGTCTTTGTCAGCAGAGCCACCCTGGTTCGTATTGCTCTGACCTTCCGGAAGGCAGGTATCTGGAATCGCACTGCTACAAGGCTCTTTACTCTGCCTGCTGTCGGAGGGAGGAATGAGATGAGGATCAGTGGGGGTCTTCTCCAAGGGCGCTTCCGGAGCCAGGACAGTCATAGTCATGGGGTTTGCCAGAAAGTCAAAGGTGATGTTGGCAATCAGAGTGGAGTGACAGAGCGCGCAGGGAATGCGTATCTGAGCTATGTGGGAATGAGTTGCAAGGGGAGGCGCAGAGGAAGGAAAGTGAGAGGAGCTACGAGCTTGAGAGGACTGGCCAGAACCCCGGCCACGCCTGCTCCTGGTGGTCGGTAAGTGGCGTGAAAAATACTCTGAGGACGGAGAGGACGAACCAGAGGTAGAAGAAGAAGATTGTTGCCCAACCCTCCCACGGCTAGTGCCTCTCCTGCACCGCATTCTCTGACGGAGTCGAGGCATACTGCTTCTTGCTGACAAAGGGATGCTGGGGCCAAAAGAGCGAGGGATGGGAGCTAAATCCACAGAAAAATGCAGGGGAGCCAAATCAGGAAGCGCCGAGACACTAACGGAAGGAGAATTGGACCACAACTTGCAGAAGGGGCTTTGCGTAAAGTGGATGCCCGACATCAAATCAATGCAGCGAGGCAAAGCACACCTCCGCCCGGTACTGGTGCGAGAGCTAGGCTCGGCATCAACCATAGAACATCTCGTGCGCAAAGGCAGAGCAACAATGAATCTGGTCCGGGGTGCCATGGAAGAAATGCAAACTGGTTCGCGTCGGAGAAAGTGCTGCATAATGGTAGCATTGAAGTCACTGGCATGGGTTTTAATGCGATGCATAGCGCTAATCTGTGTGGCATTGAAGTGAGCCCACATGCCAACCCACTCCCGGCCACACACCGTCGTACCATACTAGCATACACCCGCATCCGGGAAATAACAATATTATATTATGAAGTCATGCCTATATAGTATAATATCCCTAATTTTCTATTGCCTTGTGGGGGGATTAGGAGGGACTTCCAAAGATTATGTTAGCAAGGTCATAGGAGTAGGACTACATTATTGGTGGGCCCAGAGGGCTTTGAGAAGTTTATGGGGGATAGATTGGGATCACTGGCCATTTTTCATAATCATGATTAGTTATACATAGTTTGATCTTAGTTCCGTTGCATTCCAACGATTTTTGTAAAACAAAGCTATTAACTGGCACATTTTAATTAATTATGCTTAAGGTGTTGTTTTAGGTTGATTACTTGGAGAAACACCTTAGTGTAATAAATTTTTGGAATCAGGATGAAAAGATATATAAGACAAAATGATGAAAAGGGGCTTCGGGAGGCCGGTGTGATAATGGTGGTAGTTTAAGCATTTTTTGGAGAAAAGTGACTTTAATTGGTAATAAAATGTTACTTATTAAATAAAAGGAGAAAACTTGTTTTTATCTAAGGAGTAAATGAAAGGGGGCAAGAGTCACTTGGAAAATAGAAGGAAAATGCACTAAGTGGCTTATTAATAAAATAATAAAAGGATATTTCTAGAAGATTTGGAGAAGATAGGTATGCGACAATATCATTTTAGAGGGAGTCATCACCTCCTCTAAAGGTGACAGATGTTCTTTATGTTCCAGGGTTGAAGAAGAGTTTGGTATCAGTTTCTAGCTTGGAGTACAGGGGTTATGAGGTATTGTTCCAAAAGCGACAAGTGTTGATATATCGTAGGGGATCCGGTATCGAGGTTTCTTGTGTGATTGGAGCTTGTACTGGGAGGCTATATAGAGTTATGTTTCACGCTATAAGAGCTATGGTAGCACATACCAGTAGCAGTGATTTATGTGAATTGTGGCGTAGGAGGAAGGCCCACTTGCACCATGGAGCTTTCAAGATGTTGAGGGAGATGGTTACTGGGTTGCTTGACTTTAGCGCAAAGCATCATGATGTGTGCAGGGGGTGTGCTTTGGGAAAGTACACCAAGTCACCTTTCTAAAGCAATGACAACAGAGTTGCAGGTATCCTTGACTTGATTCATTTTGACGTACGTGGTCCTATGGCCCATTTTTCATTGAGCGGATTTGAATTCTATGTGATCTTCGTTGATGACCACAAAACTTGTTGGTTTGTTGACTTTAATTATAAAAAATGGCTTTAATTATAAAAATACACAAGAGGTATTTAAATAATAATATTTATTTAAAAATATGATATGATAAGATATAATAAGATGATTGCATGATACAATGAGGCCCTGCTTTTATACCTATGCAGGTGACCTTTCATGACTATGCATGTCTTTTAGACGTGCCTTTTCAGTTAACTAACGAATACTTAACTGAATCCTATTTGATTATTTAGTAATTACATTTATTTGTATCTATTCTATTTTATACAAATTATATTCGTTACAATGTGCTTTGGGAAAGTACACCAAGTCACCTTTCTAAAGCAATGACAACAGAGTTGCAGGTATCCTTGACTTGATTCATTTTGACGTATGTGGTCCTATGTCCCATGTTTCATTGAGCAGATTTGAATACTATGTGATCTTCATTGATGACCACTCCAGGAGGACTTGAGTCTTGGATTTACTTCCTGAAGACCAAGGATGAGGTCTACCAAAGATTCCAAGAGTTTAAGGCTCTTGTGGAGAACCAAACAAGGAGGCAGATCAAGGTGTTGAGATCAGATAATGGGGATGAATACATTTCTGCGGAGATGAGGGATTTTTGTGGGAGTGTTTGTCAAAATTTCTGAATCTTAATTCTTATGCAGAAATTTTTTCTGTTAATCTGGTTAAGCTTCTCCTACTTATACAAGTTATCAACTGAATGATTTCAAGTCAACATCAAAGCAAAACACATAACAGATCTCTACCAATTCAGATCTAGAATAAACACATGCACACATAGACAAAGTGACACAGTTATTTCTGGAGAAACTGTCCTCGGAAAAACCCAATGTGGGAAAACCGGTCTTTGGCTGCTGGAGGGCTCTATTATTGAGAAAATTTCTGAATACACAACTTTGGGTTCCAGATCTGAAAAACCCTACAGAGAAAACTCTAGATCTGTAGCACCTCACTGATCTAAGACCACAATATTGACTGATCCACAACCTCAAATGGGATTTACAGAACTTAGCCAGATCTAGGCTATAAACCCCAGATCTGCCCCTGAAAGACACTGTGTCAGCCTCTGAAGGCCTCCAAATGTTCACCGCTGTCACTGGAAGGGACTACGTTACCCCATATTGGGTGACACAGTCACTACGCTGCCCCTAAGGGTCTCTGCATAACCCCTAAAGGGTTTCCTGAAAATCATGTTATCCTTGCTGCTGCTGCCGTCTACCTGCTGCTGCTGCTGCCTACTGGTACCTGCTGCTGCTGCTGCTTTCCTCTGCGCTGTCTTTCCTGATCTCTTCTTTGCTTCTTGTGTATTCTAGACCCCGGGATCAGATCATCCCCTTGGTCTAAATTCCCCTTTTTGCAATTGAAACACTTTGTAAGAACCTTAAACTTTAACTTTCAGCCTTAAACTTTAACTTTTAGATTTTAACCATCAATCTCAAAATACATAAGTGTAAAGCTCTTAATTTTCGAAATTAACAATCATTCACAAAGTTCCTACTACACCATTCAAAATGGGATTTTAAAAATTTTTCAAGCAGAATATATATCAATTGACTAATTAATACCTACCTGGAACCGTGTTTGAAGGTGTTCCTGAGTTGTCATGGCTCCAGCTCCCATTACCAAACCGCCGTTTTCCTCCCAGCCTATCTGAGGTCAACCTCTCCGGTCCCCAGATCCAAAAGACAAGTCTTCTGGCCCCCGTGCTCAAAACTCCAATAACAATCGAGAGCATTTTGTAACTCTGTTAGAACTCTCGAACTCACTGCTCATGTCTCATGCAGTTAGAACTCCTCTGACAACATCCGGGTCAGTTTTCCCATGCCCATCAAGTTTATCCCTCTTCTCCCTTTTATACACAAACTCCATTTCTGATATTTATTAGAATATGATCTTTTAATAAATATCTTTGAAAAATATCTTAAAATATTATATTTTAATAAATGTCTCAGATTTATTAAAATATTCTTATTTAATAAATATCTTGGTTTTATTAAAATAATATTATTTAATAAATATCTTGGTTTTATTAAAATATTATTATTTATTAAATATCTTGGATTTATTAAAATATCATCATTTATTTGCATAAGTCAATGCTTTTAATTTTCTTTGAACAAAGTATTAGTTTTCATTATATTATGGTGAGTTAGGGAATTACTCAATACTTCAATAATTCACTCCTTAGTCTTCACCGAGTTTGTTTTCATAATTGCTTAGTGCATGTACTAGTGCCATACACGTGATACATGCATATGTAGCTATCATATGCAGGTCTCATATGCATGCTAATATTTCTATGTTCCATATAATTTGAGTTGGGTCGTTACACACTTGAGAATTCTTAGCAACCCTGCCCTAGAATCTCAGCTTAGCTTCAGTGCTCTACCTCTGTGTGTCTTACAAATGACCCCAAGCCTTTCCTTTATACTTTTCTCATTGACAAATCAACGATCAAGATTAAATCTCTAATCAATGGCTAAGATTAAAAGAAAGCTTGATCCGTGTGACTTAAGACAATTTCATCACATGTTTAATTAAATTCACTTTAATTATTTTATTTTCCTAAGTTTTAACTTAGGAAATACATAAAATTAATTAATTAATTTAATATCTCCTAAACCAGATGAAATTTCCCAAATCCATTTTTGGGTCCTGTAGATCCAGTGTACTTTAGTCCCTCCACAAAATTTGGGAGCTAGAACACAATTGATGCTACCCCAAATACACAAAATCTCAACACTCCCTCTTAGCATCAAGGGTGTGCTCTAGCAATACATCACACTTATGCATTACATGATTTTGGGCACTGGTTTTGTGCTGCTAAAGCTTGGCCTCCTGCCACTCAACTCTGCACTGCTGCTTGCATTCTGTACTGTTGTCCATGACTCTTCCACTGCCACTGCAACCACTGTACTGCAGCTCCCTCTCAATATGTTGCATCTGTGCTGCTCATAGCACTGCCATTGCTGATTTGCTGCACTGCAACTTCATTTGTTGAGAGAAACTACTGAATCTCCTGCCCAATCTTTGACAAACAAGTCTGATGGGTTGCATCCTCATCACTGAAGCTCCATAGGCTACAGATCTGTGCTGGCATCTAAAGAACGATGCACAACTACAACTTTGCCTGCGTAATCAGACTCCCTCTGCACTACTGAAGTCACATCAGCTCCTTGTGCTGAAATCTATCATACTGTTGCTGGACTGCGATGTCCTTTTGAAGCTCTCTGCGTTGCTGCAGCTCTGCACTGCATAAGTAGCACTGCCTGCGCTGCTATTGCTTCTACACTGCTGCTGCTATGCTCTGCGCTGCTCCTCCCAGCCTCCAGATCTACCTATGTGTTAATCAAGGTTGTCATTGATGTCAATAGCTGAGATGGCAAATATTCTTGTAATGTTAATGAACGTCATGCAATCCCTAGGAGCTAAGGATGCCATCAATGAAGAGGTCAATCAATGAAGATGTCAAGCCACTAATGAAGAATTCTTGCCTGAACAAGTCCTTGAACTAACTATAACGGTGCCAAGTGTCAATCATGTACCTTGTTTGGTAACCTACAAGACTACACTTGATGATGTCATTCGATGAAGGTCTTGATGGCATGGTTGGCAACTATATGATGACATGAAGGACTTGAAGAGCACTTGATGGCATATGATGACATTTTTGGAAGATCTCATTTCATGATCTAGATGGTGGTTGGAAGACTCTTTGAAGATCTCCATATGGAAAATTATGGATTCACTATCATGATGACTGTCCCAATCACTCCTCATTCTGTGCCAAATATTTTCTGCACTAAATTTCAATCATTAAAAAATATTTTTCACTACCCTAGAGGCAGCTTCTCAATTTGACTCCTGTACCATCTTTTAGGGCATAATTTTGCCTTTCTAATGAGCCCTTCATGCCCCAAAACTCCAAATAGTTTGTGAGAAATTGAATTTTAAAGTTAGAAAATTTATTATTTTTCACCAATCGACCTAAGCCGACTTGTAGGCTCATCTCCCTTGGCCAATAGATGTGTCTTTTCGTCTGTAATCAAAACCAGTATATATTGGGGTTCGAACTCCTCATTTCAACATAATTTTTGGTGAAAATTTAAGAGATAATACAGTGAGATGACAGATAAGTAAAAGAGGCTGAGAAGGATATATTTGGGCAAACACTTTTGGTGTTTGGGATACCTTAAACTCAAATTACAGCAGTGTGGTGGGCTGTCACAATTCTAATATATTGCAGACTTGGGATTATCAACTCTCTTTTTCTTTGCTCGGACTGCTGTAGACTGTGTGGACAGCTCAGACTAGTCATCTTTTTAGAACTCTGACCTGAAGTAGTACACTGTCATACAGTGGTAGCTGAAGCTTACTTCGGTCTCTTCTAAGGCATGTTTTGAAGGAGACAGTTGAACCCTTTTAGGATTGTTTTCATGGTGATTCCAAAGGCATATCCGAGCTGTTCTTGAAGCATGGTTTGGTGGATTTGTGGATAAGTTTGTTAAGGTCCGATTCAACCCTCTTTTGTGACAGTGCTAAGGACAACTTTTAGATCTTTATTTGGGACTTATTTCAAGGTGTGAATGGTAGTCCTGAAGTGTAATTTTGGAACTGGAGCAACTGGCTGAGCGGAACTGGAGCAGCGCTTTAAGAACCTTTGTGTTGACTTGTAGCAAAACATGGAGCACCTTTGATGTCACACTTTGGAGCAGCATTGTTTGAAGCAACCTATCGTATTGAAGAAGATCTTTTGGAGCATTCCCAAGGTTACAAGTTTTAAACATCAGTTGGGAATTTGTAGCAGTGTTTCAACATCCTTTTTGAATACCTAAGATAGATTCAGAAGCAGAAATAATTCCTTGGAGCAATATTACTGAAGTTTGTTGAAACACTTCTTTTAGAGAAGCCTATTGAAGATATCTTGAAGGAACGTTGTCTTGAAGATTTGTTTGGAGCACATTAACATCACTCTTGGAGCACCTTGTGAAGACACTCTTGAAGAATCTTGAAAGACATCTTGGAGTAACTTGAAGACATATTGAAGATCTTGTGGAGATAATGTTGAAGACAATGATGCATTGATGAAGCCATCATGAGGTAAGTTGGAGAAATTGTTTGGGTACGATGAAGAGCAGCAGTGACACCTTCTACAAAGAAAAGGTTGTCATTGATGACGTGATGTGTAGATTACAGTGAAGATTAAGCTGAATATTGTCAGGGTTCGTTGAAGAAGACATTGGGAGCCATAAGTATAACGAAATATATCTTGAAAATGAAGCTTTGAGGTTGTTGCCTTAGAATTGACAAGGTTGGTTTCTTGGAAGATACGGTTGAAGCCCTAGAGGATAGGAGTCCTCAAAAGACCAGGTTGGAGCCTGTACCAGATATAGGGTTGGAGCCCTTGAGGTTGGTGCCTTAGAATTGACAAGGTTGGAGCCTTGGAAGTCCAAGTCGGTGCTTGGCAAATAAAGGTTGGAGCCTTGGAAGTCCAAGTCGTTTCTTGGCAAATACAGGTTGGAGCCTGGGAGATTGAAGATTGGTGTCTTCATCTAGGGTTGGAGCCCTACATATATTGTACTTGATTTATTGTAAAGAAGAAAATAATAAAAGCATTTATTATTATTGTTCATTTTGTGTTCTAAATATAAGTGATCTAACTGGTAAAAATAACAATTGAAAAGAAATACTGATTCACCCCCCTCTCAGTATTTCCAACACTCTGCCTCTGCCTCATCTGTGATCTATGCACCCACTGCTCCACTTACCCCGCTACTGTCTTAAGGCTGCCGTAGCTCTCTTGTGATCGAAGAGATGAGCTTCTCAAGGATCCCGCCTTACTTCCATGTAGCTCCTCTACATGTCCATGTCACCCCACCTCTATGGTTCATGAGCACTCATGGCCACATCATCTCTGGACCCATCATCTGCCATCGCTGCTTTGGAAGAAGATGCTTCCTTGTCCTTCTTCTTTTCTGGACAATGGCTGGCAAAATGTCCCATTTCGCCACACTGGAAGTGCTTGATCTTAGAAAGATCCTTCTTCTTCTTCGGCTGCTTCTTTCATCATGAATGATCTCATTTGGGCCTCCAACAACATCTTTATTTGGACAGACTTTCCCTCATATAGGGAAGTCAAGGCATTCCACATGTCATTAACTGTCTTCTTCTCAGCTATGTGTGGTACAATATGGTCCTTGATACTGTCCATTATCAGTCGCTTGGCATGCCTAGCAGCTTCTCTATGCTTTCGTAGGAGATCCACATCTGTCGGGTTGGCTAGGGTCTGCTCCGCATGGTCTCTTAGACAATATGCCTCTAGGACAATTAGGATCCTAGCTTTCCATACCGAAAAGTTTGAGAGGCCCTCTAGCCTATCCTGATCACGTAGTCCATGAGGAGCCATCTGAAGAAATTGCAGTGTGATTAATTCGATATTAATCAGAAAATTAAGAAATTGTTAATCAATTAGGAGAATTAATTCCCATTGCTGCATTTCAAGGAATGTTTACATGGGCTCTATGGGTTCATGAACATGATCTATTTCAAGTTCAAGATTTTCTTGTACATCTAAGACATCATCTTGTCTTTCAACATTAGCAAGAGGAGTGTCTGTGGCTTTTCAAAGAGCTGCATATTCATCATATGTTATATCTTTGCTAAACTCTATAGTTCTTTTACCAGGCATATATATTCTATTAGCTTTAGAATTTTCACAATAACCAACAGTCATACCTTTCTTACCTAACGCTTCTAGCTTGGTACTCTTTCCCTTTGGCACATGAAAGTAGACAGGGAAGTCAAAGATCCTTCAATGCCCATTTTTTTGGGTTATGTGGTACAATGGTCTCTTTCTTGATTCCAACTTCCTTGAAAAATTCTTGAGCTGTTGTCAACTTCATGTCGACTCAAATCATGGGTTGGTTCGACATCTTCCTTTTATCTCGATACAAGGGACTGGTGATGAGGCAAGTCTTTCTTTCTTTTCTAGATGTGAGAGTGGCTCTTTAATTATCCTTGCACCAACTTCCTCTTGGAGTTTAATCTTCTTGCACTATTATCCACCATGATAATCTTCAAGATCTACTTTTCTTGATTGCATCCTTATCAAGAAGTTAGTGAAAGAATCATTCAAATACTCATGTAAGAAGAATAACCAATGATTTATAAAAATAAATCTAAGCAAGAGCACCGACACAAAGAAACAACTTAAGACTTGAAAATACTTATTTTTTAATGGGGATTGAAGGAAGTTGTTAGCTCCCTCTTGATCTGGCCTTTGTTGGTTACCACTATCCATCAATCATATGTCATTGGCAGAAGAAATGCATCTTCTGGAACACCACTTGGCAAACTCCATCATGATCCACCTTAATCTTAGACATTTTAGAAACCATCTTTCTCACATGAGGTAATGCTTTATAGTGAAGATGAGTGAAATTTTGGTGTCAGTTTATCTTGATGATTACTTATCATGAGTCAATGCATGGATAGGTCTTCCATTGAGTTTATGGAGATCTTCAAATTTTGATCCCAGAGTGAAGACATGTAGTAATAACTATACATATTGACTTCATTGCCTACAATGATATTAGTTATAATCCATCTTTGATCAATGCAAAAGAGGTTAGTTTAGAAAACTATCATTCCATCTTTTTTATAAGTCATGATTCTTACATAAAACCACTATTGTTAGTAAACTCTAATAGAAAAATTACCAAAACCCATAAGATTATGACTTTTCTCAATGTGAGAGAGTCAAAAGTCCCCTATCTTCAACATTCAATTTCTATCAGTTATTCTTTCATAACCTTCTATGCATTATAATTCTTTTCAAGACAACACTTTTGTGTAAATGTATAAACAAAAGTAAAACTACTCTTTACTTTTCATGCATCAAAAAGTACCAAAACCACAACTATTAAACACATGCAACGCCTTAATTACTATCTACAAAATTACTATCATATCTTGGGTTCTTTGAAACCTTGGAAGAACGGTAGCAGTAAAATTTCAACAACAAATTTCAACAGTAAAATTCCAGTAGTAAAATTCAGCAGTAAAATTTCAACAGTGAAATTTCAGCAGAAAAATGAGTAGCAAGTAAAAGGAACATCAAGTGATATTTCAACAGAAAATGGGCTGCAAATAGAGTGGACATCAAGAGATATTTCAATAGAAAGTGAGTTGCAAATGTAGTCGACAACAAGAAATATTTTCAGCAAAAAGTGAGCTGCAAATGGAGTCGACAACAAGAGATATTTCAGTAGAAAGTGAGTTAATGGAGCGGACAACAAGATATATTGCAGCAGAAAGAGAGCTGCAAATGACACTTGTCTCTTTGAGCCTGTCTTCACCAAAGCTCTGATACTATGTTGAAATTTTGATGTTCTATGTTGTAACAATCACTTATTACAAAACTTACTTATGCTGCAATATTAGATAAACAATTGTAGATAAAACGTAAATCAAATGCACAATAGAAGACATCCAAGAACAAAATGAGACACAGATAATTTAGGTCCAATGACTAGGGAAAAAACCACACGGGGAAAACCCAACCAAATTCTTTTTCTATTAGAAATCAGTTGTTCAACAGAGATACAAAGTACAATGAGAGATCACTAGAATGAGTAAGTTCACCCAAATCTGAACAAGTTGTAGCATAAAGATCACTAGTAGCAACAACAAATGCACACACTGAATGAACCTTCCCTTCAACTGAATCAAGATTGAAACATTGAAGCACTGAATCAACCTTGGCTCACCAAGTACTGTTCTTACTCTCCAAGTCTCTCTCTCACAATCTTCTTCAACTCTCTCCAACTCTTTCTCAAGTTTGAATTCTTCTTTCACAATGCACAAGTAGTGAAGGGAGAAAGAATGAGGCACGCACACACACACACACACACACACACATATAGGAGGATCAACGAATTCATGCCATAAAGGAGGAGTAACTTGCATGCCAAGAGGATTGTAACTTATGACCATTTAGGAAATGTAACTCATGCGATTAAGGAGGTATATATGCCTTTGTAACTTATTCTTTTAAGAAGGAGAGTGTAACATATGCATTAAAGAGTGCGTAAGAGGAATCTTTCATGACATGCTTTAATGAGAGTGTAAGAAAACATTATTGAGAGCCATGATTGAGTGACTTGAATTTCTTTTCAATAATAATATAATATTATCATAAGAATAATACTAATAATATTAATGCTAATATTGATGATTAAGTCCAAATTGAACTGTTAGGATTGATTGATTATCAGAAGAGATTTTCCATCAACAATACTTGGTTACCAATTGATGAAAGGTGATTTGCTAATTTTGGAAAGTCATACTTGATACTTTCTATATTTAAACTTTCTATTTGTCGAAATTCTAGTTTTAGACTTTATAATTTTAGATTTTATATTTTTAGAAATTCATCCTTGAGCTGCCAAAGTTTAAACAACATTAATCTCACAGTTCAGACAAATCCAAATCCAATTGAAGTAAAAACATACTCGGATGCTGCAATGCAAATGGCAGAAAGTCCAATAGGTAATCCAATGATCAACTGAACAACATCAGAACTTGAAGTAAATCAAGAAATTGCCAAAAGTATGATGAGGGAAAATCAGGTCACAAGAAATCCTTAACGACGTCATCATAAAAGCAGAGACCTTAATCAGTCAACCTATCAACATCATACAGAAAGGAAACAATGTACTTATGTTCCATAGATTACTGATGTCAGCACAATTCAGTCTTATGATAAAAAATCATCTGAAGTATCCAGTAACCGCAAGATTCCACAAAAAAATTGATTTAGAATTGTCCGATCGCTTCTCAGTTCGACAATCTTGTTTATTTCTCAGAGGATCCTATCGTCTTGTATCATCTTTTGAATCAATTTTAAGAGCAGTCCCACCCAGTGATTTTATTAACTGATGAACTAGTAACTTTTATGGAGGATGTTGCTAGGCCATTATCAGGATAAAAATGACTCCATCTATCTCGACAGAATCTACATGCTCAGGATTTATAGAACAAGGGGAGGAAAGATGTGAGCCTAAATGTGTCCTTGGCCTTTGTCTTTAATGACCTCAATTCTTCTAATGGTTTTCCATTAGGTTAGTCAATTTTTGTATTTAATTGTTATATTAATGCCCGTATTAGTTTCTGTTCCTCGCGTTAATATTATGGTGAGTGTCGTAGCTGTTATTGTATGGTTATGTAATTGATGGCATGTTTATGCTTCTTGTTGTATAATCCAACTGTCAATATCTGATATGAAGGCAGTTCTTTCCTCACCCCTATTAAACTTGTAGCATCATCATAGTGTAGCCATTGTACCTATCCTTAAGGTGATCAACGATGGAGCTTCTTATGGCATGTTGCTGATATTTAATTTGAAGGTCATGTAGTTGTATCATCATAACTCAGCTTATTGTGGGCATTTTAGTTATGTCAAACACAGTATTGAATCATAAATTGTGCTTATTTCAGTGTAGAGGTTGAATTGTGTTGAGTACAGATTGACAAGTTCCAAGTTTAGAATGACATTTTTGTTACTGAATATTTTCACCACATGTAGAAATGTTTGTTATGGTGGACTTGAAATTCTATTCTCATTATTTTTCTTGTTTATAAATGTAGATAGCTTATACCACTCAATTTCTAAGATTCTTAAATGTTGTAATTGGGCTGTCAATATTTACTTTGTGGCTGCAGGGTCAGAAGTCATTGGCATTAGACACGGCTATTGGCATGTGGCAATTATTATTTGCAGAAAAGCAATGGCCGTTAGTTGATCAGTGGTGTCAGTTTTTGCAGGTATGCAGACAAGCTGTTTCTGAATTTTGGCCTGTCTTATGGATTGATGGTTTCCAGTATATGTGTAATGCTTGCAGCAAATATGCTACTAATTGCAAAATATAATTCATAACTCATGATGTGGATCAATTGATCTTATGATTCAGCATATTGCTTATCTACATTTAGGATAGAGAAAACAAACCTGCATAGCTACTGAATATGAAATCAGATTAAAAACTGCTAGGAAAGAAAAGATGATGAAAATGGCAACATAAAAAATAAAAATAAAAAAACAATAAAAAAAAACAAAAATTGTTATAATTTCCTTTCTTTTTCACAGAACTGCTGGAGTAATAAGCAGGTAGAAACCATAGCAAACAACACATTTTAGCATGCATTCTAGCTTATAACAAATTTTGTGCTTATGCAAGCTTATTTCAGTTTTCTTTGGACTTTATCAGTTTGGTTGCATAATAGTTGTTATGGTTTAGTCTCTCTGTCATTGAAACTGATCCTCAAACACAATGTTTTATGACAAATGTCCTGCTATGAGTAATGACCTAGTTCTACCACTAATAACTGCTGCCTTGCAAGCATGCACATTTTAGGTGCTTGGGAGGCATGAGTCCCTTTTTCCCTTCACATTTGTGAGGAGACCTTTTGGCTTTTCCTTTCCTCAAAAGCCCCCTGTCTCTCTATGCCCACACTTGGCTAGGTTAGCCCACCTCTGTTTATGAAGTTTCTAACCATCCTCCAACATTGTTCCCATCATGTCTTCTCTTTACGGCAGGTTGTTTGAAAAGAACATGGTGTGGGCCCTCACAATATTCCTATTGTTGTTCTTATCAACATTGTTGTTTGCACAAGTTTCTCTTCCATGGTTATCATATTATTAATCCTATTTGCTACATCCCAAGGCTGCACTTCAAATGTTATGAAGTTCCTTATCCATGTGTGGTTCTAGGAATCTTGTAAAGATTACTGAATGTCACCACAGAAATGCTTGCTGTTGCTTTAGGTTGGTTCTTTTCTGCACAAAAGGGAAAGCCCTAGCAAAGATTGTTTAAGATAAAATGGGTGAAAGAATGGACCTGTGGCAACTCAATTGGGTGATGCAGTCAAGATCAACAATGTATAGGGTTCAAACTCTATGGAAGTAGGCATATTTAGGCTGTTATTGACATGCTGTAACCAACCACATGGACTCAATATGCTGAAATTTAAGGGATTCCCCTTCCAAAGGTGTACCTCTTCAACAATTGCAAATCAGCAGTAAATAACATGATACTATGAACACTACGGGATAGGAACGCTGCTTCAGTGTATACAAATGATAGCAGCAAGCAAGGTATTGAAAAGTGATAGCAACAAGTCACAAAGAGGGTTTCACCTCAAACTTATTACTTCTTCTTGGAGCAGAATTGCGCTTCTTTAACAGATCATTACAACAGATTTGCAAATGTAAGTTCAGCAATCAAAGTCATCCATGAAAATACGAAAGATGGCGAACCTCACATTGAGCTTCTTTGTTCCAGCTAGATATTCTACTAAGCTAGATCTCAAGCAAAATTTTTCACAGTTCATTCACTCCTCTTGATATTTATATGCTTCTATCCTCAACAGTTGGAAGAGTCACTGAGGGTGTCAAAGTGAATATAACCTCCTCCAAATAGCACATTGAGACTCCTCACGGTAGGGCGCAATTCAAAAAGGTTTTCTAGGCCCTCGTGCACCTTCTCTCTTCTCTACATGAGAGCTCCACTGTAAATGATCTATATCTTCATTGGAATGGAACTTATTCTCTCTTTTTTTCTTTGGGTGAGGGTCGACCCATTCAACATTTATTATCCATGTCTTCAAGCAAATTTTTATAAGTTAGGGACCTCTCTCACTAGGGGTGACCACTAGAAGACTAAATGCAATGCCTTAATTCATATTTCAAGTCTAGCTGACCTACTTGGTGCTCAGGCATTCCTCCATAAAGGATATTGCTCCTTACTTTTGTCTATAATGCTAACGAAGTGGTCTTTGACTATGTCATAAGGTTTTTAGGCTCACCCCAATAGGTCATTCTCTAGTTTTCACTTTGCACATCAAAAGGGTTGAGGTGGTAATAATATACGTGAGTATGGGGACAACTCAAACCCAAGGAATCATGGGACAATTTGTCCAAGAACACTTTTATCAGAACTCTATGCTACAACTCTTGATATAGTACTATTTTGGGTTGTTGGAGAAGGTGTTAAATTTACTAATACCATCCCAGATTTATCTTCTCAAACCATTGTTTATTCTCATAATTTTATTTTATTAGCCAAATAAATTCTGAATTGTTGAAAAATAAAATCATTGGTATTTTAACATCCTGGAATTTATATGCAACGGAAATAAAATTAGAGAGAGATCAATCACACGTTACAACAGATAAACACCCACAACAATTCTCTTGCATTAATTAATATGAGGAAAATCATGGTTTGACCCATAGAGAAGTTCCAAGGAAATATGCATTAACGGGAACCTGTAACTTGACCCCACTTGAAGAATTCAGTCCTAAGAATTTTGTCCCACTAGAAGTTAGCATTTGAAGAAATTCGACCTAGAGAATTTCTTCTCACCTCTAACCAACAACTCGGTCTTGCGCATTCCCCTCAAACAACCTATGTGCCTATGGAAATTTGGCTTTAGCAAATCGGCCTTTGCAACAAATCAACCTCACTTTTGCAATTCGACCTCGCAATCTCCAACAATTCGACCTCTTGGAAATGCTCTTGAATCCACCTGTAGTCTGCCTCCTCTAAGCTACAGTCTAGTTGAGCCACTCACTCTAGAAAAAAACGCTTTCTCCACTTGTGTGTCTTCACCTCTCCCTTAGGATTATTTTATATTCTTCATCAAGCGCCCAAATCCCTAACCGTAATCTCCCTTCTAGAAGATCTAGGCAATGTGGAAAAATTCAAAGTCAGGATTAAATCAGCAAGGGTCCAAAAGATGTAAAACTCGATAAAGTTAGGGGTTTTTGAAAAAGTCGGCAAAAAGTCGGCAAAATTAAAAAAATACAAATTATTCAAATTTTTAAAATTTTTTTAGCATCTAAAGTATCCACAACATCAAATAAATGCATTTCCACATAAACATGTAAAGAAAGCTAATATATAATATGTATATGAAGTCTAGTGCTACATCACATATCAAAATAGTGAATCAAGCCCTGAATCTCGAGTCCTGCCTCAGTCTCAACTCTCAAGAGTGAAAATATCAAGAAAAAATATAATAAATGTATATCATGAGGCATCTCATGTCATAAAGTAATTAGTCACTAAGATCCCCTGCCCCTTTTACGGGAATAGGGAATGGCTTTGATTTTTCCTCTAGAGGAAGAAGGCCCTGCCCTTAGGGATACAAATGGACTCGATCGTCCTTTAGAAGCAAATAAAAGAGGTGGCTTTGTCCTTTGTCGCTGTTGCTTCCCATCCGAGATGGCTTCACCTCCTCCTCCACATCCTCCTCCTGCTCTGCCTCCTGACCCTGCTCGTCCTCCTCTACTTCTGGATCCTCCTCTCCTGCAACTACTACCTCCTCTGGCGCTAGTGCCTCTGGATCTACATCTAACCAATCAGGGATCGAGTCCATGGCCAGCCTCTTAGCCTCGATCCTCCATGCAGCGGTAGACAAATCTCCAAATCCACACCACAAATCTTGGACAATGGCAAAGCTCAAGCCTCAATCACCTCCTTTCTCTCCACAACCCTCAAATGCAACAAACAAATTGAAAAATGAGTGAGAAAAATTGAGTTTTGACCTCTTAACCATGAATTTTAAGAGACAATCGACTTTTTCAATCGAATCGAGATAAAATCGGGACTTTTTCAAGGCTGAAAATGTCAGCAAAAAGGTCGGCTGATATAATTGGCTCAATGAAAAATTCGGGATTTTTTGAAAAAGTCAGGACTTTTTGCCAACTTTTTCCACACTGGATCTTGGAGATCAACAATTGAGATCATTTCTAAGTCACTTAAATAATTTCATTATTGATCCTTAGAAATTGACATAATAGTCCACAATAGTTAATTGACTTTAATTATTATACTTTTCATAGGTTAGACTTAGGAAGGAAGACATAAATCACTTACTACATAAAGCAAACACTTAAAGAGGCAATAAATCATCTTCTATATGCTAAAACACCAAGCCTTTGTAGAAGAGCTTTAGTCAAAGTGATGCTACTTGATGAAGCTGGGCTTTAGTCAAAGTGATGCTAATCCAAATTATTTTAAGGTTGATAATGACAAGCCTCTCATTTTGGTTCTCTATGTGGACGATCTGTTCCTTACAGGCGCTGACTCTCTTATTCATCAATGTAAGAGATGTAGCTAGCTTCCGATTTCGAGATGAAGGACCTAGGACTGATGCACTATTTCCTAGGCTTGGAGGTCTGGGAAAAGCCAAGTGAGATTTTCCTTTCTCAAGGAAAATATATTGTGAAGCTGCTGGAGAGATTTAGGATGGTGGATTGCAAGTCCGTGACTACTCCGATGGAACTCAACTTTAAGAAGTTGCATGGAAGTGCTGCTGGGCTTGATTTGGGAAATCCCACCGAGTATCGTCAATTTGTGGGGGCCTTCATGTTCTTAGTGAACTCATGTCTGGACATATGTTTTGCAGTGAACACGTCAAGTCAATATATGGTCGAGCCTCATCACATTCACTGGATTGGTGCCAAGAATCTTCTAAGATATTTCCGGGGTACAATCAACCATGGGCTGAGATTAGTGTTGCATGATCCCCCCCCCCCCACGGATTCAAGGTTAGAACTGCGTCCCGTACCGATCCTTGGGCGATCCTCCGATGAAACCGCGGATCCGAAAATCAGATCCATGGCTACGCCGTTTTGAGGCGATTCTTGGAAATCTGGAAACACACAAGCCCGATCCGTGGTTTCGGAGAAGGATTCATGGGGGATCCATGGAGGTTCGGGCATGAATCTGTGTGGATCGCCAGTGGATCCAAAGGGAGATGGGCGGTTCCGCGGGGTTCTAAATTTTTCTAAAAAAAAATTCTTTGACTTAAGTTGGGTTGGGGCTTCTCGGACACTCCCAAGGTGCTCCCTTGATGCTTCCTAGATGCTCCCTCATGGTAATGTTAAATTTTTAAAGTAAAATAGACATTCTCCTTTATCTTTCATTTTCCTCATTTTAAATTTTTAACATTACCACGCAATTACTCAGGATGTCTGAGAGTGGTTCCAACCTCATCGGACTTCATATGGAGAAAATAGAATTTCATATCCTATTCAAAATTCAACAAACTTAATAGTTTTCAGGAATTCAGGATCAATGAGATTGTGGCTTTTCATTAGATTTATCATGTATGAGGGTATGTGATTGGCATTTAATCAAGAGCACCAAGCCCTGTATGTGCTCATGTACCCTAGTGTTGGTGGTGTTACTTGTTGAACTCCTTTGTCATGGCCTTAGCAAAAAATTACCTTTCAATCAAGTCAAAGTCATTGATCAAGCATGTTAAGCATTTTCCACCATATTTTAAGGCTTGGATTAGGTAGTTTGATTAAAATTGGGAAATGTTGACTAATATCCCTGGACAATCAAGGTAGAGGCAAAGGCAAGACAAGAGGAGAAGAATCTAGATTCTAGATGGTTGATGCTCGAATAATTAACCATTGATGTACAATGGATACCATATCTATCTTGATTTGTATACAAATTTGCATGTTTTCATATCTTCTACAACTATTTTGGTATTTTGGATGTTTTTTTTAATTTAAATGCAATACATATATATAGTAGACAGTTCCGAGATGCTTAACTTCCTAGATTTTTTAGAAATGACACTTCCGCGTATCCACTTCCAAAAAACATCCCCACTTTGTCCCCGCTTCATGCAACATTGGCTGGGAGATGCTGCTGGGAGTATGAGGCTCCATGGATATACTGATGTTGATTACGCAGGTAGTGTAGTGGATCGTAAGAGCACATATGGATGTTGCGTCACCCTAGGTTCTGCTTCGATCTCCTAGATAAGCAGGAAGCAAAAATTGGTTACTTTGAGCGCTGCCGAGGCCAAATACATTGCAGCAAGTATGGCCTGTTGTGAAGCTGTTTGGTTGAGAAAGCTCCTCAGTGAGCTGTTTGGGCATGTGCTGGATACCACCGTGATCCTTTGTGACAACCAAAGTGGGATTCGTCTTTCTAAGAATCCTGTGTTCCATGACCAATCCAAGCATATTGATATTAGGTACCACTTTGTCCGGGACATGGTACAACGAGGCGCTGTTAGGCTCCATCACGTTGGGACTAATGAGCAGATCGCAAATATTCTCTCGAAGCCCCTGGGGAAGGTCAAATTCTTAACCTTCCATGAGAAGCTTGGTATCATGGATAGACCCTATTATGAGGGTCCCGCTTGAGTGGGACTATTAGCTTTAGGAGCTCCAGGGGGCTTGGGGATAGCTACTTGGAGCTATAAGAAACCGTAGGGCTAGGTTCGCCTTACCTTGTTGGTTTTCTATTTCCCCACCGTTATGATATTGAGCTGTTTCAACCTTTCTTTGATGTATGCCCCACATTCACCCTCTCTTTGATGTATGCCCCACATGCATCCTACCCATGTAGTCCGAGACTCATGGGAAGTACCTCTCATCTGGCCAATGAGTTGGGAAATGAGGATAGAGACCATAGCATTGCCGATGGACACATAATGTATTGTTGTACTCTCT
>JAXQQM020077219.1:0-14216 GCA_034641835.2 Pinus albicaulis | reverse complement strand
ATGATGCCAAAAACCCTGGAATGCTGCTCCCTCGGCAATAACGCAAATTTGGGGAAAGAACTACGCAGTATACCATGAAGAACATATAGGCCTGATGCCAAGATTTGATAATAAGCTCCAATATCTCCCAATCTGATCCTCCAAAGGAAAGAGAGACTCTCCCTCTGAAAAACAAGAGAAGGAGGTGGTGTCGTAAAGTCACCACGGCAACACCCTACAACACAGTATTACGCTGCTGCAGCAATAACGCTGTCCTGGAGGATGATGCTAAGAAAATAACCTTGCCCGAGCAGGCACTCGAAGTCCCCCGAGGCTAAGGGTGAGATCTCCGCACGGAGACACTCGGTGCACTAAACAGTGCAGCAGACGGGCTAAACAGCCAGCATGCCAAAGAAAGACAAATGTCTCACTCAATAATCAATAATCTAAGAATCCAAGCATGAATCAAATGAGGAGGCTCCTCCATCTTTTATAGTGTTGGTTTCCCTCCAAAACCCAATGTAGCCTCTCTCTCTCCTCCACATCCTCATCCTTATCCACATTCTCATCCTTATCTGCGCAGAAGCTTGGAGAAACTTCTAGAGTGTCCATAGTCCCCCTCCTCCACGTGGTGTTGGGTCCCCCCCTTGACTCCCACTTAAGTCACAACGTTGTGCTACTAGGTGGATGTCTTATTTCATTTAAGTGAGTTTAGACCCTTTTTACTCACTTTTTATTTACTTACAAACTATAGGTGGCAAAATAAACAAAATAGAATATTCCAATTTGCTGTCGCAAATTAGGAATATTACAGTCCCCCCCCCGGAAAAATGTTGCTTGCCCTCAAGCAACTGCCTGAGAAAGTCTCCTCCTAGCGGATGCTCTCCACCGGTACTGCAAAAATATGCCTGGGTTCCAAATGCGCCACTGAATCTCCCCTGTACTCTGCATCATCCTGATATGAAGGGATCTCTCAATGCCAGGATCCCAAACTGATCTCTCATGGTACCAGCCAACCAACAATCCTCCCGAATCCCATCGCCACCATGGCCAATAATAGCCCAAGTCCCATGGCTCGGACTGTGCACTGCCTCTAGCTATGACTGATGAAGACCATGACTCTGGCTGTGCTATATCTGTCATGGTGTAAGATGTCCCATCGACTGTGTACCAGCTCATCACCTCTCTCCACTCAAGGCATGAAGTGAGGAACATCTCTCTCATGTGGATCCTCCATCCCCAAGCAATCATCCAAACAAAATGAGCCACCTCACGACAAGGAAACTCCTGAAAATCTCCTTCCACCTCAAGCTCCGGTAATGAAGGTGGGCTGAAAATCTGATCTAATTGGCAAGCATCATAGCTTACCCCATGCTGTCCTTCTCTCCACTCATGACAAGTGTAGAGTGTATGCTGATCTTGGGCTGCAAAATCATTGCCCTCCAATGGCAAAGTGAAGAACAATCCTCCAAAGAAGGTTCCTCCAACAATGAAGAACAGGCTAGCCCAAAACAATTCATCCATGAAGAATAGGACATGTGCATCATGGATCATCCTAATGAGATGTTTGCTGAAGGTGTTACATGAGGATACATAATGCAAACAATCTCTCACAAGGATACAATGTAGTCTCACCCACTGCAACTTCAGAAAATTACATGGCAAGCAATGTACACTATTCATCACATCTACTAATGGATAGTAAATGGCTGAATATGACAACAACATAAGACCAAACACTTGCCCATGGCTGTACAATGGATGACTATAAATCTCATGGCCCACCTCTAAATAAAATGCATATGTAGTAGCGGTGGCCATGCCTCCTCCCATGCTCCCATTAGAACATGAGGTGCAGAAATTGTGAGAATTCTTCCCACTCAAAGACACATCCAACTCATGTGTCTCCCTCATAATCAAGCCTCCTATACAAATCTGATCTATATCAGCAAATGGAGACATGATCAGCAGCAAAATGAAGGAAACGCTGAAGGTTACATGTGATCAAAAGAGGTACCAACAGCTTCCCCAACAAGTACAGCGCAGTTTTACAAGTTGCTGCTTGATAAGAGTACAAGGCAAAATGTTTATGTTAAACATGCATGTCTTCATATAATACATGATATAGTGCTGCAAATGAACATACATGAGGTGATAAAACATTTTCCCAAAGCCACAAAAGAGATGGTTGCCTCCATCATGTAGATTGGCACAATAAAACTCATGGAGCAATATGACAAGCTTGCCCCCTTGTGAAGCAATGCACTGCATAGGAATGGAAAGAGTGTGCAAGACAAACTCCTCACCATATGCTGGAAGTAAGATGGTACATGGATCCATAAATGAGTCCTCCATAGTGTTTTGGCATGTTATGAAGAAAAATGAACCATGTGCTACAAGAAGATAATCCTCCTTATGCTTGGAAATCCAAGTTAAGAAGAATATGCCATAGTGATAAATGTCTCTATCATCATTACCTCCTCTAAGTGCAACAAATATGAAGTGATCCTGGGACCTATGGGTTATAGATCCACCATATCTCTGCTGCGCACACTTCATCCATAATGTTCTGCTCCAAGGTGACAACGTTGTGAGCTCATGCAAATAAGCTCCTGTCAATACAAGACTCTGTTCTTTGACATGCTCCTTGTCAAAGACTCCTCCAATAATGCTGCAACAAATGTGGAATACTTCCCAAGATGGAAGTGCTTCCAAGCCATCATCAAAGATCAAGGAGATAGTGCCATCCCCTCTTCCTGCAACATCGTACAAAGTGTGAGAGCAAATCTGCCCTTGCTCTCCTAGGAACAAACCAAGCAACAAGACATTGTGTTGCCTCCCCATACCTCCATCATACAACTCATGTGATGAAAACACAATGAATGATATGAGTAACACATCAACACCATGCATCCATACTCTATGTTGCTCAATGATGCAAGTATCCATCCATCTTTTCCCCATCCTCCTACTCTTAGGAAGAGTGTTTGCCAAGTGATGGCCAAACTCTTTCAAGAGTAACCAGCGCATCCAAGCCTCCTGCTGCTTGGTGTCATAGATCTGCAAGTAGCCTCCTAGCTCCTTGCTCATCAACCACATCCACTCAATCACTTGTGGATGCCTTCTTCTTCTCCTCATCCTGGTATTCCTCCCATGAGGGCTACCATCCTCCCAAATCAAGTTTTTGACTTTGCATTTCATGGGATCTTGAAATATAAACTTCTCAAGGATCAATGAGACCCTATCAAGAATCAAATATGTGGTAGGCAAAAACCTCCCATCATGATGTGTATGGCTCAAGGGATGTCCAACACAAGCATGAGAGATGTTATCCATCCTAAGATGTCCTCCATCTTCTATCCGCTCTTGTGAGAAGGGAATGAAAGCATTGCATTTCATGGTGTGAAGTGCATATCCAATGAGATCTCTCCTTGTGACCTCCCTCTCATCCATAGTCTTCCAAAACCAATGAGGTCTTGGATCTGAAAGTAGAAGTTTCTCTTTGAGCTGAGAGGAGCTCATTGAGAAAGTGTCATCTTGAAGGGAGAAAGCATTTCTTACTCCAAGATGTCTACCATCCATCTTCAAGGCTTCAAACCCCAACCTCCAATGTAATGTACAATCCAACAATGGCTCATGAGAATGATGGTTCGATTCCTCCTTGAGTGTTTCCATGTTGCACAGCGCAGTGCAACCAGGCTGCTCTATAGTAGCAATGAGATTTGACCCTTGATCTACAAGAGTCCCATCCTCAAAAGTGTTGGCTGCCCCAACTGTCGATGCATGTGGTTGCTCCTCCACAAGTGTGACAGTGTTTCCACAAGCATCCTCAAGAGGTGATGTGATCTCTTCTTCTCGATTAGAATTGGAAGCGCATGGTACTTCCTCTTATTTTTCTTCATTCTTCTTGACCTCCTCAAAGGTGGATGTATCTTTTCTAGATCCGAAAAAGAAATAACTATCCTTTTTCACCGTTCCGGTCCTCTTAGGCTTAGACTCACAGGGACTAGTGGATCCCTCATGCATGGGAAGAGGTGATCTCCCAGTAGTACGCTGCAAATCTGAACTCTGTATGCTAGAAACTCCATCCTCTCTGAGCTGACAGTAATCTTTGAAGGGCAAAATTGCTTTTAAGTCTTCCCCCATGGACTTCCATTCTCTGAAATAATCTTCAAGAGGTATACGACCATGTTGCCTCGGTACTTCAGGTAAGAATGTAGGCATTGTGATCCTCATATTTTCCATAGATATCCAGCTCCACAGGCTGAGCCAGAACTATGCTTTGATACCACTGTAATATCCCAAAAATGGATTCTTCAGCAGATCATGCCTGAAAAACGCATTCTTCAGTTATGATGGCTTCAGCTATCATAGAATATGTCTGAAAATGCTCAGCAACCAAAAGAAATAACAGAAGAAACCTTTACTCAGCTTTTTAGGGAAAAAAGGCGGGGAAAAGTGAGGATTTTGGCCCTAAAATGAGTGTATAAGGAAATCTGTGTAAAATTACGTCTCAAGGTTCTGGGATATGTTAGAATAGGTCAATAGGGACTTCCATGTCGAATCTCAGCTCAAACAAAAGCATTTTTCTAATTTAAACAGTTCCTCCTTCCCGACTAGTCAATAAAAACCCTGATTTCCCAAGACTTTGAATATGCAGAAATTTTTCGAAGCAAGGGCAGCGTATTTTCTGAAGGAATATGATGTATAACACTATAAATAATCAGAGAATGAGTTTTAGAACAAGGCATAGGCTTTCAGCAAGGTTAAACAACAGTTTTATATAGAAAACCCAACTATGCTCTGATACCACTGTAATATCCAGAAGGGAATTTTCAGCAGATCATGCCTGAAAAACGAATTCTTCAGTTATGATGGCTTCAGCTATCATATAATATGTCTGAAAATTCTCAGAAACCAAAAGAAATAACAGCAGCAACCTTTACTCAGCTTTTAAGGGCAAAAAGGCGGGGAAAAGTGAGGATTTTGGCCCTAAAATGAGTGTATAAGGAAATATGCGTAAAATGACATCTCAAGGTTCTGGGATATGTTAGAATAGGTCAAGAGGGACTTCCATGTTTAATCTCAGCTCAAAAAAAGGCGTTTTTCTAAGTTAAACAGTTCCTCCTTCCCGACTAGTCAATAAAAACCCCGATTTCCCAAGACTTTGAATATGCAGAAATTTTCTGAAGCAAGGGAAGCATATTTTTTGAAGGAATATGATGTATAACACTATAAATAATCATATAATTAGTTTTAGAACAAGGCATAGGCTTTCAACAAGGTTAAACAACAGTTTTATATAGAAAACCCCTCAAGATAGAGGTGCTGCAAGACAAAGATTGATCCAGAAACCCTTCAGCGTTTTCTCCAGGAGGCTGAAGCTTATATTTATTATATTACAGATCTGAAACTGATAAATACATGAAAACAGAGATCTATAATGAGACAAAATGCCCAAAGGGCTTTTTATTACTTTCCCCTTGGGGATTTCAACAATACATGAAAATGCCGAAGCAGATCTGAGTTTTACTGCAGCAGATCTAAAGAATGATTCAGAATTTCTGAAGCAAACTTCAGTATCAGATCAGAAATATACTTGGATTGGTTGGCCAATCCAAGGATCACCCTCAATCAGAGATCTAACTCCAAAAATGATGCCAAAACCCCTGGAACGCTGCTCCTTCAGCAATAACGCAGATCTGGGGAAAGAACTGCGCAGTATACCATGAAGAACATATAGGCCTGATGCCAAGATCTGATAATAAGCTCCAATATCTCCCAATCTGATCCTCCAAAGGAAAGAGAGGCTCTCCCTCTGAAAAACAAGAGAAGGAGGTGGTGTCGTAAAGTCACCACGGCAACACCCTACAACACAGTATTACGCCGCTGCAGCAATAACGCTGTCCTGGAGGATGATGCTAAGAAAATAACCTTGCCTGAGCAGGCACTCGAAGTCCCCTGAGGCTAAGGGTGAGGTCTCCGCACGGAGACACTCGGTGCACTAAACAGTGCAGCAGACGGGCTAAACAGCCAGCGTGCCAAAGAAAGACAAATGTCTCACTCAATAATCAATAATCCAAGAATCCAAGCATGCCTCAAATGAGGAGGCTCCTCCATCTTTTATAGTGTTGGTTTCCCTCCAAAACCAAATGTAGCCTCTCTCTCTCCTCCACATCCTCGTCCTTATCCACATTCTCATCCTTATCTGCGCAGAAGCTTGGAGAAACTTCTAGAGTGTCCATAGTCCCCCTCCTCCACGTGGTGTCGGGTCCCCCCTTGAATCCCACTTAAGTCACAACGTTGTGCTACTAGGTGGATGTCTTATTTCATTTAAGTGAGTTTAGACCCTCTTTACTCACTTTTTATTTACTTACAAACTATAGGTGGCAAAATAAACAAAATAGAATATTCCAATTTGCTGTCGCAAATTAGGAATATTACAGTAATTGCATCTTAGGCTAATACACCTCATGGTTTTACTTGAAAATTGTTTATTTCTCTTGTCATTGTTGAAATTGAATACTTCGTTGTGGCAAATATTTTTTTTATCTACATTTTGCAAGTAAAACACTAATTGTTTCCTTTTGAGCAAGATAGCTTCTCATGCTTTGATTCATAAATCTATTTATCTTGAAAGCATTTACAATACCTTGTGCTAATATTTTCTTGTTTCACTTTTCAGGATTACTTTTGCTTTCCATTTGAAAACATTTTACTTCATTTAAGCAAATACATTTTCATTTCAAAGAGTAATACTTTGAAGGCACTGGTTTTTCACATGTTTCATGGTTATCTTATGTATTGATGGTTATTGCTTATATCACTTTTGGTTATAAATCTTAAAAATTAATCTATTTAACTCTAACAACTCTCCTAGAAAAATCACATCTTTAACTTAGTCTTTCTTAGGGACCACCCCTCATAGCTAACCTAGGAGATAGCTTAAACAGAAAGAGTCGGGATTAGTGTGACAACCCCTTCTCTTAGTTCCTTGCCACCAAACACATCTGGTGGGGTTGAAGGCTTTTCCCACTAACTATAGGTAGGTGTAAGCGGCAAGTGATAACATTTTTGGCGTCATTGTCGGGGACAAGCTTTCTTGTACCTGGGAAATCGATTAACTTCTCGTTTTTGCATGTTGGATTTTAGAGTTAGATTCTTGTTCAAGTGGCGACTCCACTTATTTCATTTTCTGCAAGGATTTCTACTTGAAGCCTTCTTCTTGTAGAATTCTTGCTAATCTTGGATAGGAACCTCTCTCGGATATCCATTTGCTCTTTTAGGGTCAAGTGAGCATGACATCATGAATGATCTGTTCGCCCCTTGTGATTTTACTAACATTCCAGGCTATTTGAATTTTATTCCAGATGAAGCCATTGAGGTTGTTGATAAATTGCCTAGTTTTCTAGGTAACAATGCCATTACCACCAATGTTATCGGAACCGAACCGGTTATCGAACCGGAAAACCTTGTGGACCGGGAACCGGTCAGAACCGGACCGGAACCGGAAAAAAACCGGAAAAAAAAACCGGTTTACCAAAAACACATAAAATATTCATATTTTAAAGAAAAACCAGATATATTCATGTACATCCATATTAATCCAAACCATTTAAACACAAATATGCAAAATTTTTCATTATATAGGTGCAGATAGCCAAAATAGCACTTAGTGCAAAACATCGTTGAACAAAAAATGTAACAAACATCAAGAAACAGGCTCTAAAAGGCCTTTATAGTCCAAAATAACATGTTAGATCATAGTATTATACTATAGCCTACAATACTACAAGCTACATATGATCAAATCATCAATCATCATCAGAATCCCTAAGTCACCTGATACGGGGATACGGGGATTCGAAGAATCGAATACGGGTACGGTGACCCCGGAACAGCATACTTCTGGGATACAATACGTTATATATTATTTTATTAAAAAATATATATATTTTAAAATATATATATATATATATATATATATATATATATATTAAAAATTAGATATTTTTTACACAAATTCATACTTAATTCATTGATTTAAACATAGATTTATCTATCATCTTCGATAGTCGAGGTTTTGTTTGAGTGATGGGTACATTTTTAGTAGGGTCATGATAGAGGAGTTTGACAACCAATGTCACTAACATCAAGGTACATAGAGGGATTGGTGCTCTTGATTAAATACGAGTTCCATACCCTAATACATGACAAAATTCGATGGAAACATTGCAATAACTCAATCCTGAAAGCCTGAAAAACTGATAAGTCTGCTGGATTTTGAATGAGATCTAAAATTCTACTTTCTCCATATGAAATCCAATGAGGTCGGAACCACTCTCAAACATCCTGAGTCATTTCATGGTAATGTTAAAAATTTAAGTAATCATTTTCATCCTTTTACTTTAAGAATTTAACATTACCATGAATAGTGTGAAGCAAATAGAGGGGGTGGGGGTGTTTAAGTAGCTTTAGGGGGGGCTAGGGTAGCGTTATTAACTAGGAAAAATAATAATTTAGAAAAAAAAATTTAAAAATTTAAAAAAAATTAGGAAAAAAAAAAAAATTTTTTTAGTGCCCAGGCTTGTGAACCGGTGGAACCGGTCTCTGAACCGGTCTGAACCGGACCGGTACGGAACCGGCCGGTTCAGTGACAGAACCGGCCGGTTCAGTACTGAACCGGTCATTTCCGGTTCGGAGGGCCGGTTCGGACCGGTTTTGCCTCCAAACCGGTCGGACCGGCCGGTTTTTCAGAACCGGTTTGGTTCTGATAACATTGATTACCACTGAAACTCATCTTAGGAATTTCCACCTTTGTGTGAGAAAATGGTGCCATGATATTAACCATAAGGACGTTACAATGAAACTTTTCATCTTTTCATTAGATGGCGATGCTATGGATTGGTTCATAGACTTACCTGCTAACAGTTTTGATTATCTAGAATCGACCATTGATGCCTTTGAAGAAAAATGTGGAGATGAAAGAAAGATCAAAGAGAAAACTCAAGCAAATGAGAATGATAGGGATCTCATCACGGAGTTGACTCAAATGATTAAGGATATGCAACTCAACCAAGCTCAACTCATTAAAAACATGGAACTCAATCAAACAAGATTAATAGTAAATCACGCACACGCAATAAAGACCATAGAGGTCAATCATTCTAATCAGATGACCTCTACTCAAAACAGGTTGCTCGCCATGGAAGAAAAACAAGTGCAATTAATCAACACCATTGAAACAAATCATGCTAAGGAAATAAATGTTATGAAGGCTGATCAGATCACTTTTCATAATAGGTTGGAGGAAATGGAAAAATTACAGATACATAAATTCCAGCCTAGGGAAAATGATGAATGAGAAAGGAACAAAGAAACAAATCATAAGCCTCCCCATCCTTTAGAGCAAGCTTCATCTCATTATGAGGGAATTTATTTCATTGAAAAATGGCTAATTGAAGGTGAAATGGATAGAAAGGAAACTAAGGGGAACCAAGTTTATACTTATGAGATTGATCCATCACCCATGTTAGAGTAGATGCAAAATGGAGAAAGGTAGGTCAAAGAAGTCTTGGATACTTCGAATTTTCCATCTGAGCATCTTCAAGATTGGGCAGAAAGGTCTACTTTGATTGCATCAACATCAACAACACGATCTATTAAGAAGAAAAGAAAAAAGTGGAAAGGATTTGGTAAATTTGATGGCCAATTACAACACAGTGTTGGGACGGATCAAAGTCCTAAGATATTCAGAATTGGACAGGGCACATCAGAAAAGCAACCCATGGATCTGCCGGAAAGTAGGCAGGTTCTCAACATGAATTTCATTGAAGTCATCCGATGCCATGGGGCATTTTTTTGTATCATATTTCTAACCTTATCCCTTGTCTAATTTTGTTTAAGTAGATTTCTTTCATGAATAAATTGTTATTTATGCTCTTAGAATAAATTTCCATTTCTGTACTTGATTTTATTTTATGATATTTTGAATGGATACTACTAATATATATCTTTGGTTGGTGGATGCAGATTCTAGGTTCTTGCACACTATCACTTCATAGCATGCATCCCCATATGGAGCCAAATGTTGACCACTGGAGTGGCACCTGATGATGATGTGAAGACTCAATGCCCAAAGATGAACCAGAGGACACTTGTACCATCAAATATCATCAGTTCAACTGAGTTTTTAAACTCTATTTCTACTTCTTATCATTTTCTCTTGTACCCAGATTCCACACCCTATGGGGAATTGTAATAAGTGATGCTAGTAATGATGAATTTGAGTCAATATTGAGTCTGTAACAAGTTTAGGTAGCTTAGGAACTTGCCAACAAGTGAGTATTACTGTGGGAGGTTTTTTTCACTCGGTTAATTATTATCTCCATATCAGGACTTAATAATTAATTGAGTTTTTTCCTCCAATTTTAACCCAAGTCCGGAGTACGGCTTGATGGTGAGGCCTTGGCTGAGTCTTAGTGTCTAGAGTCAATGTATATTACCATACTAGATCACACAAAAAATTTCATGGAATTTGGTTAGGTCTAGGTAGTGATTTTTTAATTTTTTAGATTTTCCGCAAGTCGAAAATTGCAATAAAAATTGTAATTGAATTGTAATAAGTGTTGCCTAGAGAATTTGTAGGAGCGCCATTTTTAAAAGCTTCCGGTCCGGAGCGTTTTCGGGAGCGTTTATATATATATATATATATATATATATATATTTTATATTTTGATGCATATATGTCAACAAAAACATGTAGAATGATGAATTAGACATAAAAACATAGATTGAATCATATAACATCAATCATCTAGAAGTTATAATCTTCATCAACCACGCCCACGAGTTGGAAGCATACAACATATTGACTCTTGAGTCTCGCAAATCATCAATCTGAAGGTTTCAAGCTTTCAAAATTCAATATATAACATTTATCATCATTGATATATAACATTTATCTTCATTGATTTCAAATTTCAATATCTAACATTTATCATCATTGATTCATTGATTTCAAAATTCAATATACATTTATCATCATTGATATATAACATTTATCATCGTTGATTTCAAATTTCAATACTAACATTTATCATCATTGATTCATTGATTTCAAAATTCAATTACAATATAAATTTATCATCATTGATATATAACATTTATCATCATTGATTCATTGATTTCAAAATTCAATATATAACATTTATCATCATTGATATTATATAACATTTATCATCATTGATTCATTGATCACCATATAACTTTCATGAAGCATCATATTCATAATTCATAATGACTTGTAAACAATAAACTTATAAATGCCAACTTCAAAGTTTCACCTTTCAATTTCAAACTTCAAACTTAAATTGTCATTAAATATATGAAATCAGAAAGAGTCAAGTTTCAACTGTTCAACTGTCAACAACAAATAGAAAAGACTAGTAAACAAGAAGTCTATTTTATCTCGCTGGCCCCTTGCCACGCCCACGAGAAATGTCTAATTTTTGTGAGCCACGATGAAATGTTGGTCTTCTAGTACTCTCAGGAGTACCACGACCACGACTAGAAGGTGGAGGCTGCGTCTACAAAGGAACAATAGTGTGATATCGAGTGGCACTGGCACCCACACCCGCACTGCTACCAGTAGATGGTGGGACTGGCCCTGTGTGTGGCGGTGCTGCTGATGCTTCATCATCATCCCTATAAAGTTCTGCTTCCAATTCTTCTAGATGTAACGTGCCGTCCTCCAAATTATCATCCTCTGGGTTGTTGTCCCAGACTTTGTATGATTGATCCTCATTTGCCCGATCACAGTAATGGCTCAACAACCTCAAGTTATAATGCACATAAACCAAGCTTTCAGCTCGGTTTTCATTCAGCCTGTTTCTTCTCACATTGTGTATAAGGCTGTAGGTGCTCCAACACCTCTCTGCAGAAGAAGTGTTCACAACCTGTGAGAGAACTTTTTTAGCCAACTTTGGCAAAAGTCCCATGCCGCCATATGCTTCCCACCATGTGAGAGCATCAAATTTGTCCCTGTCTTCCATTGCATGGAAAGAACCAAAGTTAGCAGTGCAACTGAAGTATTTACCTAATTCAAGGCGCAATCTAGCACACTCTTCCCTGTCAGGTACCAATTTGTCCAATGCCTTCATGTACCCCTCTTGTACCTCTGGATCTGTGTGAGGTTTCACCCTAACCCCACCTCCAGGTGCAGGTTGGCCCAACCAAGATGGAGAGTAATATTTTAGCGTAAGGATATATGCCAAAGCATGTAGTGGAACATTGAGTTTATTCCACCGTGCACACACACAATCATGAATCATAGCATACAAGTTGGGATCATTATCCTTAACAATATCTTTTATTTGCCCCAACATGCTATCCATCTGCTCATAAACCTCTCCAATCACTGGTTTATCGGTATCCGCAAAGCGAATCATGTTATAAATGGGCTTGGTAAAACTCACAATTTCCCTCATACGTGCCCAAAACAGATGGTCAAGGGCAGTCTCCTCCACATGTTCGAAACCTTGCCTGTCAACTATTGTTGCCGCCCTGTCCTTTAATAGCTGCCAGTGTGGGCTTGATACCATTGCAGCCAATGACTCTCTTACCTTCAAAAGGTGCCTGAAGGTGAGGTAATAACTAGCAAATCTAGTTTTTGCTATTTTCAACAACTCCAATTTGGAGTGAGTACGGAAAAGCCCATGGGTATTGCTATGATTTGTAATAAATTTGATCATTTTTTTACCTCTCTTGTACAAATCACCAAGCCATTTGAATTGAGGTTGTTTTTTTTGATGATATCATGCATCAAAAGGTTCATTGTGTGAACCAAACACCCAGACCAAAAAATGTTGGGGTATTTATCCTCAATAATTGCTCCTGCTGCCTTACAATTAGCAGCATTATCAGTGATGACCTGTATGACATTGTATGGCCCGGTCTTTTCAATTATATCAAGTAATGGTTTTGCAATGTTAATGCCGGTTTTGAATTTGTCTGAATAATCATATGCTGCCAGGAAGATTGCACCACTAACCGACACAGCCAAAACACTTATCAATGGTTTTCCTTTTACATTGGTCCATCCATCAGAGACAATGGACAGCCCATGCTCATTCCACGAACTTGTCATTCTAGCCAAAGAATTGTTTATTTTAGCTCTTTCATGATCAAGACCCACGGTTCTGGCCTTGTCATACCTAGGGCTTTTGTATCCTTTGGGGGCATCATTAATGGCAGAAACCATTTCATGCCGATAAGGTGAGCGAAGAACATTGAATGGCACCCCACATGCATATAGAAACCGGTAAACTTTTGAATCCACATCATTCCTACACCCTTCGTCTAGGAAATCGGATATGGTTCTACGCTTTAATCCAGTGCCACTGCTTCCAAAACCACTGGCATGGGTGGAAGTTGAACTTGTTTGTCCATGATGTGTTGGGCCTGAATCAATGAAACCCCTAGATCTTTTAGATGATCTCTGTAGGGCAACCCCCTCTTCCTTCCTATATATCTCTCTGTGGTGCTGGCACAAAAGTACAAACTTTGATTCCAAGATTTTTAGTTCCATCCCCTGGCATTATCCCACAAAGGTGCCTTCTCAGACGGGTGTATGAACCATGGTATTGTTTATTGCAATGGGGGCATATAAATTTAGTAGTTCCACCACCTTTCCCTCCCATTTTCTGAACATATTTCCACAAAGGAGTTTGGTCTTGTTTAGTTGGGGAATCTATGTTCTCAGGTTCTCCACTCCCCACTTCCTCCTCAGCATAATCCTCCTCCTCTTCAGGATTTTCTTCAAATCCACCATAACCCTCCTCTTCATCCTCCTCTTCTCTGATTTGCCTCTTTCTTCTAGCACTCTCCAACACCATTATCACAAAGAAATGAACCAACATGAGGAAAATCCCTAGCCATATAGCCATGATGGAAACAAGTTTCAAGTTTCTAACCTGCAAAACAAATGGAAAAATGCCAAATGGGAATAGGAAATGCAACATAGGAAAAAAACAATTCATTTTTTAAGTTTTAAATCCAATAAAATGCAACATTCAAGAAAAATTCAAGTTTTCATTTTTAAACAATTTAACAATCTACAAATTCATCCTAGAAAATACTAAATTGGATTAGAAGGCCTACCTCTTTCTTGCAATTCTCCTGTTGTCTTGCTCCTTGCTCTCCTTCCTTGGCACTTGCTCTCCTTCAACTCTTGCTCT
>JAXQQM020076899.1:0-14714 GCA_034641835.2 Pinus albicaulis | reverse complement strand
GTTAGCCACCTATATTTTTCCATTATATCAGCTGGTGGCTAAATATTCTTTGCAGCCTTCAAGAAACAAATTCAGTCCTGAAGTTGTTGGTGCTTGAAGTCTTTTGGTGAAAACATAAACTGCTAATTAGTTCTTCATACCTGTCCTCCTCCCAGCCTCTGATATTCCATGAAAATCCAAGTCAAGTACTGCTGCACCCCTCTTCTTTTCCCCTCCCATGCTTCCATCTTACCTTCATTCTCCAATTTCCCTTTATTCATAAAAACCCCACAAAACCATATGTTATTCCCTATCGCTTCATTAGTCTCATTTCCCAAGGTTAAAAACCCATTTTTTAACCTTATCGGAATTATATTTCCTTTTGAAATTCTTTGGAAAACCATAGAAAACACATGTTTCTATGCGTTAGGCTTAGGCCCCTCAGGCTAAGCCCCCTGCCTTTTCTTCCTCCACATGCCCGAGCGCCAGGACCGACCCCTCAAGTCCTGAGGCGCTAAACCAAAATGTAGTCCCCTAGCCGCCCTTTTTCCTTTAAAAACATTCGAAAACCCATCTTTTTAAAGGTTTTGGCATGAAATATTAAATCACATGTTTTATTGCCCCAAGCCCTTCTTAGCCGTCGATCTGCTCCCCAAATCCGATGGAGCGGAGCGAGCCCCACCTAGTGGACCCCTCTCACCCGCGCCCTTTTCCATGAAACCATGGTTTTCATCCCGCACCACTTTTCGTCGGGTGGCGGTTTTATCCCGTCAGTCAGCGATTCCATACGCCGGTCGACACGTGTCCTCCGCCCCGTTCCAAAAACCGCCGCGCTATCACATCGCCCATGCATTATTCTTCGGACCATAGCCCCTCAACGGAATTGTTAACCACCGTCCGATTGAGACCCCCGCATCCAACGGTTGTCCTCCATCCAACCTGCTCGACTGTTAACGGACATGCGCGCCCGTTAATCCATCCACCGCGCGGCCAAGATTCGATCTCTGCCGTCGATCTCTGCAGATCGACGGCTTACATTCATTCTCCCGATTCCATTGTACAGTCCATCTTTCTCTGCCGCTGACTTTCAGAATTATCCCCGATCGTTGATCACAATGCGATCAATGGCTCAGATTGCCCCGCTCCTCCGCACGCACCCCAATGCAGATTGGCCCATATAACGCAGGATTTTCTCATTTTGTTCGTGTTTTACAGGTTTTAAGGTTCTTTCGTCATATTTTAGGAAAATTTGAAGAACGAGGGTGACGACTCCTGTTCTTTCGATTTATCCAGAGGATAGACCACAGGGCGAAGAACAATGTTATCGACGAGGTTTCATGAGCCTTGGTTGTTGTGCGTCCCTGTAAAACTTGAAAAATATGAAGGAATCACCGAGAAAGAGTATCAGTTATGGGAATGGACCAGAGCAGCAGATTAATGGACAGAATAGCGGGGATTACAGCTAAGACAGTTATCAAGAGCTTAATCCCCGACTCAGAACATAGATTAAAAGGAAAACCTAAAAGTGTTCATCAGACATATTGCCTCCACCGCCATACTTTGAGGCAAATTGATTCCTCAACCACCGCAGTGCCACCTATTGCCTCAAAATGCTCAATCAGAGGCCGAATTTATTGAACGAGATCAGATATCTTGCCTCGAAGCAGCTAAAAAAGTTATTTCTGCCCCAGATTTAATGACAGAATGTTTGCAGAGTAACCCTAATAGTACGCAGAGCCTCAAATGTCAAACAAAGCTCCCTCCGAGCTTACTTCATAAGTGTAAACACATTTAATGACAGAATGTTTGCAGAGTAACCCTAATAGTACGCAGAGCCTCAAATGTCAAACAAAGCTCCCTCCGAGCTTACTTCATAAGTGTAAACACATTAATGTAGTGGAACACCTGTAATGATTTCTTCATCGAGCCTCCAAGGGCCAGGAAGACATTAATTCTGCATTAATTGTATCTGAGATATTTTTTGGATCTCACCTCCTCATCCTTCTATAAATACTTCAATAGAAGATGAGTGAGGGGTTGGATTAGTTGGTTGTCAATGTAATTGTTGAAGCATTCTATGTAACTGAGCTGAGAACTCTTGACTGTAAATAGTGGTTTCATCGGCTCTTGGAGCTCTGCTTGTAGCAGATAGGTTAGGTTGTGAAGAGAGATGGATTAAAACATTGGATCTGAAGATTGTAACCGGTTTGAAGCATCAATACAAGATGATTTATGGGATCCTGATCTATGCTGATGGTGATGTTATTCTCACTGTAACTTGTATTTTGTTTCTGTTTTCAATTTATTTCATTTTCCACTGTAAAGAACAGTTTAAACACGGTTAGGACCTACTGTATATTAGTAACCTTCTCTGGCTGAGAAATATTTATCTAAATGTTTTCTTTCAACTGTGTTATTTGAAAATGATTTAATTCAGTCCAAGTACACGGATGCTGGCATTCCATCATCCTTTTTCACTGCTGAATGTTATTTTAAAATGTTACTTTCAATATATGTTGTGTGAGGATGAATTGAGGAAATCAAGGTTAGCCCCGAGTCCCTTTCTTATTTGCTCAACTATTTGGTTGTTTCCCTTAGGATGTGTTAAAAGATGACTAGTTTCGAAGTACTTATCAGATCTTAGACCATTCTATGTTATCTCTGTGATTGTCTTGGAAGTAACTAAGTAAAGAAGAGCTAGGAGGGGATATGGTGAGCCCAGCCCGCTAGTTTCTACTCCAAAGGTTGCCTTTAAGTTTCCCTTCGTTTTTATATGTTTTCTATTAGAAGTGTATCAAAGGCTGGATAGTTTCAAAGTACTTACCAGATCCTAGTTTGCTTCTATGTTTCTCTTAAGTGCCTAGTCAAAGGCTGGCTAGTTTCAAAGTACTTACCAGATCCTGGGCTGCTCTTTGTTCTGCATCTGTCATTTCCCTTTCTTATTGTATCACTCCATTCCATAAATAAAAATTTAAAGAGATCCTTAGGCATAGATGACTTGCCCCATAGATCACTCTTGAACCGGAATGTTTCAATTAAACCCTCTTATGACTCCATAGCCCAATGGATTGAAAACTTGCCATCATCTTTCTTCATGATCAAAGCTTACTCTTCAGCTTGCAACTTCTCACCTTTGAACCTATTTGCATATAGATCTTTCCGCCTCAGACAGCAGATATGTTCAACCTTCTGAGAAAACCAAAAAAAACCCTTGGCCTTCATAACTAGCCTAATATCATCACCTCAAAGACAATATCCATCTTTGTACATATTGGAGAGATCCCTCTCTGGATTCAGGAGGGCTAGATCCTAGAATCCCAAATTTGGTTGAAATGATGTTAACTCTGTGATCGGACTTTTGCCAATCTTGCTTATTATAGAGACCTAACATTTCTGGTGACTCTACTGGGGAAATGAGTGTTTTAAAACCTTCTGAAGACCTCAGAGAACTCTTAATTCAAGAAAAATTCGCGAGTTAAAAGCAGCCTTTTCAAGCACTACCAAGGAATGGTAATCATGATGAAACTTGTTTGGATCAGTGACAAACTAGGTCAATCCTAGGATTCTTTAAGCTTTTATTTGACCTTGGAAAATCAGCTAGCTTATCCATAAGGATAGACTGTCTTTGTTTCATAACCGTATCTAAGTTTTGAGGCAAAGTCAGGACATTCTTCTAAAACCACAAATAAAACAATTCAAAAAATACCAAAAACATTTGAGATTGGTAGTAAAACACCAGATTTTGATATCTTGTTTACATTTTTGATGTGTTTTACTCTATACTCTTAAGACAGAGTCTGGAAAGGTCCAGGTAGCCTCTGGATCTCATCCTCTTTTAGAGGTGACATATCTGGTGAATGCCCTCCCAGTCAATCTCTGGTTAGAGTTTGTTGTGTTTTGAGATATCCTTGAAAAGGGAGGTTTCATAAACACTGTGGTGGACACTGTACTCCTTTGAAAACACTCTATACTTTCCACCTGGCGACTCCACAATCCCGAACAGACCTTAAGACTCCACTGGGAAGAACCCTCATCATCACAACACCCATCAAACCTAGTTAAAAGGCTGTGGGATTAGAACTAAGAAAACAGATTAGTTGACCTCTCAAAGATTGTCATATCTGGTTGAACTTTTCTTGTTTATTTGGGTCTAAAAACCTAGCATAGTGGCTCCCAAAAAGATTCACACTAGAGCCCACCTTGATCCTGATCCACCTGAAATAGTTGATAACCCTGAAGCAATCCTTAGGAAGTCTCCTAGGATAGGATCTTCAACTGCTTTCAGAACATCCCTAAGAGGTAGTTCATTCCCTGAGAATCTTTCAGCTCTGCAAAAATCACAAACTGACTTATTGAACCCATTCAGAACTAGGTCATTTGGAGATTTAGATCAGCTAGATTCTGAGCCTTCACTTTCACCTCCCGAAACAAGTGAGCCCCTTTGGGATAGAGAATCAACACCTCCTGATTTACATTTTATACATAATCTAGGTGCCTCTCATCCAAGATCAGCTCAGAAATCTACTGCTGTTCCATCCACTTCTGTTCATCCGTCATCCACTGTTCAAACCACTCCACTTCAACCCATACCTCCTCTTGTAAATCCACCACATATCATGGCTGCATGGTATGCTCCCTTAGTCCTTCCTGTACCATTAGTCAACCTTCCACAGGACTATCAGTCCAAAATTCCATTGTATGATGCTAGCAATACTATAACAGAATCTCAACAAGTGGACAAGATGAATGACTACTTTGACAGAAATGAAATTGACGACGATTCTGTCAAACTTAGACTGTTTGCTAAAAGTTTGGGGGGAGAAGCAAGAAAATGGTTTAAAAGTTTAGCCCCCCAAAATATTAACGATCTCCAAGGCTTCCATAAAACATTCTTAAACAAATGGGAAGTGAGGAAGAATCCTCTCCAAGTCCTTGTCGACTATAACAATCTCCATAGGAACCCTGGGGAAAGTGTACAAGCATATTGTACCAGATTTAACAGCGTGTATAATGCACTTTCCCCTGAATTAAAACCTCCTCAGGGCTCAGCTTTAAACAAATTTCCTGAAGGGTTTGATCCTGACATGACATATTCACTCAGAGAAAGAGTTTTTGCAACCCTTGAAGACATGCAAAGAGGTGCCATTTTTGTGGAAGTTAACCTTATGGATAAGAGAGCAAGGATGAAAGCAGAAAAGAGAGTATCTTTTAGAGAGGAGTCCACGCCTTCCACTTCAAGCTCAAATATGGAAAGAATGATGGAAGAAGTGATGAAGAAAATGAGCATTCTAGAGAGAGTGCAAGCAAGTCTAAATCAGAACGCTCCTCAAAATAGAAACCAAAACCAGAATCAGAATGTTAGAAGAAATCAACCTCTAAATAGACCTAGGGAAGATGATCAGCAGATCATTCCTCCCTTTCATCAGAAATTTTTAAGTGAGGTTGAACAAATAGACCATATAACAGAGGAAGATGATATAAACTTATTTGGGGTAGATGATGATGACTTTGAGGTTCATTATGATAAAAAACAAGGTCTTTATACACCTTGCGATGACAAAAGAGATGATAATGAGAATTATTATCAAAACATGGAAAACGCTGTCATAGAGCCTTCAAGGGAATATGAACTCAGAAGTAGATCTAATCAAAAAACCCCCAACAATAAAACCTCTGACAAGCCTTCTCAAAACAACACTGCAACCAAGTCTAAAACAATCAAACAAAAAGACAAAAAAGTGGCTGATAATTCTGGTAATGGTAAAGAGAAAGACACTCAAAATATTGAAAAACAGAGTGCAAACATTAGCAGTACTAACACCTCGGTTAGTACTCCTGGTAAAACAACTGTCTCAACTATAGATAAACCAAATCAACAAGCTGTTATTGCTGATAAAGTGGCAACAAACAAAGCTGAAATCAATGCTTTAAAGAATCAAAACCTTTTCAGCCTGGAACGGGAAATATCAAAGATCAAAATCTTTGTTCCTTTGACTGAATTAGTTTCCCAACATGTATATAGGTCCAAAATTTTGAAGGCTTTGAACTTAGAAGATAATGAAGATACACTCAATCTCAATGATGACCAACCAGAGCTTATTTTTGGTCCAAAGATTGAAGGAAAGTTTCAAGAGGGTCCTGTCCCTCCCTTTTACGTAAGCTTAAACATTCATGACAAAAATCTGCACGATGCTATGCATGACTCGGGCACTTCCCATAATTTAATGCCAAAAGATGTAATGGAAAGCCTAGGTCTTGAAATTACCAGACCTTACAAAGACTTGTACTCCTTTGACTCAAGCAGAGTTAAGTGTCTAGGATTGATAAAGGATCTCTGTGTTAACTTAGCCCAGATTCTAGCCAAATGTTTAGTCATGGATGTTGTTGTGGCTGATGTACCCCCAAAGTATGGAATGCTTTTATCAAGATCTTGGGGGGCTAAGTTACAGGGGACCATGCAAATGGACATGACCTATGCGACTATCCCTGTTTTTAATCAGACTAGAAGACTTTACAGGGAATCCCACATGCAGTACACAGTGACAAGTCAAGATCGGCCTCAAAACTCCCCTCTCTATGCTATAAACACGAGCCTTGATTCTTTCATCATGTTCAATGATGAAGCACTTACAGGACACATCATTTCAACAGAATCAATGGCTGAAACGGAGGGAGAGGAACACAACGCTGAAATGCCGGAACAGTCTATTGCATCTGAAAATCTTAGCAAATTAAGCACAGGTCTTGAACTGCAAGTTTTCAATCCTTCGAATTTAAAACTCGATAGTCAGCAGGACAACCCTCAGCCCGATGAAAAACTTTAGGAATCAAGAGATACAAAGCCCATTCATCAAACTGAAAATGTTCCTCTTTGGACTATGTATTTTGATGGGTCATGCACCAGAACAAATGCTGGTGCAGGTGTCTGGATTACTAACACCGAAAATAATCATACAGAATGTATCTCATGCAAATTAAATTTTCAGTGTTCCAACAACATAGCAGAATATGAATCCCTTCTCTTAGGCTTGCATCTCTTGAAAAAGTTAGGTGCCAAGAGAATCAATGTATATGGGGATTCTGAATTAATCATTAGGCAAGTTAATGGGGAGTATAATGAAAATCACCCCAGACTTAGGGCCTACAGGAATGATGTCATGGATCTTTTGAAAACATTTGAGGAGTCCACACTGACTTTTGTCCCAAGAAAAAGAAACATTGCAGCCCACAATTTAGCCTTTGCTGCTAGAACCTGCCCAATGCTATATGATGACACATCTCAGATTAAATTCAGACCAGCTGTCCCGGATAACAAGAAATATTGGCAGGTGTTTGATAGAGATAAACAAATAGAAGACTTCATGCAATTCAGAAATGAGTTTGAACTTCATAGTTCGGATTCAGATTATGAGACAGATTGCAGTGAAGAAAATTTTCTTGGTGAAGAAGAAACGTCTCCTGAGCTTATGGACATTAACCTTCAGACTAGCAAACTTAGAAACCAAACAGAATTGAGTGCAGAATCTAAAACAAAAGAGTTGGAAACTCTGCATTCCAAAGATGATAGTTTGCCCAAGGGTTTGGCCCCTCTAGAAGAACTGTTTGATTTTAATGATGTGGCCAATAAACCTAAACTGGAACCTGTAGAAACTGAGGTAGAGGAATGCAATATAGGCAGTGAAGAAAAACCGAAAATGATCAAACTGTCCAAAACTTTGCCAGCTCACATTAAACTCAAATACTTAGAGCTGTTTAAAGAATTTTCTGATGTTTTCGCGTGGAGTTATGAAGATCTTAAGTCCTATGACACTGAAATAATACAGCACAAGATCCCTCTTAAAGAAAACCAAAAACCATTCAAACAGAAACTGCGCAGAATAAACCCTGTCCAGTTACCATTGGTTAAGAGGGAGATCATGAAGATGCACGATGCTGGTATTATTGTCCCCATTAGATATTCTGAGTGGGTATCTAATCTGGTGTCTGTTAGGAAGAAGACGGGAGAAATCAGGCTTTGTATAGACTTCAGAAATTTAAACAAAGCTTCATTAAAAGACAACTACCATTTGCCCAAGATGGATCATATTTTACAAAGGGTGGTGGGGTCTAAAAGAATTTATTTGCTAGATGGCTATTCAGGGTATAATCAAGTCTTAGTCCACCCTGATGATCAATTAAAGACAGCTTTTACTACACCATGGGGTACTTTCATGTATGTGAAAATGCCTTTTGGTCTAATGAATGCTGGAGCAACCTTTCAGAGAGCCATGGACATAGCATTCTCGGAAGAATTGGGTTTCTTCATCATTATCTATCTTGATGATGTAACTGTGTTTTCAAAAACAGATGAAGAACACTTAGAACATTTGAGGAAAGTTTTCGAGAAGTGCAGAAGGTTTGGGATATCTTTGAACCCCAAGAAGACTTTATTTGGTCTCCAAGAAGGTAAGCTTCTTGGGCATATCATTTCAGAGCAGGGCATAAAGATAGATCCCATGAGGATTGAGGCTATATTGCAAATCTCTCATCCTCGAAACATCAAAGAGTTGCAGTCTTTCATTGGAAAGATTAACTTTTTGAGAAGGTTCATTCCCAATTTGGCTGAGCTCCTTAGGAATATCACAAACATGTTGAAAAAGGAGCAAGGGGTGAAATGGACCTCAGAAGCAAAGACATCCTTTGAGCTGGTGAAACAAGCGTTAACCAAGACACTGGTTCTCATAAGTCCTGATTTTTCAAAGGATTTTTATATCTTCTCATTTGCATCAGAACATACCATAGCTGCTGTCCTTTTACAGAAAAATCCACAAGGACAAGAGCAGCCCATTGCATTCTTTAGCAGGGCATTGAGGGATGCCCCTTTGAAGTACAACATTATGGAGAAATAGGCTTTTGCTTTGGTAAAGGCTTTGAAAGACTTTAGAGTATACATCCTTCACTCACATATCATTGCCTTTGTCCCAAATTCGGTTGTAAAAGACATTCTAACCCAGGATCCAGATGGTAAGAGAGGTAAGTGGATTGCAGTTATTCTTGAATATGATTTAGAGATTAAACCCACTAAGCTCATCAAAGGCCAAGGTCTAGCTAGATTAATGGCTGAATCAAACTGTAAAGTTCTTGATATTAATATGATCAATGCTTTGGATAGCCAAGAAGAATTCTCAACTCCCGTTGTTGAAGATAATTTTGTGAGTTCTCCTTGGTATACTGATATTGTTTATGTTTTGCTTAATCTAAATACACCTCCTGGTTTATAAAAAACAAAGGCAAGATTCCTAAAGTTAAAAGCAGTAAATTATTGCGTTATTGATAAATGTCTTTATTGGAGAAATACAAGTGGAATATTGCTTAAATGTTTGCCTGAATTTGATGCAGAAAATATTAAGCAGGAATTCCATGAAGGAGAGTGTGGAGGCCATTTATACTGGAAATCAACAGCCAACAAAATTTTGAGGGCTGGTTTCTATTGGCCAACCCTTTTTCCTGATGTACACAAGGTGACCACCACTTGCCATAAATGCCAATTGTTTGAAGGCAAGAGAAAACTCCTTCCCCTTCCTCTGCATCCAATTACTGTTGAAGCCCCTTTTCAACAATGGGGACTTGACTTCATAGGAGAAATCCATCCACCATCTTCTGCCCAGCATAGGTGGATTCTTACCGCCACAGACTATTTCACTAAGTGGATAGAAGCCATTCCTTGTAGGCTGGCCAATGATTCGGTTATCATAAAATTCATAGAAACCAATATTATTTCCAGATTTGGCTGTCCTACCAAGATCATCAGAGATAATGCAGCAAGCATTTGGATCGAAGAGAATGGTTGAATTCTGTCACAAATATCAGATAACATTGGGACACTCCACAGCCTATTACCCTCAAGGTAATGGACTTGCAGAGTCTTCCAACAAAAGCTTAGTGAATATAATAAAGAAACTGTTGGAGGACAATAAGAAGTCTTGGCACACAAAGCTGATCCATGCACTTTGGGCTGAAAGATTAACTTTGAAGAAATCCATTGGTATGTCACCCTTCCAGCTTGTGTATGGTACAGATGCAATTTTCCCTAATAGCCTTGGTGTACCAGTTATGAAGTTAATTCAAGAGTTGCAGACTGAAGAAAATAACATAATCAGAAGGATAAATCAGACCATTCATCTTTAGCAAACCAGAGAAGAAGTGTATAACAAAGCATTGCAGAAACAAGACAATATCAAGAATATATTTGATAGAAGAACAAAGGCCAGCAATTTCAAGACTGGGGACAAAGTTTTAAAGTGGGACTCAAAGAGGGAAGACAAGGGAAAGCATGGTAAATTTGACAATCTATGGCTTGGCCCTTACTCTATTCATTCAGTTGCTGGAAACAATGCATTCTTTTTACAAGAGCTGAATGGGACAAAATTGTTTGGGGGTCCTGTCAATGGCAGGATGCTTAAGCATTACCTTTCTTAAAACCATTTTGTGTTCTGAAGACTTTTTATTTTTCTTTTCCCATTGTGAATATTTCATCCACCATTGCATTTAAAGTTATGAAAAATCAAAAAATACAAAAACAAAAAAAAAGAAAAAAGAAAGAAAGAAAAGAGGGCAGAAATGAAAACAAGAAAGGCAAGGCCCCATGCCAAAAGGGGAAATAAAACTGAAAGTGTGCAAGCTCGAATGCCACTCCTCAAAAACACACTTCTAGTTAGTCAAACTGTTTAATCTTGACTAATTAGCTTTCAATTTTCTGCTGATAGGGTAGCGAATTTGATTTTCCAAACTGTTTAATCTTGGCTTATCAGTAGGTAGATTAGGACAGAAATTAAGGTTCAAATAAACTCAAAATCTGAACCAAAATTTCCAAGAGAATGATGACTCAAAATTGTTTTACTTTCTGAGTCATAAAAGAGAAGACCTGGTTCTAATCAGCTTAAAACCTGAACCAGAAGAAAAGGAAAATACAGCTCAAATAAAAAGCAGAAACAGAGCTGAAAAGAAGAGAGAAGGCCATAATAAGAAACTTTCAGATCTTAACCCTCCTGTTTTGATTTTAATTTTTCTGCAAATAATAATCTATGTGCAGCATGTATTTATGCCATAGATCATAGCAAGTCAAACAGCTCAATCTTGACTTGACTATTTTTAAATTTCTGTTGTAGAATTTAGAGAATGAAAGTTTGTTGGACTGTTTAATCCCAACAGACAGTGGATTAGGTAGAGAAATATCTGAGCTCAACCATTTAATCTGAGTTCAGGGAGAAATAAGGAGTAGGAATAGATTAGATTTCCTATTTTCAAAATAATAAAATGTTGTGAATAGAGTTTGCCAATCCAAGTGCACTCTGATGAAGAAAAAATGTTAGATCAGTAGGATTGGGTAGGTAGAAGTTGTATTGATGAAATTCATTTTTCTTTCATGACTGATATTATTTGTCAAAGAAAAGAAAGAACAAGCAATGGGTCAGGCACCAGTCAGCATCCCAGAGAAATCAAGTCTGAATTCTTGATGCCTTCAAGAAGGCACCATCCCCAAGTGGAGCCACTGTTAGCCGCCTATATTTTTCCATTATATCAGCTGGTGGCTAAATATTCTTTGCAGCCTTCAAGAAACAAATTCAGTCCTGAAGTTGTTGGTGCTTGAAGTCTTTTGGTGAAAACATAAACTGCTGATTAGTTCTTCATACCTGTCCTCCTCCCAGCCTCTGATATTCCATGAAAATCCAACCCAAGTACTGCTGCACCCCTCTTCTTTTCCCCTCCCATGCTTCCATCTTACTTTCATTCTCCAATTTCCCTTTATTCATAAAAACCCCACAAAACCATATGTTATTCCCTATCCCTTCATTAGTCTCATTTCCCAAGGTTAAAAACCCAATTTTTAACCTTATCGGAATTATATTTCCTTTTGAAATTCTTTGGAAAACCATAGAAAACACATGTTTCTATGCGTTAGGCTTAGGCCCCTCAGGCTAAGCCCCCTACCTTTTCTTCCTCCACATGCCCAAGCGCCAGGACCGACCCCTCAAGTCCTGAGGCGCTAAACCAAAATGTAATCTCCTAGCCGCCCTTTTTCCTTCAAAAAGATTCGAAAACCCATCTTTTATAAGGTTTTGGTGTGAAATATTAAATCACATGTTTTATCGCCCCAAGTCCTTCCCAGCCATCGATCTTCTCCCCAGATCTGACGGAGCGGAGCGAGCCCCACCTGGTGGACCCCCCCTCTCCCACGTCCTTTCCCAAAAATCGTGGTTTTCATCCCGCACCGCTTTTCGCCGGGTGGCGGTTTTATCCCGTCGGCCAACGATTCCATACGCTGGCCGACACGTGTCCTTTGCCCCATTCCAAAATCCCTGCGCTATCACATCGCCCGCGCATTATCTTTCGGACCATAGCCCCGCAGCGGGATTCACCTCCACCGTCGGATTTGGGCCCTCCCATCTAACGATTGCCGATCGCCTCATCTGCTCGACCTTTAACGGACTTGCCCACCCGTTAAATTCCCCCTGCGCGTTCGAAAACCGATCTCCACCGCCGGTCTCTGCAGATCGACGGTTCTCATGAAAAATCTCGATTCCATCGTATAGTCCCCCTTTTTCTCCGCTGACTTTTCAAACGCTCCCGACCGTTGATCGCAATACGATCAACGGCTCCGATTGCTCCGTTTTCCCGCACGCCTTCCAATACAGATTTGTTCATATAACGAAGGATTTTCTCATTTTGTTTGTATTTTGCAAGTTTTAAGGTTCTTTCATCATATTTTAAGGAAATTTGAAAGACGAGGGTGACGACTCCCGTTCTTTCGATTCATCCAGAGAATCGACCGCAGGGTGAAGAACAATGTTATCAACGAGGTTTCATGAGCCTTGGTTGTCACGCATCCCTGTAAAGCTTGAAGAATACCGTCAAAATCAACGCAGAGAAAGAGTATCGGATATTGAAGACAACAGTAAACCAGAGCAGCAGATTAGTGGACAGATTAGCGGGGATTACGGCTAAGACGGTTATCAAAAGCCTAATCCCCGACGCAGAACACAGATTAAAGGAAAACCTAAAAGTGTTCATCAGACATATTTCCTCCACCGCCATACATTGAGGCAAATTGATTCCTCAACCACCGCAGTGCCACCTATTGCCTCAAAATGCTCAATCAGCGGCTGTATTTATGGAACAGGGTCAGATATTATGCCTCAGAGCAGCCAAAGAAGTTATTTCTACCCCAGATTTAATGACAGAATTTTTGCAGAGTAACCCTAATAGTACACAGAGCCTCAAAGGTCAACAAAAGCTTCCTCGGAGCTTACTTCATAAGTGTAAACACATTAATGCAGTGGAACACCTGTATGATTTCTTCATCGAACCTCCAAGGGCCAGGAAGACATTAATTCTACATTAATTGTATTTGAGATTTTTCATCAGATCTCACCTCCTCATCCTTCTATAAATACTTCAGTAGAAGATGAGTGAGGGGTTGGATTGGTTGGTTGTGAATTTAATTGTTGAAGTATCATAACTGCCTCTGAGCAGAATAGTCTTGACTGTAAATAGTGGTTTCATTGGCTCTTGGAGCTCTGCTTGTAACAGATAGGTTAGGTTGTGAAGAGAGATGGATTAAAACACTGGATCTGAAGATTGTAACTGGTTTGAAGCATCAATACAAGCTGATTTATGGGATCCTAGTCTATGCTGATGGTGATGTTATTCTCACTGTAACTTGTATTTTATTTTCTGTTTTCAATTTGTTTCATTTTCCACTATCAAGAACAGTTTAAACAGTGTTAGGACCTACTGTATACCAGTAACCTTCTCTGGCTGAAAATTTTTTATCCCAATGTTTTCTTCTAATTGTGTTATTTAGAAATGCTTTAATTCAGTCTAAGTACAGGGATTCTGGCGTTCCCTCATCTTTTGTCACAGCTGAATGTTATTTTTAAATGTTACTTTCAATATATGTTGTGTGAGGATGAATTGAGGAAATCAAGGTTAGCCCTAAGTCCCTTTCTTGTTTGTTAAACTATTTGATTGTTTCCCTTAGGATGTGTTAAAAGCTGACTAGTTTCAAAGTACTTATCAGATCTTAGACCATTCTGTGTGATCTTTGTGTTTCCCTTTGTTTTTATATGTATTCTATTAGAAGTGTATCAAAGGTTGGATAGTTTCAAAGTACTTACCAGATCCTAGTTTTCTTCTATGTTTTCCTTAAGTGCCTGGTCAAAGGCTGGATAGTTTCAAAGTACTTACCAGATCCTGGGCTACTCTTTGTTCTGCATTTGTTATTTCCCTTTCTTATTGTACCACTCCATTCCATAAATCAAACTTTAAAGAGATCCTTAGGCATAGATGACTTGCCCCATAGATCACTCTTGAACCTGAATGTTTCAATTAAATCCTCTTATGACTCCATAGCCCAATGGATTGAAAACTTGCCAACATCTTTCTTCATGATCAAAGCTTACTCTTTTGCTTGCAACTTCTCACCTTTGAACCTATTTGCATATAGATCTTTCCGCCTCAGAAAGCAATTATGTTCAACCATCCGAGAAAACCAAACAAAACCCTTGACCTTCATAACTAGCCTAATATCATCACCCTAAACTTCAAAGACAATATCCATCTTTGTACATATTGGAGAGATCCCTCTCCGGATTCAGGAGGGCTAGATCCTAGAATCCCAAAGTTGGTTGAAATGATGTTAACTCTGTAATCGGACTTTACCAATCTTGCTTGTTACAGAGACCTAACAGGTTCAT
>JAXQQM020086067.1:0-287653 GCA_034641835.2 Pinus albicaulis | reverse complement strand
ATTGTTGAAGTATAATTTCAACGGCAGCACATAAACCGGACAGCGAAATGAATGGGCGGCAAGACAGTCTGAGCGGGTCCGGAAAGATTGGCCAGGGGAGGACTTTACCCCCTCGGAATTGTGACGTATGCAGGGGCCCACATATCACACGGCCCATATGTGTTATAATGATCGCCGGTTAAAATAATTTGTCACGGTATTTGTTTTAAATTTGGGTTTTAATTTTAATTGCCCATCGTATGTTTTATTTGTTTTTGTTTTTAACATATGTGAAACATATATTAAAAGGCCGTGAAGAGAGTGTAATTTTTATTACACAACAGTGTAAATAAAAAAAAAGGAATACACAGCAAATGTTATTACACAGGATTTTTAATGCACAACAGTGCGGGAAGATAAGAAGAACAACTGTGCCAGAAAGTCAATTTGCTATCAATGCTTATTAGAGCGGTGCTGACAGAAGTTATTGAGACCATTAAATATTGTCAAGCGGTGATAATTTAGTGGTTGTGTAAATTTATGACATAGAGATATTTCTGTTTTGTAATATGTAGAGACAAAGCTGTTTTTTTTTATGTAATATTTTTGATACACAGCAGCATATTTAAAAACAGAGAGACAGAGAATAGTTTTTACAGCAGAGTATTGTTTGTAAAAGACAGAGTTGTAATTTTTAATTACACAGAACAGCAGAAACAGAGTATTTCTCTGTGTGAGACAGAGAAGAGTGTTTTTGGTCACTGTGTGTGAAGCAGTACCATATTTTGTAATCTCCCAGCAGTGGAAAGATAGAAGAATTGTTACAACAGTTTTTTTTTATATATTGAATATAAATTTTTCTGATTTGAAAACTCTGTCTGTGAGTGAATTCGTTTTTGAATTATTCTCTGTGTTGAAGAGGGCAGTCTCATTGTTTTGGAATTCAGCAAAATTCCAACATGGTATCAGAGCCAATCCAGGTTATTTGAAGGTCAAATAAGCTGAAGGAAACGAATTCTTTGTTGCAGCAGCTTCTCCAGCAGAGTGAAGGTTCAGACCAGAAGAATTTGAAGGTATTTTGTGTTACTGTTGCAGAACAGTTATTTAATTTGAACACACAGTCAAGTTTTTTTATCATAGTTAGAAGTGCAGAATGGCAGGCTCTAGCACAGGTATGAGTTTGGGAAGTATCCATCTCCCACAATTCAATGGAAAGAATTATGACTACTGGTCAATAACTATGAGAGCTTTATTTACCTCACAAGAGTTATGGGAATTAGTTGAGGATGGCTTTGAAGAGCCAGCAAATGAAGCAGAGTTTTTTCTTTTAACTCAGGCAGAAAGGGAGTCACTGAAGAACAATAAGAAGAAAGATGCCAAGGCTCTTTTCTTCTTTTATCAAGCAGTGCATGAGAGTGTGTTTCCAAGGATAGCAGCAGCTAAGAAATCCAGTGAAGCATGGGAAACTCTCAAGACGGCTTATCAAGGCATGGAGACAGTGAAGATAGCAAAACTTTAGTTGCTGAGGAGAGATTTTGAGACTCTCTGTATGAAAGAGTCAGATAATATTGACTCATTCTTCACTCATGTGATTGGAATGGTCACACAAATCAGATGTCATGGAGAGACTCTTGAATACAAGAGGATTGTGGAGAAACTCTTGAGAAGTTTACCCTCAAGATTCGATGTGATTGTCACCACCATAGAAGAGACAAGGGATCTCACAAAGTTTTCAGTGGATGAATTACATGCATCACTGATTACCCATGAACAGAGATTGGGTAGGAGTGAAAACTCATCTCTTGAACAAGCCTTTAAGACCCATATATCTTTCGGAAGAGGAAGAGGGCAAGGCAAAGGAAGAGGAAGAGGCAGAAGCCAAAACAGAGGTGGAAGGAACAGTCCAGCAAATGCTCAAGGAAGGGGCATCAATCCAAATCAGCATCAAGGCCAAGGCAGCAGCCAACAAAATGGTCAGCAGAATGCACAAGGACAAAGGTATGACAAGTCCAATGTCCAATGTTACAATTGTAAGAAATATGGTCATTATGCTAATGAATGTAGAAAGAAGAAGCAGAATGATATGAGAAGTGAAACTAGTGCAAATTTCACAAAAGAAAATAGCAGCCAAAGTAATTTTTTTTTAGCTTGTAATATGGCTGAAGAAAAGAGTGAAGACTTATGGTTTCTAGACTCCGGTTGTAGTAACCATATGACAGGAAACTTAGCAATGTTTTCTATGTTAGATTAAAGTGTGCAGTCACAAGTCACACTAGGAACTGATAGCAAAGTTTCTGTTATGGGAAAAGGAGATGTAAATGTTTTAACAAGATTAGGTGCAAGAAAAACCATAGTGCGTATGTTTATATGTTCCAGAATGAAGTGTAACCTTCATGTTGGACCAATTTGTCCATAAGGGGTATAATGTTTTCTTTGATAATGATGTTTGTACCATCATGGATAAACCACCCAGCAAACAGTGTATTGCTGAAGTGAAGATGACAAGGAATAGGATGTTCCCTCTCAGGATGAGAGCATACTTGAAGAATGGTGAAGAGAAAGCAGCAGTTGCACAAGAGACTTTTCAAAGCGAACCAAAGGATGATAATTGGTTATGGCACTTGAGATTTGGTCATCTCAACTTTGGAGGTCTAAATCTGTTGAACAGAAAAGGAATGGTAAGTGGTTTACCATTGATAGAGAAACCGGACAGCCTTTGTGAAGGTTGTATTCTTGGGAAACAACACAGAGAAAGTTTTCCTTCCGGAAAAAGCATAAGGGCAAAAGCACCCTTAGAGATTGTCCACTCAGATGTATGTGGACCGATGCAAACTCCATCACTTGCAAGCAGCCACTATGTCTTAACATTCATAGATGATTTTACAAGAAAAACTTGGGTTTACTTTTTGAAAAATAAAAGTGAAGTGTTTGAAAAATTCCGCAATTTCAAAGCACTTGTTGAGAATCAGAGTGGGCTGCATATCAAGGTCTTAAGGACTGATAGAGGAGGTGAGTATATATCTAAATATTTTCTACGTTTTTGTAGAGAAAATGGTATTCATAAACAGTTTACAACTAGATATACACCGCAGAAAAATGGAGTGGCCGAAAGGAAGAACCAAACCATAATGGACATGGCGAGGAGTATGTTAAAGGCAAAGCATTTGCCTAATGACTATTGGGCTGAAGCTGTACATTGTGCAGCGTATATTTTGAACAGGTGCCCTGCAAAAGCAGTTATGAACAAAGTGCCAGAAGAGGCATGGAGTGGCGCAAAGCAAAGTGTCACACACTTGAAGGTTTTCGGATGTGTGGCTTATGCACACATTCCGGATCAGCTAAGGAAGAAGTTGGACAGCAAAGGGGAGAAGTGTATTTTCATTGGATACAGTGAGGAATCCAAGGCCTACAGGTTATATAACCCATCCAGCAAGAAGTTTCTTGTGAGCAGGGATGTTCAGTTCATTGAAGAGGAAGCTTGGGATGGAAGCATAGAGAAAACAGTGAATGTTAAACACTGTTTATCTCATGATGAGAATGATGATGAGGTGGCTGAAATACATCCCCAAACAGCAACACCAACAAGAGGGCAGCAAAGCACACCTTTGAGGAGAAATGAAAGTGCTTCTCCAAGCACACCACAAGGAGGAAATTCAAGTGCTTCTTCAAGCATTTTTACACCTACTGAAAGAGGTAAGAAATTCAGAAGTTTGAAAGAAATTTATGAACAAGATATAGCTAATGAAGGTATCAATTCTTTGTTTGCTTTATATTGTCATGTTGATGATCCTGTTCATTTCGAAGAAGCTATCAAGGATAAGAAATGGATAGAAGCTATGGATGAGGAAATAAATGCCATAGAGTGGAACAAAACTTGGGATTTGGTTGAACTCCCAAAAGGTAAAGATGTCATAGGTGTTAAATGGGTCTACAAGACCAAGAGTAATGCTGAAGGCAAGATAGAGAGACACAAGGCAAGGCTTGTTGTCAAAGGCTATAAGCAGAAGCATGGCATTGATTATGAGGAAACTTTCGCACCGGTTGCAAGAATGGAAACCGTGAGAGCAATGTTGTCTATAGCAGCACAAAACAGATGGAAAGTTTACCAAATGGACGTGAAGTCAGCATTTCTGAATGGAGTGTTAATGGAAGAGGTTTACATTGAACAACCCCTCGGCTATGAGAAGAAAGGCCAAGAGCACAAAGTATGCAAGTTGAAGAAGGCTCTTTATGGGCTGAAGCAAGCACCAAGAGCATGGTACAGTAGGATAGATTCATATCTACTGGAAAATGGTTTTGAGAAGTGTGAGGGAGAACCCACCCTCTACATCAAAGAACAAGATGGTAAAATTTTAATTGTAGTCTTGTATGTTGATGATGTTATTTTTACAGGTAATGATGATTGCCTTATTGAACATTTTAAAACAGTCATGAAGGAAGAATTTGAAATGACTGACATGGGTTTGTTGAGATACTTCTTGGGAATATAAGTAGAACAAGATGAAAGTGGGATTTTTATCTCACAAGCAAAGTATGTTAATGAAGTTTTTGAAAGATTTAACATGCAGGAATGCAAAGCAGCAATCACTCCCACAGTGATGGGATTAAAACTCAACAGAGAGGACATCAGCAAGGATTTTGATCCTAGTTTATACAAGAGCATAGTTGGAAGCCTCATGTATTTGACTGCAACTAGGCCGGACATAGTGCATGCTGTTAGTTTGATTTCCAGATTTATGGAAAAGCCAAAGGATGCACATTGGCAAGCAGCAAAAAGAATTTTGAGGTATGTTAAAGGTACTAAAAGGTTTGGTATTTTTTATACTACTTCAGAACATTCAGATTTAGTTGGATACACGGACAGTGATTGGGCTGGAAGTGTAGATGATCGAAAGAGCACTTCCGGTTATGTTTTTCACATGGGTTCAGGAGCCATTTCATGGGCTTCTAAGAAACAACCCATTGTAGCGTTGTCTACAGCAGAAGCGGAATATGTGGCAGCTACAGCAGCAGCGTGTCAAGCAGTTTGGATGAGAAAAATGTTGAGAAGCTTATGTCAAGAACAGGTAAAAGGGACAGTGATTTTTTGTGACAATAGTTCAGCTATTGCATTGTCTAAAAATTCTGTTTTTCATAAAAGAACAAAGCACATTGACACCAAGTTTCATTTCATACGGGAATTGGTTAGCAATGGCGAGATAGTTTTGCAACATTGCAGAACGGAGGATCAGTTTGCAGATATCCTCACAAAGCCACTACAGCAGAAAAGCTTTGAATATTTCAGGAAATGCTTGGGTATGCAGGAAAACCCAGCAGTTGAAATTAAGGGGGAGTGTTGAAGTATAATTTCAACGGCAGCACATAAACCGGACAGCGAAATGAATGGGCAGCAAGACAGTCCGAGGGGGTCCGGCAAGATTGGCCAGGGGAGGAATTTACCCCCTCGGAATTGTGACGTATGCAGGGGCCCACATATCACATAGCCCATATGTGTTATAATGATCGCCGGTTAAAATAATTTGTCACGGTATTTGTTTTAAATTTGGGTTTTAATTTTAATTGCCCATCGTATGTTTTATTTGTTTTTGTTTTTAACATATGTGAAACATATATTAAAAGGCCGTGAAGAGAGTGTAATTTTTATTACACAGCAGTGTAAATAAAAAAAAAGGAATACACAGCAAATGTTATTACACAGGATTTTTAATGCACAGCAGTGCGGGAAGATAAGAAGAACAACTGTGCCAGAAAGTCAATTTTCTATCAATGCTTATTAGAGCGGTGCTGACAGAAGTTATTGAGACCATTAAAGATTGTCAAGCGGTGATAATTTAGTGGTTGTGTAAATTTATGACATAGAGATATTTCTGTTTTGTAATATGTAGAGACAGAGCTGTTTTTTTTTATGTAATGTTTTTGATACACAGCAGCGTATTTAAAAACAGAGAGACAGAGAATAGTTTTTACAGCAGAGTATTGTTTGTAAAAGACAGAGTTGTAATTTTTAATTACACAGAACAACAGAAACAGAGTATTTCTCTGTGTGAGACAGAGAAGAGTGTTTTTGGTCACTCTGTGTGAAGCAGTACCATATTTTGTAATCTCCCAGTAGTGGAAAGATAGAAGAATTGTTACAATAGTTTTTTTTTATATATTGAATATAATTTTTTCTGATTTGAAAACTCTGTCTGTGAGTGAATTCGTTTTTGAATTATTCTCTGTGTTGAAGAGGGCAGTCTTATTGTTTTGGAATTCAGCAAAATTCCAACATTAATGAATATATAGTTTGAAACGAAGACTAAAGTATCCTCTATTCTGAGTTGAATATGACATGAAAATTTGCATTAATGCTAGACTCAGTTTGACCAATTGTGTATTTAACAATGAAATTCAGGATTAAAAATGCCATATTGATGCATAGAAACCGTAAGACTGAAAATTTGTGTTTTGATTTTATGCTAATAGAAATATACAATTCAACAGGTAAAACGATCGAAAGAAGATGATTGATTTAATACAGCAACCATATCTTGACTCCACTGCAGATGCTACCTTTGACTCCTCCAACACTAGTGTCGGTCCCTGGCTCGGACACCACTCGCCATCTTCTGCAGAGAAGTCTACAGCGTATCATGACACTCTCCTGTATTGAACAGAGGATGGCAAGGCAGAAATACTTTGCATTTTTCTCCTCCAAGAAAAGTTTCTCTTGCAAATGTTCCTGTCGGTCAATCAACTTTGGTCCGCATCTCAGAATCTTTTTCAAAGTTAAGAGCCAAAACCGACTGGCTGAAGTGAAATGAAATAACACCAATACAGCTGCTCTCGGTCATTACTCAGCCGGAAGCAATGGTCGACAGCAGTGACATCACGTTGGTAAGTGTAGGCAGGGTCAATGAACAATGGTAAGCCATGTGTAAACCAATGAACAATGGTGAGCCATGCTTAAACATTAAGAGATTTAGAAAATATATGTTCATGTAACTTTAGCATAAAATGCTTGCCTATTAATGCTAGCATTAATCAATTTCACTAAAACATTCCAAATGAATTGAAACCTATCCTTAGTTTTTCTCAGATCTTGCCTCGATATGAGGCCAAATAAGATCTCTAAATTCCTGAAATTCCTGAGTGGCGGTGGAAAATTTCTAAATTCGTGAAATTCCTGAGTGGCAGTGGAAATTTTCTTATTGGTTGTAAACACTTTGTAGAATATAACTTTAAAACTTTAGGCTAAGTAAATTACTTGGTTTACAGCTTCGCTTCTTTGCAAATTAATCAAAATGAAAAAAATCGATTACAATAGTCCCCGCCGGGACTAATAAAGAATGAGAAGAATTTTGAATGATTGGTTAAGAACCTATAAATAACAATAAAACCTAAAAGGGTTAAATGTTAGAATGAGAAGAATTTTGAATGATTGGTTAAGAACCTATAAATAACAATAAAACCTAAAAGGGTTAAATGTTAGAAGAGATGGTCTAGATTTGTTTTTTAGTTAAAAGTACTAATTGTCAAAGTAAAAGAAATAATAAACAAAGTGTTGCAGCTCAACGGATGGAAATAATTATAAATCATGTAAATGTACACAATCGAAATATTAAATAATTGATATATGAAATATTAAATAATTGATAAATGAGCATAGCTCAAAGAATGAAAGATAAAACTACTTTAGCCAGACTTATTAGATTTCTTAGACATTGCATTGTCATGAGGTACCATATTTTTTTGGAGAGGTGTGCTAACTAAAAGTGCACCATGTATCCCATTAGTCCATTTTGGTATAGCTCAAAGTGCCTTTACCGTCATTCTAGTTTAGGGTGATTCTTGATTTAGGAAAATGATAGAATAAATTGCCATCGATGTTGAGTGGTGATATATTATAAGATGTGGAGTAGGAGGGTTTTGATGCTACTCTTATAGACTCATTGCCTATCATCATGGTGATGTACCAATTGCCTATCATCATGGTGATGTACCAATTGGTCACTGTGTGTTGAAGTTAATGATGGAAGGATGTTTAAGCTAATGGTATGTGGATGTGCTAGAACATGGATATTGATATGCAATGTGACAAATTCAACTACAATATAAACTTTGGTGTAGAGATGAAGTAAAAAAAATGATGGACATTAAATAATAAAAATCACAATGATAGAAAACATTGATAAACTATGCATTTTGAAATCACAATGATAGAAAACATTGATAAACTATGCATTTTGAAATACTATGGAAAAGTTAGTGATGTGCATTTTATTTAATGTAAAGTTTAAGTTGGATTTCCTTTAAACCTAGATGGTAGAACTATAGGAATTTTGCATGTCCCCTAGACTTAGATAGAAACATTTGAAGTCATGATTGTTATATTATAAATGCATATCTTTCAAGTTTTCAAATCAAGACGATGTTACCTAAGTACTCGTACTATTTTGTAATTTGAGTTTGCAATTATCTACATCAAGAACCATATAAGTTGTGTAAAATGTTGATTAAGGGAATCATCCAATGCTAACATAAAAGAACTTGTATAGCATACAACATGTTAAAAAAAACTCTTTAATTAAAATTATCTATAGCAAGAACCATATAAGTTGTGTAAAATGTTGATTAAGGGGATCATCCAATGCTAACATAAAAGAACTTGTATAGCATACAACATGAACTTGTATAGCATACAACATGTTAAAAAAAACTCAAAACACTCTTTAATTAAAATTATCTACATCAAGAACCATATAAGTTGTGTAAAATGTTGATTAAGGGGATCATCCAATTCTAACATAAAAGAACTTGTATAGCATACAACATGTTAAAGAAAACTCTTTAATTAGTGTATTATCCAAAAGATCATTACGGATGCACTAATTAATATTTTCATAGATGACTAGAGAAAAATATATGCTTGTATTATGTCCAAATGGGAAATAACAATAAAACTCAAAAAATTATGTCCCATATCTTATTACATAATTAAAAACTCAAAAAATTATGTCCCATATCTTATTAAAGTGGACATGTTGGAGTGTTACTAATGATTTGAATCAATGTTGACAAAGGAGACAAAGCAATATAATGCATGTATCATGTTCTAATGAAATGCAAATAATTATGTGATGTGTTTGAATAATATAATACACATATAAATACATGACCCATGATCTTTGGATAAATAGTAAGAGGTATTTTGGAATCTTGATTATTGTTCCTATCCAATTGTGACTCTTCATATTACTTATCACTTATCGTGGGAAACATTGATGGGGAGGGGTGAACCAATATTTCAGAAAATTTAACAATTATTTACTCAAACAATCACAATCAAAAATATGGAATTCAATGCACTAATAGAATAATATTTAAACACATAATCTTTACATGAAAACCATGCAAGAGAAAAGCATAATTTTTATTATTATTATGATGTAAATGCAAGCACCAACATCATATTACATTGTAGGCCACAACCTACAAGAGGCCCCAATCCTCTTTCTTTTCAAGCACCAACTCCCAATGTTTACTGGCAACAGGTTTTTAAAGGCATTGACCCCCTATTATTTACATGCTCTAACCTAAATGAGGCTCTAATCCTCTGATCTACAAGAACCTACTTGATCTACCCATTATGTTCTTCTTTTATTCATTTTGAAACTCAAATCCATAATATATTTACACAAAATATTGTTGAACCAATTGTATAACTCTCATATCTACCAATATTACTTTGCTCTAACCTTCAACTCCTTCTCATATGTATTCTATAATCCAACTCCTTACTGGTTCTTGATATATGAACATCACTTTTGGCCCAAATTTCTTCACAACATGTACATTTGATCTATCTCTTCTTCTCAAGCTAAGATTTGATCTCAACATTTAGATGTTCTCTCTTCTCTTTTATTTCTCTGCATCAAACTTTTTTCCTTTAAATAATAGACTCTATATCTTTGGTTATTTTATTCAATTGATCCTTAATCAAATCCATGCACCTATTTTTAAAGTATGCTTAGCATCTCTTTGCTTATGCATTGTACATATATGTCTATTCTCTCACAAATCCACTCGATTTGGCATAAATATCTCTCTAATATCAATATATCTTCTCATTAGAGGAATTTCATCCTAAAAGTTCGCATGAAATTTTCATGTCGTAATATGTAAACCAATCAAAATCCTTTAAATTTAAAAAGAGGTACATGTAAATATTTTTGAGGTAAAAGAAGAAAACTTATAGGTATATCGCCTTATAGGTTTACTCAAATTTAAAGTATAGACACTCGTTGGATGCAGAATTAAATTAAACATCTAACAAGTACTCATTATGGACACTTTTGAGAAGACTCACATTGATAAAAATTGAAGATATATAAAAAAATACATGTTGAACATAATTTTTAAAGTACCTTTGATTTTTATCAATGTGGAACTTCTCAAAAGTATGCAAAATGAGTACTTGTTGGATGTCGAATTTAACTTTGCATTAAACGAGTATCTACACTTGAATTTTGAGTAAAGCTATAAGGATATAAGACAAAAATACAATTAAAATAAAATATTTTTATTTTTCCCCCTCCAAAATTCACCTCTCTTATTTTATTATTTTAACTATTATTTTATTATTTTTCCTTAGAAACCTACTTTTAGGTTTAAATTTCCTCTAATGCACAAAGATCCTTAGATCTCTATATTGCATTGACTTCAACCTTGGTTCTCATTTCGATTTTCACACTACATCTCCGTCATTGTTTCACAACATAACTCTCTGCATCTTGAATCTTCTATATCACACACATTAGATTTTCCATTCTCAACAGTATTGTAGCTCCAAATATGTGGTAATCTATATATTTATCCATTACTCAATGCCCATATATTCATTCCACACATTTTTCTTTCTATATGGTGTATCCACCACTTCTCTCTCTCTCTCTCTCTCTCTATCTCTCTCTCTCTCTCTCTCTCTGTTTTGCATCAGTTCTCAATCAACCCATGTCACTTATAATTTTGTTATATATGTTTCATCAATATATTTTACATTAAGAAGACTTTAATTCTTCAAAATAATTTGGCACTTGAACACCAATATTTTGTTTCATGCCCCTTCCTATATAACTCCTATATGCATCTAACCATTGGCTAGAACCATAATCTTATACCATAAGGTGATTTAAGTAGAGCGGTTTAGAAAACCTTTAAGAAAAAGAAATCTTCCACAAGTGCACCAAGATCTTTGATTGAGATTGATGATTGAAACTTCATTGAGGGGGGGAATCCATGATTTATCACATATGTGAATAAAATCCACCATGTCTCATCCAAATGAACCAAAACAAATCCATAGGCTAGTTCAATCTACTGAAGAGGGAAATACTTTAGGCCCCCCATTATTTTTCGAGTTTCAATGAGGTGGGTTTGCAATTTTTCATATATTCCCCCAATATAACATGAAACCACATCACTTAGCATATCCCACTAAACTACAAAAAAATCATATACGTGGCCAATTTATTTAACACTACGGAGCCTTACATAACAAAATCTGGTGTAAATCTCAAGGTTTTGCTACCTCACTGACACATCAAATTTTTGCCATGTGTCATTGATGTCTTTTCCATGTGTCACTTAAAGGAGTGCCTCTTGGGTCCACTTGGCCACCCAAATAATCCAAATCCACTTGCAAAATATCATGCTCGTAGAGTGCCACATCATCACCTTTGTTACATCACTACCACCCAACACCACTTGGCTACTACCTCATGCTACCACCTCACGCATCATAAAGTGTGTGAAGGCTTTCTGCCTATGGCTTGACACTCTTCACTACTTGTGTATGGTTCATTGGACCTAGTAATTAGATAATAAATTTTTCTTAAACCCAACTGATTGTGACTAGGAACCTCATTGACCATCATTTGGAACCAATTTGAATGAGTGATCACCAATTCGACTAGCATTTCAATAATTTCTTGGGTGCTTATACCTAGCCCACTATGACTAGTGGCGGTTACTAGGAGCCTTAACAGTCGCTACTCACTTCTCACAACCAATTCCATTAAGTGAACACCAATTGGACTAGTGGTTTGATAGGTGTTTGGGTGTTGAATGTCGCTCCCTTGTGACTAGGGGTTATGATTGTGAGCTTGTCACTCTACCACCTTCCGCTTACCACTCATAGCTAATTTCCTTACCATTTCACCTACCCTAATGATTTTCCAAGTCATTAGAGTCAACCAATCAAGATCTACCACCTATCATCTCTTCTGCATGGTTGTGACATAATTGTCAATCGAATAAATCAAGTATCAAATTGATCTCTTAAGTAATTCTTTGTTATACCTCCATTAAGCGTAGATGCCTTGATATGTATTTTAGTGTAGAACCATATCCAAAGTGGAACTATGACCCAAAAACCTTCAAAATAAATATGGATCTGGGTCTTTGATTAAGTGGTTTCCTAGTGCAACACCTTTATATTCATATATTTTGATATATCTTCCTCTAGGGAACTTTGGTAAATGTAACCTTGACCTACCTACTTTCACTGAATTAATACATCTCTTTTGCATTCAGATAAGTCTAGATATCTAGTTATCGAGATGACCTGTCATTTCTTAAGAACTGTGCCAGTGTCAAATGCATGAAGGTCTAGATATTTGAACTCCCAAAGAAGTTTGGATGAATCCAAAACCCTCTTTTTTTTTCGAAGTTCTAACTTTGGGTTACCCCATATGTCCAAGATGTATGACTTCCTTAAATCTTTATTTAACTGCTAAAAATTTCCTTCACTTCAAACTACATTTATTCTCCATTCCTTAGGGATTTGACCCAGTGTCATATACCATTGGAAATGACTGTTAGAGTGTTATCCAACCAAGATATTTGCATGTAGCATTGAAAAAAATCACTTATAGATAAATTTCCTTTCAGTATAAGTTATTATCCTACACATGAAACAATCAACAAACACAAATAATCCTTAATATCAACATCAAAAAGCTACCCCTAAACTTCTATTCACTTGACATCAATGACATCCAAGTGTCAACTTGCTCAACAATCTCTCCTTTTAAAATTGAAGGAAACACCAGAAAATATTTCATGTAATTGATGCCAACACCACCACTTGAAAACTCTCCCTATATCAATTTGTTAAAGATATTTCTATTATTTTCTCACTCTCCATTGTTTCTATTTGTTAACTTTATAGTGCTATGATTTTCTCACTCTCCACCTTTGCTTCTTGTTGTGGTTCCTATGTTTTGGCCAGATTGGCAAGACCAAAAGATAAGACAACATCAAACCACTTTGAGATCCTAGGATCTAGCCCTCCTGGATACAGAGAAGGATCTCTCTATAAATTTAACTAATGATATATCTTTAAGGCTGAAAATGAGGTATTAGGCTATGTATGAAGCACAAGGGTTTTTTATTTTGATTTTTTGGTTGGAGATCATTAACTGAGAAGGTTATGGAAGAAAATAATGAATTGAATAGAAGGATGTTTCAGCATGGGAAAATAGGTCAAGAGAAAGGTTAATCCATTGGGCTATGGAGTCATGAAAGGGGATTACTTGCATAACAACTATCCAAGGGTTTCCATAGGGCAAGTCATATATACCAAAAGGATCTTTTTAGATATATCATGGAATGGAACATTAAGAATGGGTGAAAGAAACAGACCAAAGTGTAGGCTAAGATCAGGTCAGATGTCATTTAAATCCAGGCCTGCTTTGACATACTTCAAAGGAAACTCAATCCAGCAGTCCTCATAACCAATTTCAGAATAGTAGAAAACATTTAAGATTAAACATAGAGCAAAGGCCTTAATGCTTTTGACACTAACTCGAATGGACTTTAGTAAGGCTAGATGTTGGAAAAGGACCCTAATGGATAGGGCTAACTCTAAATCCCTAGTATCCCAATTCTTTCAGCTGAAAACAAACAAGAAAATCTAAGAGACAAACTCCAAATTCATACATCAGTAAGCATGGACCAACCACCTTTTATACTGGTTAAATTATGATGAATTTTCTCTTAGACACACAATCAGCAGAAAACATCAAAGATAAGAAGAGAAGGAGGAATTAGGGTACTTTATAGCAGTATATCCTAAGCTAGATTTATTGATTCTTATCAGAGAATAACGGATATTTTGATAAAATATCAAATGAGACAATCATAGTAAGGAAAACATCACCTGTAATATAGACCAGGATCCTGTGAAATTTTATTGTTCAATTGATGTGCAAAACCAGTCACATAATTCAAGCTCTATGGCTTTTTACATTCCAAACTTCTCCTAGCAGCCTACTAAATTACAAACTACTCAGCTACTTCCCCCCCAATAATAGTTCTAACAGTCGTTAAAATCCCTATAAACCAACAACAACCTTTACAATGTATTCTTTGGAGTTCTTATAGGAGAATGAGTGATAGCAGGAGTATATGTAAACTTAATTGTTTCATTATGACAGAGGAGAGGAAGGTCGAGTGCCCATTCTGAAAAATGGCTCTTCATTAACTGTGTGTACTCTGAAGTATGGTCTAGAAGTCTTTGTTCATAACTTCATATATGTTTTGTGTAGTACTCTTCTGACTGCAGTACTCTGTTTTGCCTTCTAAAAGAAGTAAAGTGGCTAGAAGGTCTGCAAGGTCTCCCATACTTCCATAACTGTTGTCCTGACAGTTCTTAAGGCATCTGTCAGTGTAATAACTGATTCTGGTGTTCGATGGAAGATGGTAGAAGTGATGTAGCTAGTCCTTTTTGGAGAAAGGTGTTCTGCTAATATTTAAACAAAGATATGGCTTGCTTCATGTGCTTTAGGCTTCATTAAGCTTTCTAATCATCTCTATGGTATTCATCCTTTAAACAACAGATTACAAGCGTTAAATCATCAATAAGAAGCCTAAATCCTTTATTGATACTCTTTTCCGCTTCTGTGATGGTCTTTCTGTGCTCTCAATCACAGTGATTGTGACTGTGGAGATAGAATGATTTCACCTTCTGTATACCCTACATAATACAATAAACCTGTCATAAAATCTAGGGGAGTGAGGGGAGAATACTGTGGAGGCCTATGGAAATGGTGGCGCAGTGACAGAAATGGAGGATGTAGGCGAAAAATCAGGTAAAAATCATGACAGAATGGAAGAAAACTGGCCTGATGAAATTTTGGTGCGAGGACGACTCTGGACCGATGGATTAGGCTGATAGGTGGCGGTCGATGGTCGAGATTCACCGGTGCAGGAGGTTAGACTGAATTAAACGGAAACAAATAACCTTGAGTGTTAAACATAAAAATTTACCATTTGAGTGAATAACAAAGGAAAAAGAGTAAAATGAATGAAGTCGGGGCATTTGGTGGTGGAACTGGAAGGGCGGAGGGTGATTGAATGTGGACCGTTGGATCATTGTAAGAGATCAACAGTGGATATTGGCGAAAGAATTCGTTTGAATGGTGGATGAATAAAAACGCGATGCGATATAGGTCGCTCGATCAAAACAATCAATGGCTAGGATTAAACATGAAAGCTCAATGCAGAGGAGAACAGGTGATAAGGCAGAAAACCAGGGTGGTTTTAGTGCAGAGTCGGGAGCGGTAAATGGTATTCAAGAAATTCACGCGATTCCACTCATCACGCGCTACGTGTCAAAACAAAACCAACCATATCGTGCGATTTCAAAATGTTAAAGCCCAGACACTAAAATAACACGATATGTTTCTCGGTCATTGGATGTGGGATGGGGAGATCTGACAGTGGAGGTGCGAGCGTGATGGGCGAAGGTGCGCGAGGTAGAAATGGGCCATCAGGTTCACTGTGGACCGTAGGATCAAACTGGATGAACGGATAAGATTGGATGGGGCGACATTGCATATGCTGGGTGATCGGGTTTATCGGGTCAAATGCGAGATGTTAGATCTATACATTGGATGATTGAGATCTAAAACTAGTGCGAGAGTGTTACAAAGGGAGAGAAAATTTATATGGTGTGTGAAACAATCTTGACCATCGGATCTACAAAAATGGATGGTTGTGATTCAATCAGATATCGCGCAGGTAGGGAGGGAAAACAGATGGAGGAGTGCGATGCGATTGAGCGCTGGCCATTAGATCCAGGGGGAAGATCAATGGTATAGAGTCAATCGAAGGGGTGATGGAGAGAGGTGATGGGAAGAGAATGATACAGCACGATGGCCATCAATCTAATGTAGACCAATGGTGGAGATTGCAGTGGAGGTAGAGAAGAAGAAGACTAATCGCATCAGAGATTTTGGAAGAAACAAAACAACAAGCGTTAATAGACATTTCTGATTGCGATTTGCGATTGGGGCTAGCGCCTGGTCCTGGGCGTTGGTTATATGGGGGAAGTGTTAACAGAAATAAGCCCTCAGGGGCTTAGCACTATAAAGGAGCGGAGAAAGGTATTTTAGGCCTTTAAAGGGATTTTTGGGTTTTTAGGCGCCCGATTGCAGGCTGCAGTTATATGAAGAAGGGGGCTACAGAGTATAAGCCCTCGGGGGCTAAACTCCGTTATAGTGTAAAATAGAGGGTTTTAGGCCAAAATAATGCTTTTTTAGGCCAAATGGGGTGTTTTGGTAGATGAAAGAGGGTGTTTTTTAAACCAGATAAAGGATATTATGATGTTTAAAAAGGGTTTTAGGTCGAGATGGAGGGTCAAGCAGGGGAATTTGTGAGATTTGTAAAGTGGAAAAAGTGGTTAAAGACAGAGGTTCTGTGAGGATTAAATAGGGCAGATGGAGGCCTTTTTGAAGCATTTTCTTCACAAAACAGCAGGGCTTTCCTAAGGGAAACAACAGTGGAGGTCTCTTCAAAGGAAAAAGACATATAGAGGTTTCAAGAATGATATATTCTCAAAGAAAATGTCTCTCTTGAAGACTCAGAACAGATTTAGCCACCTGTTTGCTTGTCACAAAATTTATAGGTGGCTAACAGTGGCTCCACATGGGGATGTCATCTTCTTGAAGGTGTCAAGAACCTCAGAGAATAATCTTCGGAGTAGGCCAGATGCCTGGTACTTGACACATATTTTTATTTTCTTGGATAAACTGCCACAAATCATGAAGACATAATATCAGGAGAAAAAATATTCTCAAACAACTACCTACCCATCCTATTGTCCTAGCATTTTTTCTTCAAGGTGCATTTAGACTTGCAGACCTTTTACATCATCAATTTTTTTACAAGCAGGAAAATAAACCTATTCTGCTACTACCCTTATTACTCCATGAGACTAGATTAAATAGTTGGCCTCATAGCTTCTCTACCTAAACTAATATCTGCCAGGATTAAACTGTCTGGCTGATTTCTTTCTCTATATTCTAAGACAGAAATTGAAACACAGCCAAACCAGGATTAGAATGTCTGGTTTGTTGGACTTTTCAGAAACTAAAAACAACTAACCAAATGCTCACAAGCTGAGCTGTATTGATATTTCATACCTACCCTACTCTAACTTGAGATATTTACATGTATAGCTTACAAAATCTCTTTTCCAATACATCCAGTTAATCAGATGATCCCATGACTGGTATTTTCTACTCATCTCTTTGAGCATGCTGGATAGGCAGGGCCACTCCCATTCTCTTTGTTTTTTAACAGCAGCTTTTAAAATATTCCTTGTTGTCTGCAACAAGCTGCTTAAAACGACCTTTGATCCTTCTTCAAATGTTTGCAGGAAATGAGCATAAGGATCTTGAAATGATACCTTGTTTTGGGTATTTGGAAAGTAGGCTTCAACCAGGATTGCTTCTCCTTCCACTGGATCAAGAAAAAGATTCTCTTGTGAAAGAAAATCTTCCTCATATTCATCACTCTCTGAACTGGTGGACTCGTCATATACTGCAGTGCTGACCTCTTGTAGCTCTGAGATGTTCTGATCTGGTGTGCTAAGCTCTGTGAAAATATCATTGTATTCTTGAGCAGGGGTACATTCTATTTCTTCCTCCTTTTCAAGGGAAGGCTCCTTAGTTTCAAACTGCTCAAGAATTTCTTCCTTATTTTCCTCTTCACCTTATGAGATGTAACGTTGTTGATCCCCCATCACATGAAAATTTTCACTGATGCTCAGAGGTAAAACAAAGTGAAAATCCAATGAATATTCATCTACTACTAGACTTTCATAACTTTCCCCATCAGTATCATAGATAGGCTGACTTGGCTCATTACTTTCTTGAAGTTGAGGGGACTGATATTCCTCCCACAAATATACTAATGATGGCCCTGCAAGATCATCTTCTGTTTGGAGGACGTCATCATCAGATATATCAAAAATAGGAAAATCATGAATCTAAGTAGTGCTACCAATCAAACATACTGGATTATCAGCAAGTCCTTCTTCGTTCTGATTTACAGAGGATTCTTCTAAATCTGCATAATCAAACTCAATAGATGAATGAGCAAGAGTGTCTGTTCTATTAAAAATTTCAGGGGCTAGCTTTTTATTGATGATCTGATCTATTTCTTCTTCTATCAAAGGGGAAGATTTTCTTGTGTTTCTTTGAGAAGAAGTGCACCAGCTCTCTGTTTCTTGTATTAGCTGATTCAAAGGTTGGATGCCTTCTTGAGCCTATTTTGTGGAATATTTATTTTTGCATGCAGGGAAACCTTGAGGATTTTTTGATGTTTCTTGATCTCTTTCTGATTCAAACAAATCCTCATGAACATGATGATACTCAGTTAGAATCCAAGGCTCATGAGTTGTTTCTTCTTCCACATCAGATTCTCCATCTTCTATGTGGTCTCTTGTTTCCTCGGAGCAGTGTTCCCTATTAGATTTTTCCATTAGATCATGATATTCTCTTATCGGCATAGTAAAAGATATAGGTAGGAAATCAGGCAGTTCTTGATCACCCTCCTCTTCATCTTCTATAGATTCTTGAGCATCATACATGTCTTGCTCGTTATCTAGGTCTTGAGTTTGTTCTTGTTCTGGAAAAAACATGGGTTGTTCTAGATAATTAATATTTGCATTTAAATTAGCCTCATACATTTCCAACATTTTTTCACTGAGTATGTTCATCATTCTTGCAATTCTGTCCCACAAAGAATCTAGCTTTACATCTCTGTCCATACTCGGATCCATGTTTCTGAAAAGAGGTCATTGTATATTCTCAACCAGTTCAGGGTCTTCTACCAGTGGAGTCATTTGGTATTTTATGAGTCATGGGGTGTGGAGTCGCTAGATGGACAAATTCTGATGTTTGAAATAGGTTGTTGTCCACCATCAACAATTAAATACCAATCTAACCAAAGATTTTGGATTTCTAAGGTCCTAAGGATGTATTAGATGGAGAACACTCATAAGTCCCCAGCAGAGTCACCATTATGTTGTGGTTCCTATGTTTTGGCCAGATTAGCAAGACAAAAAGATAAGACAACATCAAACCACTTTGGGATCCTAGGATATAGCCCTCCTAGATACAGCGAAGGATCTCTCTATAAATGTAACCAATGATATATCTTTAAGGCTCAAAATGAGGTATTAGGCTAGGTATGAAGCACAAGGGTTTTTTATTTTGATTATTTGGTTGGAGATCATTAACTGAGAATGTTATGGAAATAAAGAGGGAACTAAATAGAGGGATGTTTCAGCATGGGAAAATAGGCCAAGAGAAAGGTCAATCCATTGGGCTATGGAGTCATGAAAGGGGAAACAAGGTGAGGGATTATTCCCATCACCTGGGATTATAGATCATGTTGTGTAGATTAATCCTTCTTGCGGACAAGACCGATCTCTCTAGTACTAAAAGTAACTAGGAACAAACAACCAATTATACTAATCTCTCTCTAAGCATATAAGATTCATAAAAACACTATATAGGTGTAAGGCCTACCTTATGTCCAACACTTGCTTGATCTCGTTGAAGTCCTTCCCGTGCACTGAAAGAACGTTCCTCGTGAATCTGCAGTCACAAAAAAGCAAAAAGATTACACAGCACCTGTATAGACATTATTATAAAACATACTCATCATAATGATCAAGGAATTTATGAAATAAACCATGAATAGACAGTTTAATGAGAGAAATGAGTATATTTGTATTAACTTCAAATAAAGAAAACCTTTACAACTTGTGCCTTGATGTTGTGCAGGTCCTCCTGGGGTCCGAAGCAGGAATCTCTTCTAATTTGACAAGCATTGCACTCTTTGAACCAAGACAGATAGAGATGAGTGATTTAACCTCACAGAAAGTCTTAGTTAACCGAGTCTGAATCTCAACAGCATTTAACTTCAAATATCTTAAGCTTGAACTCCCTTTGAGGCTACCCAAGGCCTCTTTTTATAGTGGAAAAGAGGAGGTTTCTTGTTCCAAATATGAAGGGATAGAATCCTCCATCAAAGGGATTAGCTCCTTACATCAAGGGGTTAGCTCCATCAAGTGAGGGATGCATTTACCTTCTCAAAGCGTATCCATTCCCGAAAATTCCCATCTATAATCTTCTAGAATTCATCTGAAATTCACTTTTTATCTTTACTTTCTCGCCTTTTTATATTTTATAGAGGTCCGCACCCATAACACAAAGAACGTGCGGTATGGTTCCGCAGGCAGGCTGAAATTTAGGTGCGGGACCGCAGGGAATGAATGGAGAAAGTGCGATACTAAGGTTTAGGGGATTTTAGGGATTTTTCTCTAATTTTGAAAGCTTGACATGAGGAGCTGATATGTTAGACTTGCAAGAGGAGGAAGTATGAGTAATAATGAGCTCATACTCATAGTAAAATGTCAGGATGACAGATTTTAGTGTAACAAATTGCCCCCTAAAGTGCAAAGTCTGGAATAGATGAAGCCGTAGTCTGTCATATATGAAGAGTGCAGTACTTTATCATTTCAAAGATCATCCTGTGGACACCCCAGTCGGAACCTGTAAAAACATTCAATGAAAAATATATACATATATATGTCATCACTGAGGTAGGCATTCCCATACTCAGATTAAAACGAACTAAAAACTAACTCAAATCGTTCTGATACAGGAATGATTTTGAATACATCATAATATAGATATATGTAGACACAGTATGGACGCAGCCATCTGTTTATAAATAGTCTACTGTATAGATGACAACAAAATTCCTCGCAGCCTGGATGGTGGAAACTAGATCCAGGGTCTTGATTTCCGCATCTCAAACTAGTACGATTCTATCCATGTGAATAAATGTGTTGAAGTCGAACATGGTAGAAACCACTTGATTACCAGTCAATGATGTGAACTGTTAACAAGTGTGAGAGAAACCACCAGTAATGTCAATGGCTCTCAAAGTACTTAGTACAATCCATGAAATGTGAATGAATGAGGTGAAGTCGAACATCTCACGAAATCATTCGATCGAAGGTCAATAATGCAACCTGTCGTCGAAGGCGAGAAACCTGCCATTGAGACATGCAAATTTCAAGGTATTGACGATTTCTGGATCAACTTCCTAGATAATGTGTTGATGTCGATAGAAAGTGATCTGTCGTAGGGAAACCCACAACACGAAATCATAGATCAAGTTTTGAAAATGTATTGGCAAGGACTGACTCCGGGATGGTCAATAATGGATGACAGATATTTTGCAGATGAATGGTTTATTTGAACTGTTCTCTTGAACACATAACGACACTGCAGATGGCTTGGTAACGATTGACCCGAAGCTAATACCCAGAAACCGGCTGAAAACTTTCAATGTGGTTTGATTAACTGTTAGGCAAAGGACTTCCCAACCCAGGTAAATGAAAGTGTCGTGTCCAAGAGTGGTTGACTGAATTTTCGAAAATTTAAAATACAACAAACACGCCCATTTTTCTCTCTTTTTCCCCCACCATTTCTGGCAAGTACCTCTTTATTTTTGACAAGCTTGAGGAGGATAAAATTTGCTTGGTTATAAGCTCATCCTTCGGATGAGTCCAACTTAGTTTAAAATTTGAACCCTAAGAAGGAGTGGTTCGTTCCTGTTGAAAATTAAACAGGTCCTTTACTGTTAAGTTTTAACGAGTCCAGTATAGGAGAAACTCCGTGTTTTTCAGTTTTAGGGAGTCAGAAGAAAAACTTAAGAAAAATCCATGGGTGTTCTTTTTCGTAAATTTAGTCTCTCGAGCCCGAAAAAGGATAAAATAATGTGGGCGAGAACTCTATTGACCGTATTTAGTCAACGTATACCTTTTTCGTAAATAGTCCATTTCAGTCCGTAAAAGGGGTAAACTTATACTGAAGGGACGACTGTTCATTTACTTTAACGAGTTCGAATAGTCAAGTACTCGGAAATATTTTCATATTTAGAGAGTCTGAAAAGGGCTTAAAAGAGGACTCCAAGGTTTCGCTTTTTCGTAAAATTTTTGAAAGAGTCCGAAAAAGTGATAAAAGTATGCTCTTTGTTGAAAAACGATCAGTTCACCTGAAAAATCCATTTTCTGCACAAAAACTTAAAACATTACACATACCTGTTTAAGATAAGTAAAAATGCTTTCAAAAATACCCTTTTTAAAGTGAAAAATAAATAAATTAAAAATTCATCCATTCGAAAAAACTTATAAAAAGGAATTTTTCAATTTCATTTTTACCGTTCAGTTTCAGAGTGAAAAGTAAAAAGCTTTTGGATAAGAAAGTTCCCGTGAAGATTCTGGAAAATTTGTCCGTTGGAATCGAGAACTGTCAGTCCTAGGTAATCCACAACCTCTCTATCTTGTTTTTCATCCGTTTCAAATTTGTTTTTAGGCTTTAGTTTGAATTTTTGGGGCAAAAAATGGTTAAAAATTTCGCCTGCGGGGTCCGCAGGTGGGAAACAGGGTACCTGCGGACCCCGAATTTTTCCTATAAGGAAAAAGTCATGGGTTCCGCACCCGGAACACACTGCGCGTGTGGACCTACGCTCTGTTTACAAAGAGCGGGTGCGGTACCCGCGCGGTTAGATTTTCAACATTGATTTCTCATTTATTTGCCAAAATTTTTCAAATAAAACTATTCTAACTTGCCTGTTTCTGTATTGTAGGACTAACAAGATGCTGATCTGGCGAGAACGTGAGCATGAGGAAGTGGATGAAGCTGCAATACTTCATTTTCCCACAGAAAGGGCATTAAAAGCATGTGGCTTGTACAAATTTTGGGCCATCTCAGGCATGAGGGCACAAGTAGAACTCTTAACATGGTTGGTTAACAGATGGAATGTGGAGGACCAGTGCTTCTTCATTGGTGGCCACCGGCTCGAAATTGAGCTGGAGGATATATATTTCTTGATTGGTTTGTCCAAGAGGGGCGAACAAGTTTCTTTGTTTGGGACTAGGCCAGGTGGCCAGACTGTCGCTAGTCTCCAACTAGAATTCTGCAATGATCAGGAAAATCCTCGGGACAAACGGATTGACATAAAACACATCATCCTTCCTGAATTGAAAGTTATTGCTTTTACTGTTACCAAACTGTGTGGGAGTGCTGCGCTTCATGTAGCTACTGGTTCCCAAATGCGTGTTGCCGTGGACTGTTTTCGCGGCACCATATTTAATTGGTGTGAAGCTGTGTTGGCCAATGTAAAAGGCCAACTAACCAGAGCAAAAAATGGGAAGCTAAAAAACTTTGGATATGGATCCATCGTCGTTTCTTTTGCTCTGGAGAGGATCCCCATGTTATCTCCATAGAGTATTGCCATTGATGCCGGTCGACCTCGAGAACCGAGAATGGTTCGTTGGTCCGCGTTGATGGCTCGTCATGCTATTGAGGGTACTGAGATTGTGCGATTCCATCCTTCATATTTTCGTTGGCTGGATCACCAACTTTTTGTGATAGAATATTTTCCATATGCCGAGATAGATTTCCGCGGTGACAGAGAAATGGTTCTACCAGCAAGGGAACAGTGGGATGAGTCAGGTATAATCATTTTTCAATGTTTGCTAAATTCTAATTTTTTTTAATTTTTTATCGTCTTGAAAACTAATAACCAAATTTTTTTTTTTTTTGAAAATAGATGTGGGTCCACAAAGACCATCTCATCTCCAACCTTACGAGAGAAGACAACCAGTTGCGCCCGCAGCAGCCGCAGCAGGCCAATCAGCGGAGATTTTGACTGATTTGGAGCATCATCTAGAGCGCTTGACTCTAGATATTCCAGAGACCAGCATAGATGACATTCCTCTCAGGCTGCAAAGATATGTGATTGGAGTTCCAGGACCTTTCAAGAGGTTCCTATGCAGAGTAGCCCGGGCAGTGGTTTCATATCGTGATCACCATCAGTGATGGGATGATCGTGTAGACTCATATTTTTGACTTTTGTATTATCATTTTTGCCGATCATAAGGTGTTTCCAACCTATGATCGAAGACGATGTATATTTTTTGAAAACACTCCTATACTATGATATATCACTATTTTTACGGCTATCTGTGTACATATGTGAATGTTATTTGTTTTACTGCTTTAGATTATTGCAAATGTCTATTTATCATACTAGAAGCAATTGAATTTGCTAATGTATTTAAATGTCTTGGAATATGCTGATATTCAATGTAATCAAATTCACGTTCCAAGAGACGAACTCTCAAAAACAACCGTAATAACACTGGATTTCTAATGGTATAAACCCTGTTAAGCTGTAATACAACAAGTTCAGAATCCAACCTTACAATCAACCTCCAAATTCCAAATGATATGGATTCAGACAATAACTCAATCACTGCGCTATACTCGGCAATGTTATTAGTTGTTTGACCAAGGCTTACCCCATGCATGGATACTAACTCGTTAGAGGGTGAATAGATGAACCAAGCTGCAGAAGAAATGTTCCGTGTACTACGACAAGCACCATCAGCAAAACCAATGTAGGTTTGAAGAGACGTCGACATCTGCAATATCAAAAGTAAAACTCAGATAAGCAGGAATAGTGACAAAAACACACTTCTAAACTAGGCACACTTTTCTAATCTAACACACCAGTAGTAAAGAAATCTAAACTAAAAAATCTCCACACCTCATTTAAGCATAATATCGCTTTAGATAAAGCCCATTTCTGGGTTTATCCAAAGGGACACCGTCAAAATCTATCAACTCGTAGGCCCCTTTTGCTAACTTTCGTTTAACAATGTAAGGACCATGCCACATGGGCACGAATTTCCCAGCTCCTAGCTTGTCGTTAGCTTGATCATAAAGTAAAACTAGGTCTCCTTCTGAAAAATTTCGAGGGGTCACATTTCTATCATACTGAGCTTTTATCCTTTTAACATGAGCCTCGTTTGCTATTACAACATTTCGTCGATTCTCATCTAATTGGGCTAAGTACAAGAAACGTTTCTCCTCTTCAGACGTAGCTGGAAGTAATTCTACAACTAATTTTAGTGATGGTATTTCGCATTCAATCGGCAACACAGCTTCCAAACCGTAAACTAGTTGAAAAGGAGTGAAACCCGTTGATGTTTTAACTGAGGTTCGATATGCCCAAAGTGCTGAAAATAACATGGAATGCCAATTTGTCTTGTGAATACCAATGATTCGTTTAATCATGGTGACTAAAACTTTGTTAATGGCTTCAACCAGACCATTGGCTTGCGGATAATACGGAGTGGAACTATCGTGGCGCAAGCCAAGTTGGTCTGTCAGTTCAGTCATCATGACATTCCGAAAATGACTTCCATGATCCGTAATAATAGCTTGAGGAACACCGAACCTAGCAATTATGTGATTAAATACGAATGTTGCAGCAGTCTTGCCATCAGCTGAATATGTAGGCATCGCCTCGGCCCATTTCGTAAAATAATCTACTGCGAGAATAATATAGGCATGCCCCCCGGCCGAGTGAGGGTTACATGTGATAAAATCGATACCCCATTTTGCAAACGGACCAACAGCAATTATAGGGTGAAGAGGAGCGGGTAGCGCGCGCATTTTTCTATAAAAAAATTTACAGTTGTGGCATTTCCGAACCGCATAAATGCAATATTTGAACAACGTTGGCCAGAAATAACCTGCACGCAATATCTTTTGGGCTGTGGCATACCCAGACATATGACCGCCACATGCTCCAGAATGGCAGTCATTTAACACCTTTTCAGCTTCTTCATGAGTTAGACAACGTCGGAAAATAGAATCTGCTCCACGTCGATAAAGTGTATCACCAATGATATTATACTGTTGGGATTGGAAGCGTATTTTCCGTCGCTGAGTTCGTGAGATGTCAGGCCGAAAATATTGGGTTTGGAGATAAACGATAATATCTCCATACCATGGATCAAGTGTACTGATGAGAAACAAAGATTCGTCCGCAATGGACTCTTCTGCCATTGTTTCAATATCAGTAGAGGGGAAATCGCACATCAGTTCCGCAAATACCAAAGATTTCTTTGCCTTGGATTTTTCAAATTCCAAGTCAAATTCCTGTAGGATAACTATCCATTTGGAATATTTTCCCCCTAGCAATTGTTTGGTCAAAATATACATCATAGGGTTGCAATTAGAAATTACCATGGTTTTACGTAACAAGATGTAATGTCTAAATCGTTGGACAGCTTGAACAGCTGCCAAGGCCAATTTCTCCACATGTGTGTATTTGATTTCAGTCGGATGCAGATTCCGACTAAGATAATAAATCACATGTTCATTGTGAGATTCATCTTCCTGAACTAGTACCATCCCAATGGTGGAATGAGACGCAGCGAGGTACAAAATGTAATCTTGGTTGTAGTTGGGAGGATGCAATAACAATGCATGGGTCAATGCGTGTTTAAGTGCATCAAAAGATCGATCAACAATATCGTCCCAAAAGAACGGAATGTCCTGTTTCAACAACCGGGTAAAACCCTTTGTAAGCTCGGCATAGTTAGGAATAAATCTATGTAAAAAATTTGCTTTCCCCTGCAAAATTTGGAGTTGGCGTAAATTCGAAGGAGGAGGCAATTTAACAATGGCTTCGACCTTCGATGGATCGACGCGAATACCTGCTTTCGAGACAAAAAATCCCAGTAATCGACCTGATTCCACGCAGAAAACACATTTATGTGGATTCAGCCTTATCCGATAATGCCTACATCTCATAAAAATTGCTCGTAAATGAGTGGGATGATCGGCCCTACGTAATGAATGAGCAGGTAAATCATCGAGATATGGCTGGAAAATGTGCTTAATTTCATGAAATGCATAAGACATAGCCTGTTGAAAAGTTTCTCCAGCGTTCTTTAGTCCAAAAGGTAGTTTACAATAAGCAAATGTTCCCCATGGACAAATAAAAGTTGTTTTGGGTTGATCTGCAGGGAGTATGTTTATTTGATTGTAGCCCGAAAAGCCATCCATGAAGGAAAACAATTCACTGCCAGCACAATCATCTATTATTTGATCGATATAGGGAGTTGGATAATTATCTTTTGGACACGCTCGATTAATATCCCTATAATCGATGCATACTCTTATCGTTCCTTGTTTTTTAGTCACAGGAACAATATTCGATACCCAATCCGTTAAGGGAATTGGATAAATGAATCCTACTCGAAGTAATTTTTCAACTTCAGTTTTTATAGCAGCAGCTTTTCTAGGATGAATTTGACGTAATCGTTGACGAACAGGTTTAGCATCCGGGTAAGTCTTAATTTCATGAACGACGATCGATGGATCAATTCCTGGAATTTCTTCATAAGACCAGGCAAACACGTCACAAAATTCTTGAAATAGGGCTTTATAAGTCTGAATTTCTTCATCTGTACAACAAGCACCTATATGAATGTTTTCAATTATTCCTGGTTTTACTGAAATGTCAATTGGAACCGTTCTAGATATATTTTCCAAATTTAACTCAGAATCAGGATTTTGCAATGGATTCTGAGGTTCCTTGGCATATTCGGCAGTAAAAATTGAAGCGAAATCATTTTCAAAATGATCTAATTCAGGTAAAAATGAAGATCGGTGATGTAGATCTTCCCATGGTAAATCATCAATAGACAAAAACTCACGAATTTTCTCATCTATATGAACAAGTTCAGGAAATGTCATTGTAACTGAACTAGATATAGAAAGTGATTCCTCTTGGATCCCATTCATTGGATCAATTTCGGTTGAAGAGGGGTTGGAAAGTGACTGTACAGCTTGATACGCAATTTCAAATGGACTCAAGGGCATCACGCCATCAAATGAATCTATCTCGGATTCGGAAGGTACGATCCAAGGATCATCAAACATAATAGTGTCTGATGAAATCATGTGAATATTTGCAGTAGAAGGCGATACGTTAGGAGGAGGAAAGGAAAAAGTTCCTAGTAAACCAGAATCTTTAATCAATCCTACTCCAACATCCTTATAAGGGATAGCCGTTTTACCAACATGCTGGATTGTTTCTGTAGAGGCTGGGTCGGACAAGAAATAAGTTAACTGATCTATTGTCACGATCTTTCCTTGATATGGAAATTTTATGAGTCGAAAGACCGAAGAGACAACAACAGTCATAGCATAGGACCAACTACGACCCAGAAGAAGGTTGTAATCTAGAGGGGCATCAACCACTTCCACATCTAGATTAACTATTTTACCTTCGACCCCTATGGGTAAATCCTACAAAATACCAAAAGGTTGAAAACCTCGACCATCAAAAGCCTTTAGAATTGTCGGGGATTGGTTAAGTGTAGGAGATCCAAGTGATTTCCAACACTGAATCGACATAATACACGTTGAAGCTCCCTCATCAATCACAGTCCGAAAGATTGTTCTGTTTTTGACTAACACTGGAATCTGGAAAGCCATTTGGTGAGGAAGACGTGGTGTACTATTTTCTAAATCGAATATTATAAGGTTAGAATCCCGAACATCGATAGCTCCTATGGCAGACAATAATAATTTACGTTGTGCTGGACACGATTGCAGCACTTCCAAAGCTGACATTGCTGAAGGAGAAACAGCTAAGTCTTCAACAATGTTGTAATTCTGAGCAGCTCTCACATGTGGATTGAAAGCTGATTTACGAAGAACACCTTTAGCAAGCGGTTTGATTATCAAGTCTGGATTTTGTTTCTCGATCTGTAGCGGACCAGAAACAGGAGTTGTAGTGGATGTATTTGCATTAGAAGACTCTGCTTCTTTACCATCAACAGGATTCTTGGAACCGTAATCTTGCGATCGCGTCGCAACCCTTACATGAGACATCATCATAATAGGCTCTTCTAAAGTAGTCGAGGAAGAACCAATCATCTTACTATCTTGAACTGGAAAAGGATCCTTCAAGACAACAGGTTGTTGTGATCCTTTAACGAATTTCGTAACCTCGTCTCGATATGGACATTCTTTCGTGAAATGATCTTGTTCACAAATGAAGCAAGGATAGCGAGGTTTACATTTTTCGTCATTGGATTCATCTTTATCAGTTTTCTCTTTCGAATTCTTTTTGTTTTTGTTCCTCCCCTTCTTTTTACCACCGGATTTTGATTTTGTCGTAGATGTTTCAACGACATGAATGTCGGCAGAAAATTCGGGAGAGGATTCTCCTTTCGGAAATCAGGTAAAGTTATAATTGGAGAAGAATTCTTTGAAGATTTCTTCTTACTTTTAGAATTAACTGTACCAATCATACCATCAGCGGCATGAGACCCTGAAGGAGCTGCAGCTATTTGACCTTGTTTCGGAAGGTCTGGGATTTTCTCATGTAAAGTACCTGACTGTATATAGACAAGGTCAAGGTACTGAGCTTGGGAAATTACTTGCTCTTCAGTAACAACACCAGCCTTAGCTACATCTTCAGTGATTTTTGGTAACAATGATTTAACAAACCATTCTGCCAAAATTTGATCCGGAATATAAACTTTCACCAAACGTCTTCTACATCGCCATTCATGAATATGATCAGAAATATATGTGGATGTAGATTGTTTTAGCGAAGTTAATAATTTTGTGCCATTGTCGTATCTGACAGGCAACTGAAAATGAGTCAAGAAAGCAGTTGCTAATTGACTGAAATTATGAAACGAGCCTCGTGGCAACTCAATGTACCATTTGGCTGCAAGACCTATGAGAGTTCTTTGGAAAAGACGTAAGCGAATCGAATCATCAACAATTGAATTAGATGCACACCAAAGGTGATAAGTCATAACATGATTCGATGGATCCTCTCCTGACTTACCTTCGAATTTTGGTATATCACTGGGCAACTTATGAGGCATTGGCGGCCAGTTCTGATAATAAAAAATAGGATCATTTGTAAGGCGCGTCAAATCAGGTAAGTCCAAAGTTGCGATAAACGGTAATTGACGGTTAGGGTCGCGAAAACCTTGAGAAGCCAAAGCAGATCCAGGAGGCAGATACCCAGGATAACTAGGAATCGGATTTGCATTAGGTATTGTGTAACCTCCTGGAAAACCAGGATGAACCGGACCATACTGAGGTTGTTGATAAGTATAACCAGGGTACGGTTGATACTGATAGTTTGGATTCTGTACATAGGGACCGAATTGCGGCTGTCCCTGGTATGGTTGATACGTAAATTGAGGTTGACTTGTAACAACTGTACTCATACCGGCTTGTCCTGCAGGCATCTGAACTGTAGTCTGAATGGAGGGTCCTGACTGAGGTACAGAGACTTGAGGGATTTGCACGGATACAGGGATAGAAGAAGTTGGTGCTACATATACTCCAGAAACAGGTGTGACAGGTTGAACAGACGTTGCAGCAGTTACATCAGTTTGAGGCGGAGTCTGAGGTGTACTAGGCCCAGCCTGCTGAACTGAACTAGGTGCGGGAGTTTGGATAGCTGGCTGAATAGTTTGCTGGATTGAACCAGAAACCAAAGGCTGGCCAGGTTGATAAGGAAACTACACATTAGGCTACAAAGGTTGTTGATATTGGGACGGATCCAACACCATAGTTCCGGGGTACTGTCCCATAGAAGGTTGAACGTAAGGACCAAAACCTGGTTGAACGTAGGGTTGATAATTAAGAGGTAAATTTCCGGCTCCTTGAACAGACGGTTGACCAGAAGGCTGTTGGTAACCTTGAATTGGGTACTGACCTTGAGGTTGATAACCCTGAGGCGCGTACTGAAGCTGGGGTTGATAAGGACCCTGAGGAGCATATTGTGCTTGGGGTTGACCTTGAGGAATGTACTGTCCTTGAGGTTGATAACCCTGAGGTATGTACTGTCCTTGGGGTTGCCCCCAAAAATAATATGATTCCACAGTTTTTCCTGGGAAAAAGCTACCTTGAGGTTGTGCCCCGGGTGGTAATTGACTACCTTGAGGTTGCCCCCCAGGCGATAACTGACTACCCTGAGGTTGCCCCCCAGGCGGTAACTGAGTTCCCTGAGGTTGCCCCCCAGAAGGAAACTGACTGCCTTGAGTTTGAGGATTGGGAATATTACCAGACATCATAAAAATTTTCTCTGCATTCGACGTTTCAATTTTAAGTCCATCAAGACCAGATGATAACACGTTTTCGATGGGTTGAGGAGTTGCTCCCGAGAAAGTACCAGACAAAGACTGATATCCCGAAGGAACAGAAGGACCACCATGTAAAAATGATTCTGGCGTTTGAGAAAACATGGATGACTCTCCGGCCATAAAAGATGACGGATAATAACCTCTAGGTGTAGGATGAAATGGAATTCGAGGTGGATAAAAAGTAAGACCCGGATTCTCTAAAAAGTTCGTTAAAGAGAGATACCAAGGATTAGTTCGAATGGGGCTGTAGAAAATAGATTCACGCTCCCTAAGATTTAACGATTGAGGGGAGTCGGGAAGAGATATGTCTTCGTCTGGATTCGTAAGTTCTTCAATAGAAATAAGTCCAGAGGGAAGATTGTCTGTAATGATATTTCTTACCCTAGGTGAACCTGGATCGCTAGAAGTTGGTGTGATAAATCCTGAGGATGTTTCCAACACAGAAGATTCAGTTTCAGGTTCAGAGATTTCAGGTTCGTCAGATAATTCACCAAAAGGAGAAATACTTTCAGTAACTTCAGAAACTGAAATCGGTTCTTGAATGTATTCTATTGTAGGTATTTGATGATCAGGATGTATAACTATAGATGAACTTCCAATTTCTGTTGATCTAATTCTACTACTACTAGATGCTACCAGAGCACGAAGCCCTTCAAGTTGACTTGGTGAATATTCAGGGGGTTTCCCTTGTATTCTCCGGGATTGTCTCGACAATTCCGCCATGATTAAAAATTATCTAATCACATGCAAACAAAGAAAAATTTCAATGAAAACACCTAAAGTCTCTAAGAAACAAACAATTGAATCATACGCTTAAAAATCTAATAGTTCAAATCACACACAAACAGGTAACTTTCCGTACTAAAAACACTAGTTGGTGATGAAATCCAACTTAGTAGAATTTTAACACGAAAAGGGCGGTTGGAACAGTTACCCCGACAACCTGCTTAATGAAACAGACCGGTGCAAGTTTCTCCACTATACCATCTCGAGTGAAGATAACCCTCCGGAGAGTCCAAGTGAGTCTAGCCGACGTCTGTTCCAGGTATAGTGGGATCTTCCCTCCACCATCACCTTAGGAAATAATCCTAAAGATTATGGCCTCTAAGGTTACCAACTGAAACAAATATACCTGGGGGAACAGTCTACGATCCGACACACACGCAAGGGCAGAGTAACAAAGCTCAATCCCCTTGAAGGCTCCTTGAAATAATCCAAGGTTTACCGACAAGTGACCCCAGGCTCCTCGACAATGGTCTATTTGAGGTTTACCATTTTTAATACGTGTATATCTTCTATCGTTCCCAATGAGGAAGGATTGATTACCCCACTGGTTCAAATATGATCTCGTGCTTGACTCCTTTAAGAGGAGCTTCCCAGAGCATACATGCAACAATTGGAATTTCTTCCTACCGCAAGATTTGTCTACTTGTTTGTTTTAGCTATCTTGGAGATTTAATTACTCCCTACTCCAAGATACTAGCCTAAGCTATGTTGGTGATAAGAGCCCTAGAAATAAAAGATTACTAGATGAATTTTAGTTAAGCGTTACTTTTATGAGCTGTTTCTTAAGTCAATGGGTGCGGAAATGAAACTTTGGATGATGTGAAGACTCGACTTCCAAAAACACTAAAATGCACCTATGATGATATTCAATTCTTTTTCTTTCAATGAACTTGCTATGTAAAGAAAGAGTTAGAGAATGCAATTCTTTTAATTCCTTCTTTAAACATGAAAAATGATTGAAAGAAAATATTTTGTCTTTTCAATAAACTATCAAAGCTCACAAGAAAAATCCTTTTCTTTTCCAAACTAGAAGCTACAAAACAATTTTCCTTCGAAAGAAAGCTACAAAAACTAAAACTACTCAAAACTACAAAATCTAATCTTGAGATCTAAAATCTAAATTGAGTAAAAGCTTTAAGATTTTTTTTTATTTTTTTGAAGAATTTTTCTTTAGTTGTTCAGCAAACTAAGAATCTATTCGTTTAGAATAACAAACAGATCAAAAACACTCAAAATATGTTTTTTTTTATAAAAATGAAATTCAAAACTTTCAACCAAGTTTTTTCGAAGATTTGCCAAGAAACAAAAGGCTCAATTTCTCAATATAGGACGTTTTCACAATCAGGTCGGATTCAAAAGACAAAAAGAGATCAATGTAATCTGAGATACTGCAAATTGTCAAAAGTTCGAATCGCTACAAAGACCAAGTGGAAAAACAATCCAACTGCAAAATCTTCTAGAAAATCATCTAAACATGAATACTGTTGGAATTCATTCACAAAAAATTCTTGACAGAAACAATTATCAGTCTGGGCAGACACCAAAAAACTAAATAAACTAGAAAAAGAAATCTAGAGATTTTCTAAAATTTTAACAGGGTCCGCAGGTAACCAGTATTGACAGGTGCGGTCCCGCACTGTATTCTTTACAGAAAGTGCGAACATGCCCGCACTGTCAAAGTAAGGCAGAGTGCGGTCCTAGGAAAAATTATAGAAAAACTTAAAATATTTCTAAATTTTCAAAAACAGGGAAAATCTAAATTACCCAGACAGATATGTATCAATAAAAAACCAGGAAAAAATGTTTCCTCAAATCAAAAATAAAAGAGAACCAAAAACAACAAGTTCTTTCCCCAGCGGAGTCGCCATTTTGTTGTGTAGATTAATCCGTCTTGCGGACAAGACCGATCTCTCTAGTACTAAAAGTAACTAGCAACAAACAGCCAATTATACTAATCTCTCTCTAAGCATATAAAATTCATAAAAACACTATATAGGTGTAAGGCCTACCTTATATCTAGCGCTTGCTTGATCTCGTTGAAGTCCTTCCCGTGCACTGAAAGAACGTTCCTCGTGAATCTGCAGTCACAAACAAGCAAAAAGATTACACAGCACCTGTATAGACATTATTATAAACCATACTCATCATAATGATCAAGGAATTTATGAAATAAACCATGAATAAACAGTTTAATGAGAGAAATGAGTATATTTGTATTAACTTCAAATAAAGAAAACCTTTACAACCTGTGCCTTGATGTTGTGCAGGTCCTCTCGGGGTCCGAAGCAGGAATCTCTTCTAATTTGACAAGAATTGCACTCTTTGAACCAAGACAAATAGAGATGAGTGATTCAACCTCACAGAAAGTCTTAGTTAACTTGAGTCTGAATCTCAACAACATTTAACTTCAAATATCTTAAGCTTGAACTCCCTTTGAGGCTACCCAAGGCCTCTTTTTATAGTGGAAAAGAGGAGGTTTCTTGTTCCAAATATGAAGGGATAGAATCCTCCTTCAAAGGGATTAGCTCCTTACATCAAGGGGTTAGCTCCATCAAGTGAGGGATGCATGAAACTTCTCAAAGCGTATCCATTTCCGAAAATTCCCATCTAGAATCTTCTAGAATTCATCTGAAATCAACTTTTTATTTTTACTTTCTCGCCTTTTTGAGTTTTACAGAGGTACGCACCCATAACACAAAGAACGTGCGGTATGGTTCCACAGGAGGGCTGAACTTTAGGTGCGGGACGGCAGGGAATTAATAGAGAAAGTGCGATACCAATGTTTAGGGGATTTTTAGGAACTTTTCTCTGATTTTGAAAGCTTGACATGAGGAGCAGATATGTTAGACTTGCAAAAGGAGGAAGTATGAGTAATAATGAGCTCATACTCATAGTAAAATGTCAGGATGACAGATTTTAGTGTAACATATCATCACTCCTAGAACCCCATTTCTGATCTGGCATCAGGCCAAATGTTATTGACCTCCTAGCAGCAATATTCTATCCAAGAATAATGCGGTCCATATTGCAGATCTAAAAGGAGGAAGGAAGTTGCTAGTACTTCAGCTAGAAATCTAGTGGAGGATCATTCCTCCACATTACCATCTGTCTCACCATCAGACTGGAGTTTATTGCAGCATATTTCAGCAGGAAGAAGGCCTCTCTTTACCTCACAGAACAATTTTTAGAGGCAGTTGTGTTACAACAGTTGCAATCATCTTAGGGAGGATTTAGAGCTAGATCTAAAGCTTCTAAATCATAGATCTGAGGAAGGGATCAGCCCTTCAAGAATAGATCTAATCTGAGCACACATTTCAGCCATCCATTCTTCAGATCTAGCTTCAGATTTGTGTTTCCTAGCAGATCAAGGATCAAACCCCAGGGAGGTGATTTTTCCAAAGTTGCAAATCTGGAAAATCCTTTCTGGGTTATCTTGGGAATCCATCACATTAGTCAGATCCTGAATCTTGGCATCATCAGAGCTCAAGTTTTGAGTAGATCTTCATTTCTATTTTCAGCTTGCAACTCCATGTTTATGTCTTGCTGAAGAGACAACGCAATATTTGCTGCAGAGCCTCAACAGTTACGCTGTACCTTCTTCACATATGTTTTCAGGGTGATCCTAGGTCATCTCTTTGGCTAGATCTACCTATATCTTGTACTTGTGTAACTGGTTCATCTCCAATATAATAAAATGGCTCAGCTCTTTCTGCATATTCTGATTTGTACTCAGATTTATTGTTTATCTTGTTGTAAGTTCTTATATTGTGTGAAGTATTGTTGCATTCTCCCTTTTGGGATATTACAGCGGTATCAAAGCATGATCTTTGGCTCAGCTTGTGGACACTTCATCTTTTTACATTGAAAGAAGAACAAATAGATAGATGAGATCTATCATGGAGAATGAAAAATATGTCACTCCTTTCTTTAGATCCATGTAAGGTCTCTCCAAGGAGGTCTATCAAATGAAGGAGGAAGAACAGAGAGAAGATCTAAGAAGAAGATGTGATGAGGAAAGTACCTCCTATCAGAAGCAAAGAAGACTGGAGAATCCTAGATCTCCTCATAGATCCACTATGCCCACTTTCTTTGAAGAGGGTGAGATGTATAGAAGTGAAGGAATGAATGAACTTGAGACTCATGAGAATCTCATTCTATATCTTGAAGATTACAAGGCATAGTCTAGAGCTTTCAAGGAAAATCTAACTCTCCAACAATTCTTCCAGATTAGAGAAGAAAGAGGATCCTATAGTAGCAATAGAAGAAAGAGGCATAATAGATTCTATTTGCCTACATTTGATGGATCTTCCACAAGCAATGTCAAGGCTTGGAGGAGGGAGTTAGATTCATTCTTCAAGCTACATCCTGTGGCTGAAGACGAGGCTGTTCAAATTGCAGCACTTCATCTCTTAGATGAAGCAGAAGATTGGCTGTTTGGGCACTTAGAGCATGCAAAGGTGACCAAGTATTTAGATTTCTTTCACAAGTTGAGGAAGAGGTTTGATGTGGAGAGGTCACTACCTTCACCACCTGCTGTAGAAGTACTTGTATCTAGAGAAGAGGCACTTGCACCTTTGCAAGATAGTCTTGAGCTCTTGACATATGGAGTCCCATGCATAGATCAGGAGATGCATGAGGAAGAAGAGGAGGATACCAACGCTGGTACACTTGAAGAAAAGAGGCCATCACTCTTACCAGCAGTTGGAGATACTATTGTCCCGGTTGGAGGAAATCTTGTGTTCTGTGAAGAGATTCCCACATATCAGTTGATCCAAGGTATGCATAAAATTTCAGCACATATTATTTCAAGATCAATGCATGACCAAGGGTTAGAACAAAATGCTGATTTGAAGCAGAAACATATCACAGTGCAAAGGACCCTTGATCTAATAAGGGAGGAGACTGGAAACCATCCCTTTTCATCATTATTGAGCTGAATTCAACCCCTTGAGTTGAGATGTAGAGTTTCAAAAAATGGGATTAGCATTATCCTATGTACAAAGGTTGATTATGAGATCAGTATTGTGCCTTACTTGGAGACAACATATGTATTACCCTACAGATCTACAACGCTGTCACTTAGTAGCTATGATAAAGAAAGGGCTTCATCACTCTTGGAGCATTCTAGAGGTAGCTTCACTCATGAAGCAATGGAAACAAAGATGAAAAATGGTAGACATCTTGAAATGAGAAACCTTTTCTCCTTTATAGATTACCCTTTCTCAATAAGCCTCCCACTGCACAAAGAGAAACTTCTACTTGCAATCAATCTGAAACTTCTTTGGTTTTGGAGGGCCTTTCATGGAGAGAGAATCTCATTAAGAGATCTCATTAGAGATGCATTTCAACATTTCATGAAATGCAAAGGTCTTCAATAGTTTGGGAAGGTTGGAATTCTACAAAGGGAGGATGCCTTGATTATGCAGTACCTCATTCATCATCCCCATGGGAGTGAATGGGTAAGGATGATAAGCAAGGGGTTGCAAAGCCACTTGCATATTTTTATGGGCTAACATGCTTGGTTACGTTGGTTTCCATTGGGAGATTTCTGTCACTCTCCAAAGGCACCTATTTTTCTAATCCATGCCTTGAAAAACATGTATGAAATGAAGAAGGAGGCATGGCTGCGCTGGCTGCTCTTGGGTGAGTATGGATACCACCCAATAGCTCATCATTTTCTGAATCATGCCTTTTCTTTCAATGATAAATTTCTGAAAGGGAAGGCATGTTCATTTTGGTTTTACTTGAGAAAGTTTGGCCACCATATGACATCTCCTATGTCTATGTGTTTTGTATTGTGTAAAACTTGGCATAATGATCTCATGATGTGCATCAATGATGTTTCTTTGTATTTGGCTGATGTGACATCTCCTATGTCCATTAGTATGCTTATGCTTCATGATGCACATGAGGAGGGGATAAAGCAGCAAGATCTCTTGTTGCTTGGAGCACTTTTGGGGGAGTTTGGCTTGTCCATCTTACATGGAGGAGATGGAGGATGGCAGCAAAGGGCCTTACTCCGGTGGTTATTGTTAGGAGAATATGTTTTGACATATTTGTCTACCCATATTAATTCTTCCCTTCTTATTTTGCAAACCCTTGGAATGATGAAGTTTGGATCCAACAAGGCCAACAGGGCTAAGTATGAGAGCATCTCAATGCTCAATCTAATTCATGAAACATGGGATGAAGATGTGTATTGTGTAATGGAGCTTTTCCCAGGGATAATTTTAAGGATGGAAAATTATCTTGAAGTTTAAAAAATTGGCGAATCTCACTAGTCCCTAATATGCAAACTATAAAATGTTTATTGATGTATTTGTAAAATTATTCAAATTTATAATGATATCATACATATTGTCTATATAATGTTGGCGATTTTTAATGTAAAATTTGGGCGAATAATTTTTATAAAAAATGGAAATTGACGAATATTTTTTTTGGAAAAACCATGGAAAATTAGCCCACCTACGAATATTAGCCCCTAAAATTTTCCATGGCTTTTCCTTTGTGAAGAGAACCACCTTCTTGTTTACACCTCATGTATTGATGATGTTGTTGGACATCATATGGTTGTCACTTGGTACTTCATGATGGGAGGAGGACATCTAACCAAACAGTTGGAGGTCATTCTTTATGCTTTTAAGAGATAACTTTGGAACCAAACATGCATAACCTATTGCAGAAAATGGAGGAAGCCTTCCTTATGTGGATGCCATTTGGAGGGGAATAGATGGCTTTGCATCTACTTTTGGAGTTGCTTGAGGACAACCAACATTTTTTCGGGGGGGACTGTAATATTCCCAATTTTTCACATCATATTTGGAATATTAGAGTCCTTGATTTTTCTTCATGAATTAAGCAAATAAAAGGGTGGAGGGACCCACAATCCTCAATAAGAATAAATATCCACTTTGTGTGTGTGAATGTGGATTAATTTAGACTAGATCTGCAAAAGAGGTAGTTGAGAAACTACTAATGTGAATTAGATTTGGAGATCATGTCTCATTTAATGAGAGAGATCATGGAGGTTTGATTCAGTCAACTAAGATCTTGAAAATGTCAAACAAAGCGTCACTAAGCATTAATGATAAAGTGGTGGAGGATTATGTGAAAATGAAGCACACATTATGGAGGAGGTGTACGTTGCACCTAGACTGTTTGGTTGATTTTGTCAAATAACGCTGTCCCACTTGGAGGATCTTGTCCACATGAGATAGCGCAGTTGAGATTAGGGCCAAGGCTTGGGATGGCTCAATCATTATAAAGGAGATGAAGGAAAAGGTGAAAGGGATCTTGGATTATTTGATGTATGATCTTTTAGATCTGGAATTGTCAAGTGACATTCCACTGCATTCTTGGGTTGTTTAGCAGAGATTGCAGGTGTTGTTTAGCACAGGGTGTTCCCGAGTGGGAATACTCCTCTTTCTTTGAGTGATCTCTAAGGAAGAGGTTTTTACTTCATCATACATCTAGCTTTAAGTGCCATTTCATTTTTCTACTTTCTGCAGAACATTCATATTCAGAAAACTGCAGTTTTCTAAAGATCAGTTTGGAAGGTGGAAGTTTTCTTCAGTACTTCAGCTGGAGAACAAGGTGAGCAATTATTCCCATCACCTGGGCTTATATATCAGCACTCCCAAAGCCCCATTGCAGATCTGGCATCAGACCAAATGTTATTGACCTCCTAGCAGCAGTATTCTCTCCAAGAATAACGCTGTCAATATTGCAGATCTAAAAGGAGGAAGGAAGTTGCTAGTACTTAAGCTAGAAATCTAGTGGAGCATCATTCCTCCACATTACCATCAGTCTCAACATCAGCTTGGAGCTTACTGCAACATATTTCAGCAGGCAGAAGGCCTCTCTTTCCCTCACAGCACAGTTTTCAGAGGCAGTTGTGTTGCAGCAGCTGCAATCATCTTAGGGAGGATTGAGAGCTAGATCTAGAACTTCTAGCTCATAGATCTGAGGAAGGGATCAGTCCCTAAAGCATAGATCTGATCTGAGCACAGATTTCAGCCCTCCATTCTTCAGATCTAGCTTTAGATCTATATTTCCTAGCAGATCAAGGATCAAACCCCAGGGAGGTGATTTTTCCAAAATTGTAGATCTGGAAAATCCTTTCTGGGTTATCTTGGGAATCCATCACATTGGCCGGATCCTGAATATTGGCATCGTCAGAGCTCCAGTTTTGAGTAGATATGAATTTCTCTTTTCAGCCTGCAACTCCATGTTTATGTCTTGCTGAAGAGACAACGCAGTATTTGCTGCAGAGCCTCAACATTTACGTTGTACCTACTTCACATATGTTTTCAGGGTGATCTTAGCTCATCTCTTTGGCTAGATCTACCTATATCTTGTACTTGTGTAATTGATTCAGCTCCGATATAATAAAATGGCTTAGCTCTTTCTGCATATTCTGATTTGTACTTATTTATTGTTTATCTTGTTGCAAGTTATTATATTGTGTGAAGTATTGCTGCACTCTCCCTTTTGGGATATTACAGTTGAGTTGGTGATAAATCAATAGATACTGTATGATAAGGGCTTCTGAATTTTTCTAAGGATATATAATCTTGTTTCTTACTCAGAAGGTCCCACCATGATCACCATTATGTTAGGTCCCCGCAATTTTTCAGATTAGTGACAACAAATGAACAGGGGTAACATCAGACCAGTCTTTGGAGTCCTAGGATCTAGCCTTCTTGGACTTAGAGAGGGCTCTCTCTATTGTGTGCAAAGGATGTAAACTTGTTTTCTTTTAGGGTTTGATTTTAGGCTAGTTGTTAAGTGTAGGATTTGTTTTTTTGTTTTGGTTGGGTAAGATGATCAATTAGAATAGGTGGAGTGAGAGGTTTTCAAATCATTGGGCTATGGTGTCTGCAGAAGGTCATGGAGAGTTCAACAATGAATCAGGGTGCATCATAGAGAAAATCTAACATGGTCAAATGGATCTTCGAAGGTTTGTATGAGATGAAATGAACATCAAGTTTGTGAACATGGTAGGTGTAAAAGGGGAGTTAAGAATCCTTAAACAAGGTACCTTCAAATAAATATGGTCTTAAACACTAACCAACACAAGGAAATAATCATAAGACAGGGAAAACCAATAGCTCTTGGATTACACTCAAGAAAGTAAACATTTGAGACAAACAATCCAGTGAAATATAGAAGACAAGAGCTTCTCTAACTTCTAGTGATTTCACATTCAAGGTTTAGAAAACATTTGAGATAACATATAACTTGAATAAAAAAAGGGAACTCCTAACATCATTTGATCAAGCTATAAAGACCTTTAAGGAAAATTTTCAAGCATGGACAAAGGGCATGATCAAAACATGACCTCTTTGGATAAACCTAACAAGTAGTACTTTAAAGAAAGATCTCAATAACATCATTTAAATAGCATCAAACAAGCATGGCTAAACATAAAACATCTTTGAAATCTACTGTATTAAACGATTCATGAAATAAAAAAGCATGGGTGGGTCTAAAGAGAAACTATGGATTCTTTAAACTAACCCAACAGAGGAAAACATGAAGGCAATAAGGACAAATAGATCTAAGGTACCTCTGAACAATATTTCTTAGCCTAAAACCTTTGTCTTACTGCAACATAGAAATATGAACATAATGATAACATGGAAAACAAGAACTAAAGAGAGACACATCACCATTAACCATGCTCAGGGATCCTGCAAGCAAGCCTTCTCCATCATCAATCAAAGCAAGCCATTCACAAATTCCACAACATCAATTTTATCTTCAAACTCAAAAAACCATGTATTTCTCTCAAAATTCATCAAATGCCAAAATTTTACAATAGGACCTCCATTCTCTATTTATCTAGCAATGGAGGAGGTGGAAACCCTAAGAGGTTTCTAGAAACCATAAATACACCATAAATGTCATTTATGTGCCAAGAGACCATGCAAGGCCCAAGACACATAATATATAATGAAATAAATGCAAGATAACTTAAACATAACTCCTCAACCAATTCTGGAGTGATTTTCCCAAAAAATCTCGAAAATATATTTTAGTGTGTTTTGTTGACTTTTTGGAAAGGTGGCAACTGAAAGCGTAGCGCCTTTAAAGCAGAAAATGGGTTCACTTGCAGCCAATTTTTGGTGACCTTCCCGATGTTGGATTTTTCTTCGTAATGTCCCGTTGCAAAGCTTGCTGAGTCCTCTTTCCAAAACTACCTTTGGTTTTATGATTGAGATCCCGTAACCTGTCCAAAAGGAAAAATTCCCAAGACTGATCTAGGCGCAGCACCAAGCCTGAAAATGAGGCAGAAAGGTGAAAATTGAGGTGTTTTTGGCCTTTTGAGGGGTCAAAAATTCTCCAAATGCTTTGCAATTTGGTGAGAATACTGTAATAGACATGAGGATTCCAAAAATGCAAATTTTTTCCTCTGAGGATGCCTGATATGAAAGCTTAGCACCAGGGGTGCTGCGCTTAGAGGCCTCCAAATTCACAAAAAACCAAAATTTGTGAAAAATTCCTCAAAATTGGTGGATGTCTCCCTTATGGGGTTTGAGAAACCTGTAGAGAAGCTTCAGCCAAGACTCCAAGGTTTTCTTTTTTTTTTTCCCCTTTGAGTGCTTGAATTTCAGTGAGGGCCTCTTTGAGCCATGCATAAGCAAGTTTGTTTTTCAAGGCATAGTGCTTGGTCATTTTCTTTTGAAGGTCAAGGTCCCTCTTCATCTTCTTCATATGCTTGTTCTCGTCCTTTTAATAGTCAATAAAATATCGTTCCATGCCAAGGCTCCTTTCTAGGTCTTTAATCTCTACATTCTTGCTTTGAAGTAGTATGCTATTGGCCCTCCTTTTATCCTCCTTGTCACTGTCAAGTTCAATGAGGTCAAATTCATGTTCTGCATCATGCTGGTCTTTCCCTTCTTCCTTCATCTTTCCTTTGCCTTTGTCTTTGCTTTTACCCTTGCCTTTATCTTTGATTTTTTACTTTCCTTTATCTTTGCTTTTGTTCTTTGGCCTAATAAGAGTAGAAGTCATGGCCCCTTGCCTTTTAGAGGCAGAAAACACATGTCTTTCTCCTATGTGGTATGCCAAGGGAAAAGGTTCAATTTGGCTCATTGTGGTGTCCTCTTTATCTTATCCCACATCTTTGTTTTGACTAAGAGCCGCACTTTTTTTACTGTCTCTTGGGCTTTTATTTTCACTGTTGTGTTTAGGATTATATTCTGCTTCTTGGTTACTTGCCTCATTTGTGTCCATGCTGTCCTTTTCATCTTCATCCTCAACATTTTCAGTGTGATTGCTACTTTCTTCATCACTTACCTCTTTTTCATCATCATCCACCTCCATGGCCTCTGCTTCATTGCTGATTTCTTGTTCATATTTGCTTGATCCATTCCCACTGTCAACTTCTTGATTGTATTCACTGTTATTACCCTGCTCTGTTTCCATGTCTCCTGCCTCTTGTTGGCTCAACTCATCATCTTCTTCATCTTTATTTTGGTTTGACTCATTGTCACTTTCACCCTCATTTTCACTTGTTTGTTCACTACCACTTCCTTCTTCATCTGATGCATTAGGAGAAGATGAGGAAGGGAGGTTTCCTTGAGGAGGGGATATATGTGTAGATGATGAGTCATGGTCAGTAGGAGGTAATGGAGGAGTGGAGGAAGGCGGATGAGATGATGAGTGTAAATTTGGTTGATGATGGGGTTGAGGGCTTGTGAATACTTCATGAGCTATGAACACCTCCCAAGGTATGCCTTTTTGCTCCAACTGATGTAGCACCACCATCTTGATCAAGGAGTGGTGGAACAAACTATGCATTTTCTGGGAATAACTCCTCCTTCGGACAATAGAAGACATCTTGTTGATACTCCTATACAAGTAATAGGTAAAATGAAGCATCTTAACCCTAGTGAAATGCATGAGCAGTCTAACATGGTAGGAGTAGAGTCTAGAATACCTCACCTCACAGGTAAAGTATTTCATGATGACCCTCATTAAGGGTGCATACCTTTCCAGCAAGTGTGAGAAAGGGAAAATGGTTTTGCAGCCCTTCCTGTACGTAGGTTTGATAAATGGCTCATAATAGCTCATGTCCAACTTTGCTCTCTTGAACCACTTTTGACCAACATCAGGTATACCTGTAGCACTAGAAATAACATCTGTTGATAGTTCAAAATCCACCCCTGTAAAGCTTGACTGTTTGTTATGTAGGTTAAGAATGAAAAACCTTGTGAGCTCTGGGTGATTTTGCACTTGTTTGAATTTATCACAAAACTGGAAACACCATACGTTTTGAAATCATGTAAGAATCATGGGGGATGAAGTAATCTCCACTGTGTCTTGGGGTTCAAATCTGTTAACCTTCCCACCCTTATGCTTTGGTTTCATAGGAACTTGGCCTCCTTCAATACTGACACTTCCTTCTTCTCCTGACATGGTGATTAGTGTGGCCTTTAGACAAACTTAGGTCTGCTTGTGAAACTTAGGCAGGAGGAGTGGAATGAAATGATGGTCAGGGCAGCTCTTGTAAATGAGTGAGATGGAGGCACTTTTATGAAATATTTTCTTTGAGCTTAGAGGAGGGCCTAACTTGAATTAATTTTAGTTACCCCAATTGAAAACCCCTTTTAATTGATAATTTTCTTGTTTGCAGGTCAAAAAAGGTTGTTTTCCATGAAGACTTAGGGTTCATAGGCACTAGGGTTTGATCATTTTCCTTTAACCATGAATTCAGGAATTTCACTTAAGGAGGAGGAAAAATGTCCACATACCACCTTTGACATTTTTTCAGGTCCTTGGATGTAGCTTGGAGGGGTATTCCTTATTTTTTGGGCAATATTCTACAATTGATAGGGTTTCAGTTCTAAGCACAGCGCCTACCCACGTGCAGGCCTGTCGGTCTCTTGGGTGCAGTGCTGCACGAGTCGTGCAGGATTTCCGGTGTCCTGGGCGCAGTGCTGGGCTGAAACTGGGCGAGTCGAGTCCCTCTAGGCATAGTGCTGGGCATGTTCTGGGCGAGTCGGCTCCTCCTGGGCACAGTGCTGCCCGCGTACAGGCTTGTTAGGCCTTTCCTGTGCCTGTCGAGTTCTCCTGTTGGGCAAACTGGTAGCACCCAGCTGTAAGCACAGCGCGCTCCGCTCTAGGCGCAACGAAGTGTAAATTTACACTGCAATTTATCCTTTGTGCACAACGCTAGTTGCCCTAAGCATAGTGTCTGCACCAAAATGTAGCACCAGGTGACTTTGCCCAGAAATTGACTAAGACTCAGAAATTTCCTCCTTGAATGATTTTCACTCCTTTTCAATGCAAAATGAGGTGGGAGAAAAAAAAAATGGAATTTTATATCTTTGGGAAAATAAATTAACTCGAAAACCCACTTTGCTAAAGTTTCAGTATTCTTTTTCACTTTTACTAATTTCTCTTTGTCTTTTACTGCAGGTGACTTGAAAAACATGGTTTCTTTCCCTTTCACTGATTCTTGGACATGACAAACTAACCTTTTGCAATGACCATAATCATGTTTTCCATATCTCCTTTTTGGCCACTTCTGATTTGTTGTAGATGCCATGAAATATTGTTTTGAGTTTTCTAATGTTTCTTGGTGTTTGACATATTTAGTCACATAAGAACAAACTTATGCTCAACTTGGTCTTCCGTTTTGAAACTTTACCCTATGCTTTCATTCCTTTTACCATTTGAGGGTAAATGACTTAAAATGAAGGCTTGACCTTCCTTATACTGATACTCTTTCATGATTTTCCTTTGAGGCAGTGAGATATTTACCTTGACAAACCCTGGAGGTCACCATTAATAACTTCTTCAAACTCTCTTTCTACTCTCATCATGGAGGCTCATTATCTTCATTTCACCTTCTTTTCCTATCTTTCCAAAACTTTAGGTTTTAGGGTTGTTAGAGAAAAATCATTAGATTTGTCTTCTAAGTTCTCTATAGCCCTTTCAAGTTCATTCATTTCTATTCAGTTCACCTCACCTTTTTCCTTTTTTCATCTATGATTTCTAAAAATCTTCAATTCAATCTTAGTTGTGCTCGTGTGCCTCTATCCATGTGTTTTGTTGCTTTGATCTTTGCTTGGCATGCTACTGGCCCAATTAGTCTTAGGAAACCCTAATTTTTCCTGAACATAGGTTGCTTCCTCTTCCATTTTCTTGAGTATATATTCTAATGAGGAGTAGGACTCTTATATTACAAATTTTTTTGCTGATAACCACCTTGACACTCCTGCAGAAATGTCAAAATGAACAGTTGTCCTTTGTGGAATTTGTACTTTACAAAGCAGTCCTCCTTGGAGATTTTTCTAATCTACCTTGGATAAACAGGTGCTGACTTTCTTTCACATCTGATTCAGCTTGTTAGCACATGAAAAATTGTGATTTAGAACACCAAAGACCACCCTACAACCTATGAAACCCTCGTGACCTAGTGGGAGGCTCTTTTGACTTGGTCTTTGACTAAAAGCTTGGCTTGGGGTATTCAAGTATGAAAAACAGAGTTTTTGACAATTTGATGTATTAAAGATCCAAAATCCAAGGTACTTGATTTATTTAAAGAGCCTACAGAGATATTTTTGAGACCATGAATGATTGAGACATCTGGGAAACATAAGGAGTAAATTGGTTGGTGATCCTAGGGGGCAAGTGGAGGGGTGAGGCAAAGGCAAAAGAGAGTACTGTGGTCATAGGTGGGAAAATAGGATGAATATGAGTGGCATGAGCCTATGAGGGGTTTTCTAGGAGTGGTAAGATAACCAAGGAAAGGCAGAGTAGTGAAATAGTGAAAAATTAATCCTAAGGATAATGAAGGCAGTGAGATTTCTAAAACTCACAATATTCATGAATTTTGTTTTTTGAAATCTAGGATAAGCATTTAGTCATCTACAAAATAGCAAAAATTGCTGATGACTAACAAGTGACTCTTCAGTCCTAGGGCTGTAGATCACCATTTGTATTTGGGTGTATTTCAGGAAACCCTTCCCAAGTTCTCTTGAAAAGGTGTCTAGGAGGCTAGATCTTCACTCCTAACATTATTTGAGCTATATAACAACAGATCTACATTCATATATATTTATGCAGTAGTTTATGCCCTAAAACTGCGTTGTCATAGCTCGGGGCATTTGTATGGAATCTATTTCTCATGTGATGGCATATTTTGCTTGTAGAGGCTTGTTTTGTATTGCTTGAGTGACTTGATCCTCAAGATCTTGTGCCTATTATTAGCTGATATGTTTAATTATATGGTTTTACATTTGTCTCATATCATGGTGTGTTTATTTATTCACTATTCTTTCCATTATTTTTTTCATGTATTGTTGCTTCTCTATTTGGGAATATTATATAGAAGGGGAGAGAAGAAGATGATTTCTTTCCTGTGTTTCTAGAAACCATTAATAACCTGCAAAACAACAAACATAGAAAACATAGAGATGCAAATGTGTTTCTCTCTCTCTTTTTTTTTTGAAAGCAAGTGGTCTGGTTCCATCGAGGTTTTCATCCCACGAGCTTGCCTTGAGCGCCTCAGAGAGGTTTTCAACCATGGATATTTATTCTTTTTTCTCCTTTTTTTTATTTTTTATTTTTTAGGAGGTGCTGGAAACTATGGAGTTTACCATTACATACACCTCTCTGCTTATTGAATTTATGAACTTTACCCTGGATAAGGGCTTCTTGTAAATTTTAAGTCTATGACCATTGACATGCAAGGGGATTCCTTCCTCATCTATGGTCTTGACTTAAACTGCGCCATTTTCAAAACATTTTTCCACTGTGTATCGTCCTAGACATCTTGTCATCAATTTTACCTTAAAGAATTTAAACCTTGAATCATACAACATCACCCAATATCCTTCTTGGAAGGCCTTCTCCTTAATGTTCTTGTCATGCCATACCTTCCTTTGCATCTGAACTACCTCTGTGTGAAGAAGTTCTTGCATTCTGAACTCATCCAATCCATTTAGTTGCAAAAACCTCTCTTTTTGGGCATCTGATAGATCTAGATTTAATTAAGCTTCCATTCTTAAAGTATTGAATTCAAACTCAACTGAAAGTAGAGATTTCTTACCATGTACTAGTTCATAGGGAGTGAATCCTATTGTTGTCTTCCAGGTAGTGTTGTAGGCCCATGTAGTTTCTACCAATATTTCTGCCCAATATTTTCTACTGCTACTCACAACCTTTGTGAGGATGCTCTCTAAATCTCTGTTAGTTACTTCTACCTGGCCATTCACCTGAGGGTGATAGGTAGTATAAGTTGTATGTTTAATCTTGTGCTTCCTCAAAATATTTTCAATGAGGTGAGAATTGAATTGTGCTCCCTAATTAGTGACTATTTCTCTAGGGTATCCAAACCTATAAAACACATTCTCCTTCAAAAATTATGTTTCTTTCTCCTCGGTTGCTACTTCACTACTTTTGTTTCAGCCTACTTTGTCAGGTAATCAGTGCAAACTATGATATACTTCTTTTGTCCGGATGGTGGATCGATAGGTCCAAAAAATTCCATGCCCCATTTTTCAAATGGTTCAAGAGCCACCTGAGGGTGTAAAGGAATCTCATCCCTTTGCATGGGTTTCCCCATCCTTTGGCATTGGTCACACCTGTAGGTGTATCTTTTGGAATCTTGATGAAGAGTGGGCCAAGACTATCCTACTTGCAAAACTTTGTAAGAAGTTCTCTTTGCAACAAGGTGGCCTCCACATGGGATGTCATGACATGAAGAGAGGATATAAAAAACTTATTTCTCCCTCACACATCTCCCAAGGATTTGATCAGGGCCTAGCTCAAAAAGGTGTTAGTATGAATTCTTTGTCGAAGCGTACGAAAAAGAACCACTTTAGCTACGCATAACTAATAGCCCTAACAACAATAATGGCTGCAAAACATCTTCAGATCTGCAATTAGTAGTTAAAGTGCTGCAACAAACAGATCTATAAATGGAAAGATATTAAGCAGTAAAGTAAAGAGTTTGCTCCATGCATCCAACAGACAAGACAAGAACACGATTTTTTTGAATGAATTTTTATATTACAGGGCACCTGGGAGGAAACAAGAAGGTGTATTCAGATCTCCTCAATGGGATGGGTTCTTTGTAGTCCTCAGCACTTCAGATCTAAGCTTTCTCTCTCTTGTAGATGTAGAAAACCCAATGTAGAAGGTAGAGCTCAATGGGAGCAACAATGGCAGAAAATGAGACCGAGTGTATAGATCCCGAGTGATCTAGTATGCAACAAAAGGTGAAGAATGAAGGGGAAAACCCTCCTATTTATAACAAAATATTGGGTCATTCTAGATCTTGGTGCATGATTAAAATAATGTTAACCAAATCTAGATCCACCTCTATGGAATATTTTATTATTATTTGTTGGAGGGAAAGGGTATTTGACTTGGGTCAAATCCCTTGATTAGTGAAAAATAAATAAATAAATGATTTATTTATCTTTTTAAGGAAGTGGTTGGGATATAATCAAATAAATAATGATTTATTTGATTAATGGTGGTTGATTTGGTCATATTTAACGAGGAATATTATTAAATAATTATTCCTAGAAAATAATAAGATAACTATGGGTTTATCTCATTAATTTCTTTGTTTTTGGGTTAAACATGACTGGGAATAATAATTAAATTATGGTTTAATTAATTATTCCTTTTGGAGTTTCCTAATTAACATAGTGAAAGCAGTTTTACTTGGGGTAAAACTGGTCTTACATGGTGTACTTGGGTCCATCTAATGATGAAAAGTTAGATGACCAAAAAATGGTGTAACAGATTGCCCCCCAGCGTGCGAGTGTCAGGAGAAAATCGTATGACCGAAGTACGTTGTAAGAACACAATCACTAGACAGCAAAAAGGGATGTCAGAGAGAGAAATGTGAGGTAGATGGTGTGCTGAAGGACTAGACCCTGAGGAGACGAGACTCGCAGGTGCAACAAGTCTCTTTTATGAGAGGGTACCTGTGCTGAAGGCGGCGGGGGAGGCATACCTATGCCCGCCGAGACAAAGTACAAAAGAATAGTGTGTCCGGTAAACAAGGGACCGAACCATAAAGTACAGCTGGCATAAGCAGGAGCCAGATAAGAATACAATGAAGAGTCTCACATACATGCTGTGCCTGGGATAACAGCCAGGACTAGTACAATAATATCTGAGTACATGAGATAAATACAACCCAAATGCCCCCTGTAAATGGGGAAGGGCTCACAAAATCTGACTGATACCTGCAAATCATAGAGGTGCTGCAAGTGGCTAAGGCCAACATCATCAAAATCTGGAGCGGCATCAAAGGCTGCAATGAAGAGGTCATCCGGGCATGTGGGGGGCTACCTGCAGGGCCACCCCCTCATGAGGGCTGAGACATCTCACACACGCCGGGGAATCATCAAGAGCTGCTGCTGGGTCACTGGACTGTCCAGTATACGAATCTCGATCATGCTGAAAGGAGCTGGAGAAGCAATCAAGTCAAAGGGAGGTAAGAAATCCCCCTGCCTGATCCGAGGCACCGAACAAAAGTGGAAGCTGGAACCAAGGTACACCGCCCTCTAGACCTTGCTTCTGGAATAAATGTGCTGAGGTCGACAGAAGGAGGTCCGCCGTAGGTGAGGTAATGAGAGATCCTCAACTAAGGCACGAGAGAAGAGCAATAGAGCGACGGACAGACTGACACTAATGATGATGGTGGAAATGGGAAGGATGGGGTGGCGAATGGACGACTTCCCTTGTTAGAGCATAAAGGGCATGAATGACATGGCAGCGACTGACACAATATCGAAAGGGACAGGGGACAGTGGGGCTGAAGGTCATGAGATGTGACACAAGAGAGGAACCAAGCAAAAAAGAATGGAGGGCTATAGTATGGTGTAAAAGGATGCGGGATAGACTCCATGAATGCAATGATGACTCAACTCGGATGCTCTAAGCAAGGGCGACTAGATAGTGCTGCCACACAATAAAGGCCCCAATGGGGGGTCATAGAAGCATGAGTACAAGGTGGGTACTCATGATGAAAATCAACACGAACATGGACAAGTAAGGGGGCGATATGGTGCCCCAAGTACAAGTGTCGTAAGTGAGGAAATTCGATTTTAAGGAGCGGTGAAGTGATCCTTCGTGGAAAAATGTGTCCGGGTGAAGTATCAAATCACCAAAAACTAAGGAAAACCCATTTGAGAGCTTGGTGAGATCTATCCAGCGGTGCTGACGGTTCGTCGAACGGGGCTACGGTGTGGTCGCGGCAGTCGAAAGAAGAAACAGGGGTTCTCTTTTAATGAGGCGGTTTTCCCTCCAAAATCATTCATTTGCTATTGTTGCTGTGGTGAATGTGGAGAGGAGAGAAGGCCCTAAATCTTGCGGCGAACGTAGCGGAAAAATCGACCGTTGGATTCGAGATCTGTCAGTTGGAGGCGAGAGGCCTAACCTTGCTCTTGCATTTTGATGGATTACATTTGCAGTTGAGGGCCCAAAACCCCCAGAAACAGCCCCTCCTTCATCTCTATGGCCGGGTCGCACTTTTTTGGGGCAAAAAGTACGACCCATGACGCAGGTATTAGGGCAACAAGTGCGACCTGGTCCAGAAAATGGCAGAAAACTGCGACCTGGGAGATAAGGGGGGTTTGGTGCTGTTTTGTGGCTGGGGGTTGGATTGTGGTGTGTGGTTATGGTGTTCCCGATCTGTACCCTGACAAAAAGAATGTGGTTGTGCAGGTATGGCAGAGTTGCGGGTCAACTGGAGGGAGAGGGATCTGGGAACACTTCGGACAGAGATCCAGGCGGATCAGGGCGTTCGTCGTGTATTGGCCAGATATAGGGGCATATGGTGCCCTCTCGGATGTGTGTAGGGGCAAGTGGTGCCCCCTAGAATGTATGGGGGGGCATATGGTGCCCCCATTTTTTTTGGATTTTGTTTGTAACATGCTATGGGCATGTCGGATGGATATATATGGGGGGGCGTATGGTGCCCCCAGTTTGTGGAACATGCTATGGGCACGTCGTAAGTATATGTATGGGGGGGCGTATGGTGCCCCCAGTGTTTTGGAACATGCTATGGGCATGTCGTATGTATCAGAGTAGATGGACTCATCGATATATGGTGTGCGACACATATTATGGATATGCATCGTCTTTTGATGGTTGATTTAATGTTATTGTCTTGTATGACTTGTGTGTGATAAATGCCAATCTAGAACATGGTTTGCAATACTATCTACGTAGTGATTTTGGTCTCTGGGTACATGATTGAAAGTGATGGTTTCAAACGCACGTATTAAGACTTTCACTCGTAAATAGCGTCTGAACAGCACAGGGTTATGCACACGATAAACACCATTTAGTTGCATTACAAGAAGCAGGGAATCCAAACGAACGTGCAGATGGCGGATGCGATGCAACGAGGCATCGGCTAATAGGCCACGCACTGCATCATATTCGTCCTGATTGTTGGTGGCAGAACCAATGCATACCCCGTTAGACAGAACGAGGTCATGCAAGGGGGTGAAGATGGCCCACCCTGCCGGGGCAAGATTCCTGGAGTAGCGACTTGCACCGTCGGCGTAACCGATAAAGGGTGTGGACGGGGGGTCCTGCAAAATGGTGTGACAAGACAATAAATGAGGGGATGAAAAGAAATGACGGCAGCGTGAGGGTACAGAAGTCATCGAGCAGTAATGGCAGGGGGAAAGGGCAGGATGATCAAGGCTCACACAAGGTGATGTATGAGAGCTATCAGAAACATGGCGAGGACTCGGGCTGCGGAGGTCAACGGAGACACAAGTGGAGTGATCTCGGGTATCAACGGACACAATGGGGAAGGCTGCAGACGGGCTAGGCTCCGGGTGTCGTGCAGAGGAGGATAGGTAAAGAATGGTGACTGTAGACTCCGTCATCTGAACATCAGGGGGGGGGGATGTGGATCGGAGCGGGGGGATCCTCAGGCTGGCCTGAAGCATACTGCGCGAGAATGGGAGAGGCGGATTGATTTTGTTCAACCTCATACTCGCGGATCACCCCAAGGGAGGCGCGGTAATGTGTCAGGTGAGGACAATAATGGGAGTAGTGGCCATGGACACCGCACAAAGCACAAGGCTTGTTGGTGCGGAGAGTCTTGGCGTTCTTGGGGACGGTCGAAGAAGGAGTGGGAGTTTCAGGGACCGTAGTGTCGGGGAACGCGAAGTTTACCATGGGTCGGATACGAGGTAACTCGGGACAAGCATAGGTGGCATGACCAATGACATCACATAAGGCACAAGGCTTTGGGGGTGGAGAAGGAGCCGGGTTGGTCGTGGTGGTTTGGTCTTTGGTTGCCCCCTTGCGGGCTTTGCCTTTCTTCCCGGGAGCCGACCCAACAGGAGAAGGGTCCTGTGGAGGTGCTGGGGGCACAGTGGCTATGGAGGAAGCGAGGGGGACCGGTTGAACCGGTGTCAAAGCCATGTAAGGTTTGGGGTGACCAGGGGGGGTGGCGGCTGGGGGGTCAAGGTACAAAACCGGAATACCCAAGGTCAAGTTAGGGAGAGAAAGGGTGGCCATGACGGGGACGGAATATACTCCGGGAGGGGGAGCCAAGAAGGGGATCTGTCCAGCAGGGTAATGACCAGGATGAACGGCTCCAAGATGGTTAAGGCCAGGGGGGACCGAGCCTGGAGGATAAAGAGGTTCGGGGGTGCCAGCTGTAGGGGGAGGGCCAGAAAGAGGAGGTCCGGATGGCTGAGATGGATGGCTAGGAGCGGGTTGCGGAGGGCGGGGAGGAGGGTGCGGGCTAGCCGAGGCAGGCCGTTTATGGGCAGCCTGAGACGATTGCATCATGCAAACATTCGACAAGCTGGGATCAATAACAGGAGGGGGAGGAAGGTGAGGAAAAGTTCCAAGCAGGGTGAAATATTTATAGACGCCGGGGGAGACACTGGTCAAAGAATCGACGGTTTGTTTGTTGGCTACAGAAGAGATGGTCGTCTCGGAGGCGGATGGAGACGGCGGCTCATGATACGATAGCTGGTCAATGGTGACTATCTTTCCATTATGTGGAAAAGACATCTTACGGAAGACCGCGGATGGGACAGCAGACATGGCATAGGTGTAGCTTCGCCCCAATAGGATGTTGTAGTCTAGAGGGGCGTCAATGACTTCGACATCAACGCAAACAGTCTTATCGGCGAGGGTGATGGGACAGTTACGAAACAGGCCAATAGGCTGGGAGGCATGACCATCCCACGCTCGAAGGGTGATCGTGGAAGGGGCCAACTCAGGGGATCCGAGTTGCTTCCAAACCGAAGCGGACATCACACAGGTGGACGCCCCCTCATCAATTATACATCGGGATACAGTGGCGTTCCGGATTTTGACTGGGATTTGGAAAGCAACAGAAGGAGGAAGAGGAGGGTGGTCCGATTGAGTGGCGTCGAAAACAATCATTTGGTCATCAGCAGGATCAACAGCGCCCACGGCAGATAGTAGAGCCTTCCGCTGGGAAGGGCACGACTGGAGGAGTTCCAGTGTGGAAATGGCAGCAGGGGATTGTGCCAAATCATCTACTATACTGTACGATTGGGCGGCTCGACCAGAAGCAGCATTTCGGCGTAATGGACCTTTTGGAATCTTTGGGTGAACCTCAACTTTGGGTTGAGGGATGTGTAAGGGGCCACTAGGTGTCGAAAGAGGCTCTGTAGAACCTGAAGATGGAGGCTCGGGAGCAGACTGAGCAGGAGGCTTGGGGTACTGGCGAGACCGAGTTTGAAGGTGAAGGTCGACAGAAGGGGACGAATCGGAGCGCATCATAAGGATCTGGTAGTCAGAGGAACCGGAAATGGACGAGGGTGTGGCTGCATGGCTGTCGGGGGGTTGGGTAGCCACGAATCCCTGTTGAGGGAAAGGATCAGTGAACACAGCTGGCGGGGTAGTGGCCACATTAGGAGGAGCGTGAGGGGAGGCGTGTTGTCCGCGCAATGTGGCTTGAGACTCCCACATCTGTCGCATCTGGGGTAAGAGAGGACAATCGTGAGTGTGGTAGTAGTAATCGCAGCACGAACGAGCTTGTTTGTGCGAAGCGGCTGTCCCGGCACAGGCGGGATGCCACTGAGGGCCGGTTGCTGGTGTTAGGGTCCCGCCACGGTCGGGTCCTCGGTTCTGGGGCAGATGGATACAGTTGCCTCTCGCCTTCTTTGAGAAGAAAGAGATAGGCTTGTATACTAGCTGTGCAAATACTTGCCCTGGAGGGGGTTGTAAGGGCTGTTGCAGGTGGTGAGGAGGCAAGGGAGGCGGAAGCGCATATGCTGGAGGAGTTGGCGCACCAGGCTGCGGATAAAAGTAAGGGTTGGGTTGGGCAGTATTGAGGTAAGCAGGAGGTTGGGCAAAAGGAGGAGGCATGCCGTATCCTGGATACATGTTGCCGGGAGGGGGCAGAGTGCTAGAGGTGCTGGCCCCTCCCTAAGGGAGGCCATGGCTCATAGGAGGGTGAGCAGAGGGGTGAGAAAGAGATCCAACAATACCGTCGGCGGAATGAGATGCCCCCGGGGCGTTAGCGCCACCGGGCCTGGGGATGTCAGGAAGAACGGTATAAACATAACCAGATTGAGCGTAGATCAGGTCATATTTTAAAGCTATTTGGAGGGCGGCTTCTTCAGATTGAGGAAAGTGAGAGGCGACATCTTTTCCGATGGGAGATGGGAGGGTGCGAAGGAACCGGTCCATGTAAACCCGATCTTCAAAGGGAGGGGCTCGACATAAGCTCCGTCTTCGTCGCCATTCCTGAACATGGGCAGAAAGGCGTGTGGAAGAGGATTGCTTAAATGAAGTCAAGAGCTCCGTGCCAGTGTCGTATCGGAGAGGGAGCTGGAAGTACGACAGAAAGGCTTGGGCAAGAGTCTCGAACGTGGTATGGGAGGAAGTGGCCTGTTCGACATACCATTTAGAAGCTTCGCCGGTAAGCGTGCGTTGGAACAAACGAAGACGGATGAAGTCATCGGTAATGGAGTTGGAGGAACACCACATGTGGAAAGACCGGACGTGATTGGTTGGGTCTTCGCCATTAAGGCCCTCGAACTTAGGGATATCAGAGGGTAGCTTGGTGGGCATAGCGGGCCAGGTGGTATTATGGTGAATGGGGTCATTAATCAACTGATGGAAATCGGGGAGGCTGAGGCCTGCAATGTACGGCAGCACAGGGGTGGCCGGAGTAGTGGTTGTGACGGTTCCGCTAGAAGTAGGGCTGGCATTGGGGCCGGGAGAACCGCTAGCATTAGGCCCTGATCCGGACATGGTGAAGGTAAAAGGAGTCGGAGGGGGAGAACCGGAAGGAGAAGAGGGATCCGATGAATCAGGAGAGGAGTCGGAGTGCGGACTCGAAGGTGGACTGGCTCGACGACGACGGTGCGGAGCAGGTCGATCAACCGGAAATCGAGGATGAAGGCCAAGAAGTCTCCGGGAAAGGCGCCTTGGGGGCGCAATGATGACAGGAAGAAGGAAACCGACAAGGGCAGAAAGGGACAGAATCAAGAAGGTCAAGGGCAGATAAGGTGCAGTGACGATTGATTTTAGAGTCTTTGCCGGGCGGTGTAAACCAGGCGCTTCTTCACTTAAGGTCAGTGTGTGGTGTGCGTTAATTTTAATTTTTAAACCCTTTCCGTTGTTGAGAGCAAAAAAGTGTGCAACGTAGCTGAAAATAAACCTACAGAGAACAGAATAAAAATGCTGAAATAACAGAAAAATAACGGCTACATATGCATCTATCAAACCCAAGAAAGTGGGTCTCTCAAAACTATGCTGAAAAGAAAGGGAAAAACTATGGAAACACACACAAAGGAAGCTCAACAGATCTAGGGTCAAAGGGGACAGAGATCTGGAGGATAAAGCTGCAGATAAGGGGTGCAGATCACAGCCAAGAGACAGAGGCACGGTGGCTGGAAAAAGGGAAATCAGCAAAAAGCCGGGGGGGGCAAGGCAGAGGCCTTTATGGGAGGTCCAAACAAAACGACAAGAGGTGATTTGAAAGGAAAAGAGGCTGATTTCAATGGATCTGGAAGTGAGGTCACAGATCTGGAAAAAAGAGACGAAGCTGCAAGCAAGCAGGTGAAAGCATTTGAAGAAACTCTTCTGGTGGAGGGTCGCTAAGCCTAAGAGGCTGAGTTCCTGGATAATCGCGAGATCGAGATCTTGGTCGGCGGTGCAAGACGATACAAGCCTGACGAGCGCGGCGAGAACCCCGGAAAATTACGGAAAAATGCGCGAAAAAAGGGCGGTCGAGGTTCACGACACAGTACGAGTTCGAGGTCGCCGAGCGAGCCCAAAAGGTGCGTCCGGGTCGCAGGGTTTTGAGCCCAAGTACGACCCCGAATTCATTGTTTCGGCGGCGGTTACACGAAGAATTGCGGAAGTCTCGAGTGCAGTGGTGTCGCTTACCTGCGCAATAGGGCCAGAAACACACGGAAGTTAGAAATTTTAAGTTTTTAGGGTTTATGTGAGAAAAATGACATAAAAAGAGGAAAACTAAGCAGCTGAAAAGAAGCCCTAGGGCCTGAAGTAGCTGGATATGCAGGAATATGAAAAACGACAACGGTCGTAATTTAAAACCCGTGTGGAGTCGCCATTTGTTAGTATGAATTCTTTGTCGAAGCGTACGAAAAAGAACCACTTTAGCTACGCATAACTAATAGCCCTAACAACAATAATGGCTGCAAAACATCTTCAGATCTGCAATTAGTAGTTAAAGTGCTGCAACAAAAAGATCTATAAATGGAGAGATATTAAGCAGTAAAGTAAAGAGTTTGCTCCATGCATCCAACAGACAAGACAAGAACACGATTTTTGAATGAATTTTTATATTACAGGGCACCTGGGAGGAAACAAGAAGGTGTATCCGGATCTCCTCAATGGGATGGGTTCTTTGTAGTCCTCAGCACTTCAGATCTAAGCTTTCTCTCTCTTGTAGATGTAGAAAACCCAATGTAGAAGGTAGAGCTCAATGGGAGCAACAATGGCGGAAAATGAGACCGAGTGTATAGATCCAGAGTGATCTAGTATGCAACAAAAGGTGAAGAATGATGGGGAAAACCCTCCTATTTATAACAAAATATTGGGTCCTTCTAGATCTTGGTGCATGATTTAAATAATGTTAATCACATCTAGATCCACCTCTATGGAATATTTTATTATTATTTGTTGGAGGGAAAGGGTGTTTGACTTGGGTCAAATCCCTTGATTAGTGAAAAATAAATAAATAAATGATTTATTTATCTTTTTAAAGAAGTGGTTGGGATATAATCAAATAAATAATGATTTATTTGATTAATGGTGGTTGATTTGGTCATATTTAACAAGGAATATTATTAAATAATTATTCCTAGAAAATAATAAGATAACTATGGGTTTATCTCATTAATTTCTTTGTTTTTGGGTTAAACATGATTGGGAATAATAATTAAATTATGGTTTAATTAATTATTCCTTTTGGGGTTTCCTAATTAATCATAGTGAAAGCAGTTTTACTTGGGGTAAAACTGGTCTTACATGGTGTACTTGGGTCCATCTAATGATGAAAAGTTAGATGACCAAAAAATGGTGTAACAAAAGGTTTTCCCCAATCCATGTGAAAGGGGTGCTTTTTCTGATGATTCTTCTCCACTACCTGAATGAAATATTAGGAGGGAGTCTCCCAACAACCAGGTAGTTTTCTATATCAACAAACCATGGTGAGAGTTATGATATAGAAAAGAGATGCTCATCTAGTAGCTGGTCATCTACCATTCCTTCTTCACCTGTAGGGAGAGCTAATGTAATATTCCCAATTAGCCACTACTACTTGGAATATTATAACTTCTCCATTTTTGAAATAGAAGAGTAGGAAGGACAATAAAAAATATCCCAGTGTGAAAAGGGATTAGATTAGGAGGAAAAATAAAGCCACTTTGGTGTGAAAGAGAGGCAAAGCAATGAGCTAGATCCATTTGAACAAGTCAACAACGCTGCTACAAGAGGAGGGAAACCAGCTAGGGCAGCGCAGTTTTGAAAGGGGAATCTTCTCAAGGAAGTCACCTCATCAAGGAGTGGGGTCTGGGGTGAGGAAGCTCACCAAGGATAAGAAGGAGGAGATAGCAGCAAGGAAGGAATTTAGTAATCATATTTTCTTGGTCTTTTGACTGATTACAAGTTCCAGCTGTTTAGCTGTAGTTGCAGCACTGTCTAGTGGAAAAGAATTCTCATGCGGGAATTCCATCTTCACCTTTGGTCTAGCTGATTGTGAGATCTAAGGGGAAGGTCCTGTGCTTATTTTTCATCATCTATCTTGAGGATATCAATTCTGCATCATATACAGTGTAGTCACTTCCAGTAACTGCATCATTTCTACAGTAGCAGCAGCTGCTGGGTTAAACCCTCCTATTTTGTGCTTGTTTTGGAGGAGGAGGTGTCTATTTCACTCCGAGAGGTATATTGAAGAATGCCTTGGGAAAATTTCTATATTATTCATATATTTCAGATTGTATTTATTATTTTCTAATACATATTTTCAGGGTACAATGTTATTTTTTGTAGTGCTGCATTTTATATTGTTATTTTGCTGGAAACCCTTGCCGGGATGTTCTGATGTGCTTGTAAAAGAGGTCAAACCTCTCATTTCTGATTCTATGATTAATGAAAGCTCCAGATTTGTACTAAATCATCTTTTTCTATAGATTCCCTAATAAAAATTACTTTTTTTCAGTCTTCACCAATTTTGTTTTGTGAAGTTGTGGGATTGGGATGTTTTTGAGCATATATGAGCTGGGGAGATCTGTTTAGTGTAGCTAGAATGATTTTTTTCTGATGCCATTTCATATTTAAGATACATACAAAATATTTAAGATGATCCAACTCCAGTTGTGTGTTTTTATTGCATGGTTTTCCTTATACAACATCCTCATTGAAGATATTGCAGAAATTCCTGAAAAGAAATATTACAGTGGTATTGGAGCTCTGCTCTTGGCTCAGCTTGTGGGGGGAACTTATATTCATCATGGAGGAGGAATATATTTCGAATCTCCTACTTCAAACCCTGCAAAAAATTACAAGGGACCTCAAGGAGATGAGACATGAAGGGGATTCTATAGGGTTTTGCCATGAGGTTAGCACCAGCATTGCAAATCCTCAAGGCCATTATTCTTAGATTATTAATCAGATTATTAATCCAATTTTGGTCAATCAGTGCAAAGGCTACCTAGAGCACTGCAAACACTGGATCAAGGATGGAAGGAGGATTAATCCTCATCAAAATGAGGAGAACTTGATGCAGGGATCATCCCTACAGCACAGTATGGTAGGGTTCTTCTTGCCCACATTTGATGGGACACCTAAGTGTACAGCCAAGGCTTGGGTGGAGAAGTTGGACACATACTTCCAGCTCAACAAGGTTTCTGAAATAGAAGCCATTAAGATAGCTGCGCTGCACGTAGAAGGGGAAGCTCAAGAATGGTGGTTTCATGGAATGACCACACTTGGGCATCATCACATCACTTCATACTCAGCTTTCACCCAGAAGCTAGTGGAGAGATTTGATCCAAGAGATCTGGAAGCCCATTTTTTCAAGTTAACCAAGCTCAAACAGGAGGGAGATCTTGAGGATTATATTGCTGAGTATTTGCAGCTTTCAATGATGGTATCCAACCTCACTATGAGAAGGAAGGTATGCATTTTTATCAATGGGGTGGCTAAACCATTGCAGGGGTTGGTCAAATCCACTAAACCAACCACACTCCTTGAAGCTGTGGAGAAAGCTAGAGACCTACAACACATCTTTCCCAGGGCAAGAACATTATTGCAGCAGGAGGCCTACTCAGGACCAAGGAATAAAATCCATGTTCGGGATTTGGAGGGAGAATGTGTTGCAGGAAGGACACATCATGTCAAGACCTTCTCCAAGAAGGATGCTAGTGCTGTACCATCCATAGAAGACTTTGCTCCAAGAGGGGGAGCTATTGCAGCATTAAGAGGGGTCCCTAAGTATCTAAATTTGAGGGTGAGAGGTACTATTATGGGGTAAAGAGTCTCTGTGTTGATAGATAGTGGGGCTACTCATAATTTTATTGATGCACAGTTGGTACAAAGGAGAGGAATACACATGGAGGAGTTTAAGGGATTCTCATTTTTGGTCCCAGGAGCTATGACCCTGTAGTGTGCCAAGTATGTTCCGGCACTAACCATTACCATGGGGACCTACACCTTGACAGACCACTTCTTTGTGGTAGAAATTCCAGACACCAATGTCATATTGGGAGTCCAGTGGTTAATCACTCTTGGGAGAGTTACCACTAATTGGAGAAATTTTGAGATGGAATGGATAGGAGGGAAGGATGGCCAGTATCAAAAGATCAAGGGTATAAACACATACCCCCCTCAGGTTGTTTTAGTACACAGGATGGAGGAATATCTACGTAGAGGGGATGTTGAATGGGCAGTGGAGCTGCATATATCAGAGGTAAGGGGCAAGGATTCACCAGTGTATCCAGATGTTCAGTCTCCCTTGGACTAGTATTCTATAGTATTTGGGGATATCCCACCAAGGAGACCTCCTGACCAAGGGTTTGAACACACTATTGAGTTGGAACAAGGGATCCAAGCAGTAATCAACACTCCTTATAGGCACCCCAAGGCTTATAGGGATGAGATTGAGAGGGCTATCCAAGAGCTGCTAGCTCTAGGACACATCCGGCCTAGTACTAGTCCTTTTGCTTCTTCAGTGGTCTTGGTAAAAAATAAAGATGGCACATTGAGGATGTGCATTGATTATAGGGCCTTGAACAAGAATACCATGAAGAACAGGTACCCTATACCCAAGATCTATGAACTCATGGATGAGTTTAGGGGATCTAAATACGTCTCCAAGATTGATTTGAGATCTGGGTATCATCAAATCAAGGTGAGGGAGCAAGATATCCCAAAGACAACGTTCAGATGTCACTATGGGAATTTTGAGTTTCTGGTAATGCCCTTTGGATTGACCAATGCCCCAACAAATTTCCAATATTGCATGAACCACATCTTCCGGGGTCGTTTGAGAAAGTTTGTATTTGTCTTCTTTGATGATATTCTTATCTACAGCCGCACTTGGGAGGAGCACTTGCAATATATTTAGACAGTTTTTCATATCATCAAGGAGCAACAATTCTATTCCAAGCTCTCAAAATGTGAATTTGGCCTCACAGAGATGTTGTATTTGTGGCACATCATAGGAGTAGATGGAGTGAGGGTACATGAGGAGAAGATCCAGGCCATCAGATATTGGTATTAGCCCAGGAATGTCACATAACTCAAGGGGTTTGTGGGCATATGCACTTATTACCGGAAGTTTGTGAAATGGTTTTTAAAACAAGAAACACCACTCATAGACTTGACAAAGAAGGGAGATTTCCAGTGGACACCTACAACGCAGAGGGATTTTGATAAGCTCAAAGAGGTAATGAGTAGTTGTCCTATTTTGGTTTTTCCTGACTTTTCTCAACCTTTTGTTCTAGAATGTGATGCATCAGGTGAAGGTATTGGGGCAGTCTTGATGCAATTTGGGCATCTTATAGCCTTTGAGAGCAGGAAGATTCTCCCTCATGAGAGTTTATACCCCATATATGATAAAGAGATGTTGGCTCTCATGCATGCATTAGCCAAATTTCGGAAATACTTGGTGGGGAATAAGTTCAAGGTGAAGAATGGCCATAACAGTCTTATATTCTTCCTTGAACAGAAACAACTCCAGGAGAGACAACAGAAGTGGGTAAGAAAAATCCAAGCTTACGATTTTGACATAGAGTATGTCAAGGGGAAGAGCAATGTAGTAGATGATGCACTATCCAGGAGGCCTACAATGCTGTCTTTGAGGGGCATGGATGCAGATTGGAAAGCTCAACTTTTAGTTGAGTATTCCAAAGATGACTTTGCATGTGAGATACTTGATGGGGTGGTATCAGATGGGAGGTTTAGAGTAATGGATGAGGTCATGATTATCGGGACAAGATCTTCTTGGCTAAGAATTCCAAGCTCAAGGAGAAGATCTTATTGGAATCACATGATTCCCCACTTTCCGGGCATCAAGGTTTCACAAAGATTTACAAGGCCATAAGAGAGAGATTCTCATGGAAGGGTCTCAAGGAGGATGTACTTTGACATGTTAGAGAGTGCACCATCTATCAGTAGAATAAGGGAGAACACACCCACCCTGCTGGGTTATTGTAGCCACTCCCTATTCCATATGGGAAGTGGGAAAGAATCTCTATGGACTTCATCATCGGCCTACCGAAAATACAGGGTAAGGATTGTATATTTGTAGTCGTTGATAGAATAACAAAGTACTCTCATTTCTTTTCCATTTCTGCACATTATACTGCTTCACAGGTAGCTGAGCTCTTCTTTAGAGATGTATTTAGACTCCATGGTCTCCCAAGGACCATAGTGAGTGATCGAGATAGACGCTTCATGGGTGGCTTTTGGCAAGAAATTTTCCGATTGGTGGGGATTGATTTGACTCCAAGCACTAGCTATCACCCCCAAACTGATGGATAGACCGATATAGTGAACAAGTGGCTGGAAGGTTACTTGAGGAACTATGTAGCAGGGCAGTAGAGAGATTGGTTGCATTGGCTCCACTTGGGAGAGTATTTTTACAACACTACTCACCATATTTCTATTGGCATGACTCCATTCCGGACCTTATATGGGTATGAGGCACTCTCATTTGTTGATGTTATGTTTGGGGAAAGTAAGGCTCCAAGGGTAAAGGAATGGATTCAAGAGAACCAGGACATACTCAGGGCACTCAAGGAAAACATTGCTACTACCCAGAACCAGCAGAAGATGTATGCAGACCGTGGTTAGATAGAAAGACAGTTTGAGGTGGGAGATCTTGTCTATCTGCGTCTTCAGCCTTACAAACAGTGCACACTCAAGGAGAAGGGAGCTGAGAAGCTCAAACCACGTTTCTATGCGCTATACAGGGTGATCAAATGTATTTGTAAGGTAGCATATGAGTTGGAGCTTCCTAATGGGAGCAAGATCCACAATATCTTTCATGTCTCTTGCCTCAAGAAGGCCATTGGGAGGAATCTAGTTGCCAACATGGATCTCCCCCTATTGATGATGAGGGCCACCTAATTTTGCAGCCAGAAGCAATCTTAGACACTAGGGAGAGGTAGCTAAGAAACAAAGTCATCAAGGAATATCTAATTCGATGGAGGAATCTACTAAATGAGGATGCCACTTGGGAGAAGAGAAAATCTTGTAGCATCCTTCTTTACTATTGCTTGTGGGCAAGCAACTTTTGAGCGGGGAGGACTGTAATATTCCCAATTAGCCACTGCTACTTGGAATATTATAATTGTTCCAATTTTGAAATAGAAGAGTAGGAAGGACAATAAAACATATCCCAGTGTGAAAAGGGATTGGATTAGGAGGAAAAATAAATCCACTTTGGTGTGAAAGAGGGGAGAATCAATGAGCTAGATCCAGTTGACCAAGTCAACAACGCTGCTACAAGAGGAGGGAAACCAACTAGGGGTAGCGCAGTTTTGAAAGGGGAATCTTCTCAAGGAAGTCACCTCATCGAGGAGTGGGGTCCGGGGTGAGGAAGCTCACCAAGGATAAGAATGAGGAGATAGCATCAAGCAAGGCATTCAGTAATCATCTTTACTTGGTCTTTTGACTGATTGCAAGATCCAGTTGTTTAGCTATAGTTGCAGCATTGTTTAGTGAAAAAAAATTCTCATGCGGGAATTCCATCTTCACCTTTGGTCTAGCTAATTTTGAGATATAAGGGTAAGGTCTTGACCTTATTTTTCATCATCTATCTTTAGGATATCCATTCTGCATCATATACAGTGTAGTCACTTCCAGTAACTGCATCATTTCTGTAGTAGCAGCAGTTGTTGGGTTAAACCCTCCTATTTTGTGCTTGTTTCAGAGGAGGAGGTGTCTATTTCACTCTGGGAGGTCTATTAAAGAAGTCCTTGGGCCAATTTCTATATTATTCATCTATTTCAGATCATATTCATTATTTTCTAATACATAGTTGCAGGGTACAACATTATTTTCTGCATTGCTGCATTTTATATTGCTATTTTGCTGGAAACCCTTGCTGGGATGTTCTGATGTGCTTGTAAAAGAGGTGAAACCTCTCATTTCTGATTCTATGATTAATGAAAGCTCCAGATCTGTACTAAATCATATTTTTCTGTAGATTCCCTAATAAAAATTACGCTGTTGCAGTCTTCAGCAATTCTATTTTGTGAAGTTGTGGGATTGGGGTGTTTTTGAGCATATATGAGATGGGGAGATCTGTTTAGTGTAGCTAGAATTATTTGTTTCTGATTCCATTTCATATAAGCTACATACAATATATATAAGAGGATCCAAGTTATGTTGTATGTTTTTATTGCATGGTTTTCCTTATACAACATCCTCATTGAAGATATTGCAGAAATTCCTGAAAAGGAATATTACAGCTAACCCGGACAAAAAATCTACAAAAAAATTCTCCTTTCCAAGTTTATCAACAATAGTCAAATCAAATTGCTGCAAAAGTAACAACCATATAATTATCCTAGCATTAAAATCTAGTTTGTTCATTAAATACTTGATGGTTGCATGGTCAGTGTGAAAGAAGATCTGATATCCAGTTACATAATGCCTGAATTTTTTCAAAGCATGGACAATGGCTAACATCTCCTTCTCAGTAAAAATATAATTCAGCTCGGCCTTGGACAAGTTCTTGTTAATGAAATAAATGGCATAACGTATTTTTTCCTATAATTTTACTAATGCCACCCCTATAGCTTTGTTGGATGCATTAGTGTGGATGTGGAAAGGCAGAGTCCAATTTGGACCTTGGAGAATGGGGGCAGTAGTCAAATTTTCCTCAATGAGCTCAAAATCCTCTTGAAAAGGACCAGAATAAATAAACTTGGAATCTTTGGCCAATAACCAAAATAATGGTGAAGCCATCTTGAAGAAATATTTGATGAACCTTCTATAATAACCAGCTAAGCCTGAGAAACTCCGGACATATTTATGGTTTTAAGGAGTAGGTACCCTTTTGATGATGGTAATTTTGTTTGGGTCTACCTGTATTCCTGCTTGGGAGATGGAGTGCCCTAACAAAAGTCCTTCTTTCTTTAGGAATTCACACTTTTCTAGGCTTAGGGAGAGATGCATCTCAATGCACCTATTAGTCATCAATATTTCTCACTATCTTTAGATGACTATAGATTGGTTCTAGATTTCTAAAAACAACATTCCTTGAATATTGTGAGTTTTAGAAATATCACTGCCTTCATTATCCTAATAGAAAATTTTTCACTATTCTATCAGTTTGTCATTTCATGGTTAGCCTATCATTCCTACAAATTCCTCATAAGCTTATACCTCTCATTTTTAACCTCCTTCCCTGCTTATAACCTCATTGGTGTATTTCTCCCTGTCCATAAACTCCACTTTCTCTCTAGGGTTTCCAATAGAAATCTCATTCCCATGTTTCCCAGGTCCCTCTAGCATTGATGGTCTCAAAAACTATCTCTTTAGGCTCTTTAGATAAATCAAGTACACTGGATTTGGATCTTCAATACAACACTTTTGATAATACTCTGTTTTTCACATGATACCCTCCAAGCCAATTTTCATTCAAGATCAGGTCAAAGAACCCTCCCACTAGGTCAATTAGGGTTTCACATGTCTTAAGGTCATCATTGGTGTTTCAAACACTGCTTTCCTTTGCTAGAAACTAGCTCAGATGTAATATAATTTCAAGACATGGTTATTCAAGGAAAACCTAAAAGTTTCCAAAGAATACTACCTTATCAAGTTCAAAGCCTGCAATAGGTAAATGCAAACTTTGAAACTTTTGCAGGAGTGTTGAAAGGTCTATCAGCAGAAAGTACTAATAAGGTAGGTCGTATTCTCCTAAATGAATACAACTTGCTACAAAGATGAAAGGAAACACTTTTTCTTATAGATAATCAGGGTTTTTGAGCTTAATGGTCCACTAGAGTGCCAAACAGTGATCAATTGCAGAAATGACCTGGAGGAGGCACTCAAAAGCAAGCATGAAGAAAGTCTATTAGAGACTATTGATGAGATATGGGAAAAGGTGAGGTGAACTGGACAAAAATGAATGAACTTGAAAGGCCTATAGAGAACTTAGAAGACAACATTGATGATTGCTGAAAAACACTCCAAACACCTAGGATTTTGGGAAAGTGGCCAAAGAAGGTAAAAAGATGAGTTAAACTCCATAATGGAAGTAAAGGAATGTTTTGAAGATTCCATTGTGTGATCAGATCCCAAACTTGTCAAAATGAGCTAGTCATGCTTTAATAAGCAAAGGGAAACGTCAAATTCATCATTTCAGTCACCTGCATGCAAACAGTGTAAAAAGGTTAGTGAGAAAAGGTGAGAAGGTTAAGTTGAGTTTCATGGTGGAAATTACAAAAGAATTTGAAGAATTTTCTGTGGATAAGTCACAAAGGTGTAAAAATGAAATTTTTATGCCTCAAGGAGCAAAGGGGAAAAGCCAAGCTAATGTTTTTAGTCACCTGCAAGCAAAAAGTCAAAAAACATTAGTGAGAAAGTGAAAAAGACTTAAAACATTAGGAAATAGGCTATCAAAGATAAATTAAAATCTACAAGTCTATAAAGGCCCATCTAAACACTTCAAACAAATCATTGTTTCCTTGCAAAATCATCAGAGCATTCAAGGGTGAATGATTTGGGAGTTTCCAAGTCAAATTTGGACAATTTTTTGTGGCGCTATGCACTCAGCTTGGCGCTGCGCGCCTGGAATCAGGCGCTGCACCCTTGGCACTTTTCTTCCATACAAATTACAAAGGCACTACAAGCTTGGAAGTGAGAATTGCGTGCTGGGGAAGGCATTGTGCTCTTACTCAACAGGCCCAGTGAAGAAAACCAAAGGTGTTGCGAGCTCAGTCTCGGCGCTGTGCCCTTGGCCTTGGCACTGCGCGCTTGACCAGGAGGGATTTCCAAGAAATTTAACCACTCAAGTCACCCAAAATTGCTTTCAAGTTTCCTCCAAGATCCTCCGAAGCACTGATAAATGGTAACTGGATGCCCTAACCACATCTTCAATATTTTTGATGGTTTGTAATTGAAAGAAGTTGAAACCCTAAGAGAAACCCTAAATTTCATGCTTGAAATCACTGTTTGAACCTCACTCCATCTTCCTATGAAGAGTATCATTCAAAACAAAGGGTAATTGCACATCTATGGTTTTCATTAAGTTGTTTAGCCTCTCACTCAGCTTGATATACCTATACCCTCACTTACTCATTCCATCATTATTTTAAACTTCCATTTCATCACCATCTCTTCATTCCATTTCCGTTTACACTCCAGGGTTGGAAAAATAGAGTTTTCAAAATGTCAAGAGAGGTAGATAGTGGTAGTGATATAGAGGCTCAAATTCCAAGGAGGTATTAGACTCCTATAAAAATAGGTGTCATATATCATGATTGACTTGATGAGCTATGTAATATGTTCATACATTTTATTGTTTCAAAGGTTTTCCATATTCTCAAAAAATCAAAAAATTTAAAAATGTAAAGAGGGTATACCCTAAAAGAAAAATCAAAGGGTAAAAATAATAAAAATGGCCCAAAAAAAAGTAAAAGAAAATGAACCCCACCAAAAGAAAGGCCAAGGAAAGTGTGCAAGTCTAAATGCCACTACTTTTTTCTCTTATGTAATAAATTAATTTTTTGCAACTTGTATCATATACCACAATTGATGAATAGTCAAACAATTTAAGCTTGGCTAGTTCACCTTTCAATTTTATGTTTTAGAGATAGAGAATAACATCTGACCAAACTGTTTAATCTTGGTAGATAAGTAGATAGGTAGAGTAAATAAAAGGAGCTCAAAATTTTAATCTGATCCCTTGGATGTAATAAGGTTAGAATTAGATAGATTTCTATATGTAAAAGAAAAAGTGTGATAAGGGTTTGCCAGTCTAAGTGCACCCTAATAAAGAAGAAAAAATGGTAGGGTAGCTAGATGTTGTTGCATAATTACATGTGATGAATAATGGCTCTAGATGCGTTAAATATTTACTTTCATCACAAGTGCAAAGGTAGACAATACATTGGAAGATTTCAAGCAAAGAAAAGTCAAAATTATTAACTTCCCTTCTCATCTTTCCCTAAAAAAATTCACTAATTTCCCCTAAGTACTAAGGTATTTGAAAATTAGAGGGGCTCAAGGCATTTTCATAATTCCTCTGATTCTCCTTATTCTTATAATGATTTTATTGACCTATTTGTACACCCTACAACCACCTTGTTGACAGGAGTCTCCCCTCCTAGGGTTAATAGTGACATCAAGAAAATTCTCCAACTCTCAAAGCAATAAAATATAGGTGATTGGTACCCATACCGAAATCACAAAGAAATCATAATATATGGGTGTGAGTTATGCCCATTCAAGTTTCAAAAATATGTCCCAATGAGGCTCTTTTACCTAGAGTATTTCAGGTAGATGATAAATTCTGATATAGTCCATTTTTTCAATGCAAAGAAAAAAGCTCAACTCAGGATTAAAAGCCAATTAGGTCCCTTTGTCTGCAATTATAGGGATGCTGGAAAGGAAGCTGAAAGAATCTTAGAAGAAAGAATCTTAGAAGACTATCTCAAATCACAAAAGAGTTTCTACTGGGTACCTTAAGACCCAAATAGCTTTATTTGTGATAGAAGAATGAAAAATAAATTGTCACCATACATTCATAATAGAATCCCAGAAATTGAACAATATGCCAATATGGATGATTGGATGGAAGGGACATTGATATAACAAGATAGTGAACAGGTCAGTGTTGACAATGTTATGAAAGACCTTGAAAAAATGCTTGACCTAGACTCTTTTGGACAGGTGCAAAGACCAGAGATTGGTCCTTCTTCTGCTGGAACTTCCCAGCAAAATTTACAGGAAATCAGTGCATTGGCTATAGTAGCATCTAAAGGAAAAGAGAAAGAGGTTGATATCCAAGTTACAGAAAAATTTACAATGACAGAACAGCCTAAAACTTCTAAAGAATAGGGTCAAGTACAGATTTCTACTACTCATACCAATGTGGTAGAATTGTCTATTTTACAAACTCCTCTCAATGTAGAAAAGGGTAAAAAGAGACATGCTGAAGCAGCTACCCCTATCAGTGGGTCTTGAGAACAGCCTGATGTTAAAAGAAAAAAATTAAATCCTCTTCCAGTAGTGGAATCTGTTCATGAAATCTCTGATAGTCAGAGGAGAGAAGAAATAGGTAGTCAGAAAACATTTACAGTCAGTGGGACATCCACTAATTCACAGAGGAAAGAATTACAAAGGCAGCAAAGTGTAGAAGTATCCTCTTTCAAACCACCATTGAAAGATGACTGGGATATCAAAAGAACATTCATAAATATAAAGGCCAGAAATGATCCACTAATACTTCAAGTTTACAATCAATATTTGAAGATGGCTCCTAAGAATCATCAAAGATTGATGTCAGCCTATGACATCCAGTAGGGTAAGATGGTAATGAGCCACTTCAAACCCAAAGTGCAGCAGCCTCAAATAGCTGCAGATTATATCAAAACTAATTTTGAAGTCATAGAAAAAGATATCCATCCTTTGGATCAAATTGCGTTGCATAAACAAACGGGTGAAATGATTTATTCTACTCTAACTGATAAATCAATGATGACCCACAAATTACAGGATTCTTTGGAGAATACTAATGCACAATTGCAGCTTGAAAAAGCCTCTTCTCAAGCTAAGGACAATAGAATAAAGACTTTGGAGGAAATAATAATTGGATTGGGACATAATCCCAAAGATGTCAAGGGTATAAAAACCCTGATCAAGAAAAAAGATGATGATATTGCAACTTTGAGAAAACAATTGAAGTTACCAGCCTCAAGACATCCACAGACCGCAGAAATCATGAAGCAAAATTATGAAGAAGAATTGATGGACTTGCTCTTGAAACTGAATGAGCAACTTAATGAAACTGAAAAAGAGCTTGAAAAGGCATTGAAAGACAAGGAGCCTAATATTCCAGCATCTACAACAGAGGTAATCACAGGTACATCTACAACAGGTCGGCCAACAGAATTGTCACAGGTAAATACTTCCAATTTAAGTACAAAAGAATTAATAAATTCAATGGAGGAATTGAAACTCCAAGTGAAAGAGCTTCAAAGAACAAAGGTACAATTCACCACTTTAGAACAGAAATATGATCTCTCAAAGATAAGTGTTGCAGAGAAAACAAGAGAGGTCAACATGTTGGAAAAATTGGTTAAAGCATTGGAGAAGGATCTCACATTGGAGAGACCTTTAAAGGAAATAACATAAATTCTTTGGGACAACATCATCCAGTCAATAAATGATGTCTGGCCCTCAATTCAAATAATGTATGAACATAATGATTTAGTTAAATTGGCTGTGGAAGAAATTCTAAAATCAAGAGAAGAATTAGGAAACATGCCGGAAGAAGCCAATGAACTTATACATTTTTTGAATACTAAGAACAAGCATCAACTTGAAGAACTTGGAATTCAAGACAGGACATGAACAATTTTGGAGATAAAAAGAGTTTTTACTAAAAGAACTTTCATGCAGAATATAGAACGAAGATGCTCTGATATGCAAGAAGAAATCCATGCCTTTATAAAAATATTGGTTATTCTATTGCATAAAGGATTGCCCAGTCCTTTAGTTTCAGAGGATAAACTAATGGACCTTGAAAGTTATGTTGAGAAATTGAACAAACATGCTGACAATCAGGCCAGTTCCTCAACTAGTTCATCAATAGCAGCATTGCCTACAGGAAAAAATATTCATGACAGATTGGAAAAATTGTTTATAGCATGAGGTAAGGAATTTGTTCCCAATTCAACCTACTTTCTTCATATATACAGAGATAGATGAAACTCTGAGGAAGCTGCAAAGGACTAGAATACCGGAAGCTAAATGGTGGGAAGAATGTTAGAACTTTTGTAAAATTATCCTTACATGAATTTTTGATTATGTACTACAGTAAGTCATGATAAGAAAGATAAAAGGATAAACATGGGTTAAAGAGTATCAGTGCAGATAAAGAGTATCAGTTAAATAGAGAAGCCAACACAGAGTTACTAAAGAGGAAAACAATGAGCCAAATCATAGGGGCTGCCTCCAGCACATTCTAAAAAGAAGTAAACAGTACAACATCAGTTATCATTTATCTTATCTATGAGACCATCTGTCTCTAATTTGTTGTAAAATAATTATGAGTCATCCTAGATTATATCTCAATTTTTTATGAGATATTTTTATAATTTTTTGTATAAATACTCCCTCAATTGGATTATTGAGGGGTGGATTCTTAGACTTTGCTGTAACATTGACTATTTTGGAATAAAGTGTTGTTGGAGAAATTTTGTGTGGCTAGCTGGATAAGGAATTGATGCGAAAGAATTTTTACATGATTCTTATGTCAGACAACGAATCAATAAGTCATATATCTCTTAGGTTTTGAAGTATTTATATTTGTTTATTATACTATCTGTGTTTCATTTCTGAATGATTAACGAAAATGAATAAATCAGAAAGTGCTTAAGTGCAATCTGATTTCAATCATTGTTATTCTAAATGTTTTCTTCTGAACTGGTTTAAACAGTGAATTCTTAATTGCTCCTGTTTTTCTAGTTTATGCATTTTGATTATTTAGTAAAGAATACTTAATTGCTCTTTATTAATAATCACTCAATTTCCCTCTTTCGAATGTGTTGAAGGATTCTTAATTTCCCTTCATCCATTCTGATTCCATTCCATTCACTTTAGATATTTAATTGTTCCCTATTTGATTATCTTGCCCTATGAAACCATATTTTGTTAAGAAACTTGATCCAGTTAATCCATTTTCCTTTGACTCCATTAGCCCAATGGCCTAAAATACTCAATATTACCCTCAGCTATTGAATTTCATCACCCAAACTCAATCAAAACCCCTGGAATTTATAACTAGCCTAATATCTTCCAAAGCAAAGATAAATTTTACAGAGAGAGCCCTCTCTGGGTACATATTGGCTAGATTCTGTACCTAAAAGTTGGTTTGTGGTTACCTCGGACCCCTTTCCTCTTCCCAACAACTTCAAGGAAAATCTGAGTGATAACATAGTGGTGACTCCACTGGGGACTGTATAATTTTATTATCACTATTGTTTACTTTATAAACTACAGACAGAGCCTGAAGTTAGCCAGGTAGCCTTTGAACTGCTTTTGCTTTGCAAGTGCATAAGTAAATAAATGCTACTTCAGTCTATCTCCGGTCTAGTTTATGAACTGAACTTTGGTTTCAAACATTTGATCAGTTCCTCTAGTCAAATAAATCTTTAAGAAAATTTAAATCTAATATCTGAAACTTAAAGAGATTGTTGAAGTTGTATTGTTCATTCCATTTAGACAAAAAACCAAAAAATATCACCTAGAAACCTGGCTTTAGAAAGGACTCGTTACACCAGGGCTAATCTTGATCCAAATCCACCACCTATGTTTGAAAATCCGAATCTAATCCCCAGAATTCTTAGGAGACAAGATAGTCAAGAAAGTTCTGGTAGTTCTCGACCTTTCTATAGATCAATATCCTGTCCTGTGAAGTGGATTTACCTTGAGGACGAACCTTTTGACGAACAGTTTGAAACCTATTTTTTTGTAAATTTTTCTAAATCTCAGTTGTCCAATTTGGTTCCAGACCCAGTATTTCTTGAAGATTTACAACTTGAATTTGTTACTTCACATCTTGATAAACATTTTCGAAATTCCATACAATCTGAGCTTACCTCTGAAGGAACATCAAATATTTTTGTGATCACTTCAGCCTCTCCAAGTTCAACAACATTTCCTCAAACATCTCAACCTCAAATTACTCCTTATACTCCTCCACCCACCACTCATAGACCAACCTCACCTGTTATTTCATCGCTACCTCCTGCAATGGCAAAAATATATGCTCCTTTGGTATTACCAGCCAATCTAGGGGCTATGCCCAAGACTACCAAAGTAAAATCACTCCTTTCGATGGTTCTGGTACCTATACTGCACAACAGCATACTAAAAAGATGAATGATTATTTTGAAATTTATGAAATAGATGCTGATGATGTGAGAATGAGAATATTTGTCCAAATTCTTACTGGAGAAGTCAGAACCTGGTTTAGGGCCCTACCTGCAAACATTGTTACTAACTTACAAGCTCTTTATAGATCATTTTTAAACAGATGGGAAAAAAAGAAATATCCTCTTCAAATCTTATCATACTTCGGAAAATTAAAAAGAGGACCAAACGAGACTATGCAAGATAACGTCACTAGATTCAATGAGGCTTACAATGCTATTCCCAAAAATCTTAGACCTCCTCCAGATTCAGTATTAATCAAATTCCCTGATGGATTTGATTATGATATGGCGTATCATCTTAGGGAAAGAGCTCCTCAAACTTTAGAAGAGATGCAAAGTACAGTTGTTAGTGTTGAAGCTAACTTGGTAGAGAAACGAGCTAGAGCCAGAGCTGAAAGGAGAATGCCTTTAAATGAAGAACCCACAGCTTTTGAGAAGAAAATGGATGCTATTATTAAAGGGATGGAAAGGCTAGGAGATAGAGTAGAAACAATTGAAAAGAATAAATCTTCTTGGGATGGTCAACTGAGCAATACTGTGAGAAATCCAAATTTCAGAAGGAACCAAAATCAAAATATTGGAAAAATTGGTCCTGACCAAAATATTAGGCCCCCATTCCAGGAAAATTATATTGAAGCCTCAACTTCTGAGGAACCAACTGAAGATGCTCAAATAAACAACTTGACTGAATGCAAGAACGAACCAGAAGTTTTCTTGACCCAAGATGATCAAGAAGCTCACATTCTTAAGCAATTTCAAACCCATTCAGGAGAATCATTTGACTTTAAATAATGATATGATACAACCATTTACAAAGTTCACAAGCAATATAATTTGAGGAGCAGAAGAATTGATGTCCCGGAAACAAGTAAATAGAAAGCCACAAAATAACCCCTCAAAGGTAAAACCAATGCTACTTCTGTACATATTCTTTCTAGATCAGATCCTAATCCTGCCAATCCAATAATTGAAGATGTATCTGATACTCAAATGAATAATAGACAGCTTTCCAATACTCTTCCTCCTCAAGGAAATGTAGAGGAACCTCCAGAAGTTGATTCGGAAAGAACTTCAGCCCACAACTCCACTCCTGAAAAGGAGAAAAATACCAAAAACACAGAAGATAAAGAAAATACAACTGTTTGAAATACAAGGACTCAGACTGAAAAACCTTTTAATATGGAAGCTGAAGTAGGAAAATTAAAAATAGTTGTTCCATTGTCTGAATTAGATAAACATGATGTCTACCGAAGCCAAATAAATATATTACTCAATATTACTGGAAGTGATGATTCAGTAAATGTTTTTGATGACCAACCCAGATTACTTTTTGGCCCTGAAGTAAATGGAAAACCAGGAAGTGGAGGAACTCCTCCATTCTATGTGATTTTGAATATACATGATAAAATACTTCATAATGCCATGCTTGATTCTGGGGCATCTCACAATCTAATGCCCAAGGATGTAATGGAGAGACTAAACCTAGACATCACCAGACCTTACAAAGATCTCTTTTCTTTTGATTCAAGTCAGGTGAGATGTTTAGGATTAATTAAAGATTTGTGTGTTACATTGGTTCAATACCTTGCAAAAACAATTTGGATGGATATAGTAGTAGCAGATATTCCTCCAAAATATGGTATGCTATTGTCCAGATCTTGGGGTGCAAAACTTGGAGGATCTCTTCAATTAGACATGTCCTATGCTACTATTTCAGTGTTCGGCCAACCTAAGAGACTATACAGGGAAACTTTAATGAAATATTTTGTCAGTAGTTAGGAGAAACCAGAAAATTTCCCCATCTACTCAGTACACTTTGATATGGACTCATTTATTCTTTATAATGCTGAATTTGATCTTCCCACTGAATTAGAAGTTCCAGCAACAAAACCAAAATAAATTGCAAATCATAAATCTAGTGTTCAAATCCAGGAAATATTTGAGAGAAAAGAAACATCAGATACCCAAGGAAAACCAGAAGAAAGTAAAAAACCAGATCTCACTGTTAAGAAAGTTCCCGAAACGCCTGACACCAATTATGAACATGAAATTATTTGGCATTTAGAATTTGATGGTTCAGTTAACAAGTTAGGAGCAGGAGCTGGAATTTTGATACACAACCTTGAAAATGATCATGCTGAAGGTCATGCTTACAGATTGAACTTTAAATGCACTAATAATATGGCAGAATATGAAGCTCTTTTGCTAGGGCTTAAACTTGTCAAAAGATTAGGGGAAATTAGAGTATATGTTATAGGAGATTCTAATTTAATCATTCAATAGATCAAAGGTCACTTTTTGACAAACGATCCCAGATAGAGAGAATATAGAGGAACAATTGTAGAGATTCTCAATACTTTTCTACAGACTCAGCTTGCTAAAATCCCAAGAAAACAAAATTTGCATGCTCATAGTCTTGCAATGTTTGCCAGCACTTGTAAATTACCATTTGAACCTAATCATCAGTTCACAACTGAGATTAGACACAGACCAGCTATACCAGACAATTTCAAGAATTGGCAAGTGTTTGAAAATGACAATCAGATTAACAATTTTTTGACTCTAGAGAATGAATTTTCTAACAGTAACATAGATGAAGATACAGTCATTGAATCTGATCAAATAAATGAACAAGAAACAGAAATTTCAGAAGAGAGTGCAATTCAAATACTTCATCCAACAAATTTCATGAAAAAGGAAATACAAGACCTTAAAAAAATGGAGATTGATGAGATTATAGAAGAAGAATCTGCGATCATTAATTTAAAAGATAATCATTTGCCTAAAGGTGTTACACAGTAATTTGTCACTGTCCCTGAAATCCCCATCTCGCCCAATAAGCAGTGTCATGCCTTGCAAATACCATCATTGCATCCCTTGCCATGAGGACAACATTCATTCTGTTGATCATTTCCTGAGCAGACCCCTAAAAACACCTGTTTTTGCCTTAGCGCTGGTAGCCCGTTATGTACTCACGCCAATGAGGGAAATTAACACTGAGCCCGTGCCAATTGGCACTCTGTCCCAGTTAAGTGCCCGCGCCAATCTGCTTTTGGAAATTTTTTTAAAAAAAGAGGCGAAGTTTCGATTACAACAACTTCGTGGATGAGTCATCAGGAGTGGTTTCGACTGAATAACCACTGCCTTCCTCCTTTGGCCTCTTGTTTCCACCTTATGGGGAACCTCCTAAGGGATAAGGCATCCCTTCCACTATTGTAGGGATCCCAACCTCCTCCTCTCCTCTATAAATATATCCTTCATTCATTGATGAAGGGGCTGAATGGCTGAATAACTAGTCTCCAAGTTCCCAAGAGCCATCAGAGCCTTATGCTGCAAGAGCCTTGATTCATTCCCTTAAGGCCGAATCCAAGCAAGGAGATTATTGTCGAGACATCCGTAGAGAGAGGCTTGTCCCATCCCCGACAGGATTTTTCGAGACGTGTTCCGCTGGTGACCTTCCGGAGGAGAATTCGGCGTCAGAGCCAGGTTGTATTCTTCTTTGATTGATTAATGATAGGCGACTATTGGTTATGGTTCCACTCTTGTTGTTGATTATGATGATGAGTTATGTCTTCTCTAACTGACATATAGTTGCATATACTAGATTTTATTCTTGCGTTTGTTTTGTTTCTTGCGTGTGCAGGTGGTCGATCACAAAGATCGTGAGGATTGTGATCTGCCGGAGCTAAGGAACGGGAGCGCTACTTTCTCTACAAGCGACAGCGTTGGATTCCAGGTAAGCCTTCATCGCTAGTTGTTTTATTTGCAATTAGGAACCTGCACTATAGAGTGAACGATTGTTGCTAGACCCAATCTGGGCTAGTAGGGATCGCCTCTGTCCGCAGAGGGGATTTACCTCCACAACAAATTGGCGACTCCGCTGGGGAATTAGCTTGTTGTTTGCTTTATAAACTACAGATGGAGCCTGAAGTTAGCCAGATAGCCTTCAAAATGCTATTGCTCTGCATTATTGAAGTAGTTCAAAGCTGCTTCAGTCAATATCCAGTTTAGTTTATGAACTGAACACTTGGAGTATTGTCTTGTCTTTTCGGTTGTTTCTCGATTCTGCTTGCTTGATTGGCTCTTTTGGTTGGCTCTTTTTGTGTTTGGATTTTGGTTCAGCCCCAGAGGATCAGATCTGACCTCCATTTTTCTGAGTTTTCATCCTTTCATGGTTGGCTTGATTGGCGCGGTTTCCACCCTAACAGTCGCGCCAATTGGCGCGGGTTACCAGTTCATCACTCGCGCCATCCCCAATCTGGCGCGGATTACAGCCAGACAGTCGCACCATATCGTATAGGTGCTAGGGTTTACCCTTGTTTGGAAGTTTCTTTTGGTCAGTACTTTGATTCTGTGTTTGTTTTAGATTCTGCTTGAAGTGGTGAGTCTGGTCTTGGTTAGGAGAAATTCTTTGTTTTTTCATTTTCACGCATTGGCACTTGTTTTCAGTTAGCAACCCACGCCAATTGGGCATTGGCGCTAGTTTTCAGTGAGAAAGTCGCGCCAGTTGGCGCTAGTTGCCAATGACAAAGTCGGGCCAATTTCAGGGTGTGTGAAAATTGAGACTTTTTCCCTGAATCCTTCACCAGTGTGTCTTTCCCTTCCGGTCTTTTCTCTATATGAGCATAGATTAAATTTCTCATTGTTTGAAATGTCTTGTCTCCATGATTGCTTGATGTAAAAGGGAATGAATGCCTTGTTTTGATCTCTTGCTTTGGAAGTCCTCTTTGTGTTTGACCGCATATGTCTTGTCACCTTTTGAGGGATTTCGTGACAAAGTGTTTGAAACAACGATTGCATTCTTAGTGTTTGTTTACATCTCTTTTGCATTCATCCTTCATTAAGAAGATTTGCGTTTATTTAGTTTTCGTCTCAAAGTGTTATTTTTGTTAAAATGCATTAGATCACATTGCATTGAAAAGTGTTTTTTGAGATCCATCATTGAACTTAGATTACATTGTTTAATGATCGAAAACTAGAAATCGCTTTGAGTGCATTCTCTTTCATTAAAAGCATGCATTAAGTAGATTCTCATTTCATCGAAAAATGCATTGAGTGCATTCTTATCATTTGAAAGGAAAAAGGAAATTGTGCATAGATTACAATTGCATAGTTTTCGAAAAAGAGGATTTTTCATAGATCACATTGCATTGTTTGCATCGTTGAATGTTTGAAATTACTTTTGGATAGTGAAATTCATCTAGTTTGGAAAAGATTTCGTTTGCAGTGTTTTTTTATGTCGCATCATTGTTTGAAGCTCTTCCCTTAACTAGATAGCATTCATCGAATTGAAAAGATTTCTTTTCTCACATAGCTGCATATACGAGATTTTGAGACATAACACTCGCTAGGGCCTGAAAATTGAAACATAATTGAAGATCAACTATAAAATTTATTCAATCAACCTAAGGAAGCATTGAAACATTAACGCAACATTTAGTGGTCTAGGCTAGAGACGTGTTCTGATGTCTTTAAACCTAGTAGCTGTCGTTCGCCTCTCGGCTTTAGACAACACTAGTACGGACTTGTACTCCCCGTACCATCGCGTATATAAAGGGAGACCTGACTAGGTTTCTATCCTTTATCCATAGGAATCCGAGTCTGCCACCCTATACACATGATACACCAGACACAACATTTGGGGAGATTGCCTGCACGTACGTTAAGTCCTTGGTTGATTTCTCTTTCATTTTGAAACCAAGGTGTATATAGCAGTTCATGGTTATTTGGTACACCCTTTTGCCTAGATTTCTAGAGTAGTCATTTCGCTCTTTTCTGACTCTTTTAATTTGAAAGGATCATCAAGCACTTGTCCTTTCACGCTTGTTTCAAAATTGAAAGAGATAGAGTCACCTTTTACTCGTTTCTTGACTCTTAAAATATGAAACTGTAGAGTTTTGTTTCAATGTCATAAAAATTAACTGCCCACGAAATATTCCTGGTTAAAGTTAGTTTCCTTAGGGTGTTGTTTTGGGTCGTTTTCGATGGCAGTTTTTCCGGAGTTCACCAACCCAGGAATCCCCTCTGATAGGAATCCAGGTCATTTTCCTCTTTTTGGGAATGTTGGTGCTCCTTACATGGCAACGTTGTCCCTTCCTGGGTTAACTGTTGGGTTGCCTGTGTGGTTGTTTTCAACCTCTGTGGTTTCGAATGTCCTGCCTACTGTTTAATTAGTTCCTCTGCCTGAACAACATCATGTTGATTCTAAGGTGGACCTCTCCCCTTCTTCGCCTGTTTCTGCGTCCTCCTCTTCTACTTCGCCTGGTGAAAGTCTGGATTCGAGTAACCAGGTGGCTAAGAAGAATAAGAAGAAGACAAAGAAGAAGAAGTCCGATAAGAGAGAGGCTAAGGCTGCAGCTATTGCTTCCGAAACATCTCCTCTTGATAAACCTTCCAACCCTCCGCAGAAAGTCAAGTTCCCTTGCATGTTGTGCACAGGAGATCATCTTCTTCGATATTTCCCTGGCATTCCCAAGGTATTCGAAGTATGGTCCAATGGTCTTCCACCATTTCCTTTGGCTTCCGGGAGTCAGGTTGGGGGCACGTCTTCAACTGGTGCTGGTAAAACTCCTAAGAACCAGGGTAATATTACCAATCCCTGTAAGTTGTGTGAAGGGCACCATGCCATTCACCTTTTTCCGTATATGGATGAAGCCAAGAGAGTTTTGGACAACTTAACCGGTTCTACACCATGCCTTCCAGCTGGTTATAATCGGCTTTCTTTGAGTGCTCCACCATATGATCCTACGATTGGTCAAGAGTCATCCTTGGTCGATCCCACTCCCTCGGAAATTAAAATTCAGGAATCCATTCCGTACCAACCATTGGTCGTGGGATCGGTTGAACTGGACCCGTCTGCGAAGCACCAGGTCTTTTCCGTTGAGAGTGGATCTCACACCCCCCATGTCCTTCTGGTTTCTTCAGATTCTTTGGACTTGGAGAAAGATTCTCCTGTCCCTATACCACAAGAAGCTGCTCCTCCACCTTCCATGATGGAGGTCCCGAAGGATACTCCTCCCGCCTTCGAGATGGAGGTCATGGAGGATGCTCCCTCTTCTATCGTAACACTAGGGGAAGACCATCTCGGTTTGATGGTAGCCCCTCCGAGTATTTTGGTTGCTTCCTTCGATTGGAATCGATTTTCAGGATACCACCTTCCGTCTTATGTGCCTTTCGAGATCACAGTACAGGCTTTTGGTCTGGTGGTACCCAACACCATTATATACGAAGGCACATCTGTCAGTGTTCTATCCTCAACTACTTGGCAAGCTTTCGGTTCGCCGCCGCTTGCGCCTGTTACACAGAATCTGTTGGCATTTAACAGAAGAACTAGTCAACCGTTAGGGGTCCTTCCAAGGTTACCTGTTACTTTGGGAGGTAAAATTGTCCATATGGACGTGATGGTTGTTCCAAGCCCCTTGGATTTCAATCTGCTTTTGGGGCGCGATTACACCTATGCCATGGGAGCGCTTGTCTCCTCCCTTTTTCGTGTGGTCTGTTTTCCGCATGAAGGACAAATCGTGACCATTGATCAGCTTTCGTTCTTTGGTCCTGATATGGCAGCTGGCCCGCCATCATCCCTTCCTAGTTTTTATCCACCCATTGTATCTGCCTCACCGCAGGTCAACTATGTGGCTACCTACCCCGTGCCTGTACCCAGTGATAGTGCCATTGTGCATCAGGTGCTGGGGGCATTGGGTCCTGACTTCCAAGATGTTTTCCTTCCATCAGGAGTGGAACTCTTGGAAGCGATGAATTCTTGTTCGTTATGATGAGGTCGGTCGGAGCATGGTTCTTTTTCCTGTGTCAAGCTCCTTAAAAAATGAAACTGGGTCTGGTTGGAGCAAATTTTCTTGTCTTGTGTCAAGCTCCTTAAAAAATGAAACAAGGTTGTCGGAGCACAGTTCCTTGTCTTGTGTCAAGCTCCTTAAAAAATGAAACAAGCCGGCCGGAGCATAGTTCATTTTCTTGTGTCAAGCTCCTTAAAAAATGAAACAAGCTGGTCGGAGCAGAGTTCGTTTTCTTGTGTCAAGCTCCTTAAAAATGAAACAAGGTTGCCGAAGCAGAGTTCCTTGTCTTATGTCAAGCTCCTTAAAAAATGAAACAAGGTTGTCAGAGCAAAGTTCCTTATCTTGTGCCAAGCTCCTTAAACAATGAAACAAGGTGTTCTAAGGATAGTTCTTTAAATGTGTCAACCTCGTTAAAACAATGAAACACTTTCCTGTTCAATTCGAGTCTTTGATAAGATCTCGTAAAATCCCAGTCAAGTCTTTCTTAGATCTCGTAACTTGAACCTTCACTCCCTCCATCTGTTTACTCAGGTGCATGGACTGAAGCTTGGGGGGTGTTAGCACCCAATCTGAACCTCAGGCTGAAAGGAAAATCAGGGTAACAACTAAACCACGCTCAGCCTTGTATCTAGCCCTACAAGGATAGGAGAGGGCTGTCTACGTAGAATAGACATTCAATAACACAATAATAAACTGATTTTAGGCTAGGTATATGACTGTGAAAGGGGTTTTGATAAATGACTGAAATTTTTCAGGGATGTATGGGACACAAGGACAACATGAACTGAGGAATTAAATCAGGATATAGGGTATTTCATGGGGCAAGATAGGCAGGAGACTTAGCAATCTAGTTTGAGATAAGATGGAGTGGAAGGACTATTGAGAAGCTGAAAAGGGCATAATAAATGGATCCTTTTCAAACAAAAGAAAATACAAAGAGTATGAATGATTCCCCAAGGCAGAGCATATAAAATGGATTCTACCTTTCTAACTTGAAAACATTCAACTAGAAATGTTTATGAATGAATATCGTAACATAACAATGTACATATGAAACACAAAGAAGAGACATATGCTAAAACTCATACCACATGAATCCCACAAATTAGAGCTGCATCACTTTATTAATTCCCTGCCAAACTGTACAACGAAGCACATAGCTCACTGCCACACTATTCCCCTCTTCTGAGTTTTTAGACCTCAGACTTTCAGCCCCTTGCAAATGATTGGAATTTACAATAAATAGACATAATTTGTGGGAATATAGATCGATGGGAAGAGGAGGAATCATAACTGGGGATGGAAGACCAAGAGCTCATAATCTTCTCGTAAAGGAGGAGCTGCGTTACATTATTCCTCTTGAAATTTTCGGATATCCAATGCGGAGGGAAAACCTGTAGTGTGGATCCTCTAGAATCATTGCTGAATATGCGACTGTTACATTTCTGTTTCTTCGGCCTCAGACGTTCCTCTTTCCATTATTTATTTATTCTCTGACTTTTTAATAAAATACTGCAGAAATAGAACACAATAAAAATATATGCTTTGTGAAGGGAAACCATATTTTAGATGGGATAGAGGAGGGAAAGGAGGCGGGATCTGCATTATAATCGCAATCGGAATGGAGCGGGGGGATAGGCGGATTGGCATATTACAAATATGCGATGCGATGGGGAGGAAGGCCTTTGTAATAAAAAAATATAACCAAAGTTTTGAATTTACAAAGGGCTAGGCATTTTATTTATGAACGAGCGGAAGTACTGATGGTGGGACCCAAGGACAAATTGCAATCGAAAATCGGAATGGGAGAGTAATCGCAATCGAGAGGCAGGGATGTGCGATTAAGAGATTAGATGTGGGCCATCCGATTGGCGGGGAAGATCGACGGTTGTGGGTTAATCGGGGGCGAGCCATTAGCGGGAGTAAATCAGAGGTGGGATTTAAAACAATGCGATTTGGAATGTTCCGATTGACGGAGGGCTGTTGGATTAAATGATGAGATCGACGGCTCTGGTGTAATCGGGAGTATGTCAATGGAGGGTGTAAATCGGAGGGGGATTTATGGAAGCGCTGATTGCGATGGTTCGATTGGATGCGGGCCGTCCGATCGGCGGGGAAGATCGACGGTTGTGGGTTAATCGGGGGCGAGCCATCGGTGGGAGTCAATCGGAGGTGGGATTTAAAACAATGTGATTGGAATGTTCCGATTGGCGGAGGGCCGTTGGATTAAATGATGAGATCGATGGCTCTGGTGTAATCAGGAGTATGTCAATCGGAGGGGGATTTATGGAAGCATCGATTGCGATGGTGCGATTGGATGCGGGCTGTCTGATTGGACTGGGAGATCAACGGCTGAGGGATAATCGGAAGCAGTGGATCAGGAGATCGGAGGGGAACTTGCGATCGGGGAATGATGCGGTGCAATCGATCGGAGGGAGGGGTGTGATTGATCGATCGAAGGTCGCAAGATTTGCGATGCGATCAATCGCATCGGAGATATTTGTGATTGGTTAATCGGGACATATGAATAAACGTTGCGATTTTCATAATATCAAACTTTATAATAAGGTTTTCGGGGATGGAAAAGGGGGAAGTGGTTTATATAAAGTTTTTATTATACAATTCTAAGGCATGGAGGGGAAGTGGTTATGTAAATCGCATTTTTGTTTCAAGTAATTCATAATGCGAGTTTGTGATCGGGAAGGGGAAAAAAGGGGTTTTTTTTAAAGGGAATTGAACATAAAGTTTAAAGGATAAATGGGAAAAAGGGAAGGGGGCTTAGGGAATAGAGGGCCTTTACTTCACTTAAGCATAAAATTCAATCCAGAAGTCAGTTTTGAGAGTGTAGTATACCGTTGGAAAGCTCGTTCCGGGCTCTTTCTGATGGATCTAATTTGAAGATGATCTGGTGATGAACATGCTGTGGAAAACTTCTCTTAAGGCAGGGACATAATTTTGTGGAGATAACATCTTCTGAATTGTGACTGAAAGGCAAAGTATCATGCTTTCACCTCAAAACCATGTTTTTGAGGTGAAGCTTGCATCAAACTGAAAAAATGATATCTCTGATCTTCCTGGTGTTGTGCTTGTATTTATTGACTTCCTCATGGCCTTGCTGATCTTAATTGACATTTGACTCATTAATTTGACCATGGTGATACCTTAGAGACCAATGAGACCCATCCTATGACCTACTGATATGATTTTGGGAATGAAAGTGACTAATGACCGAAGACCATAGGGAAGAAAATCAGCAAGTACCTCATGAGGGGAAACTGATAAAAATCACTACCATCAATGAATCCATGACCTAGCGGAATGGTGAAATTTATTCGGTATGAGACACCTAATATGAAAATGCAAAAGAGCAATTTTGATCACTGATGGCAGTGTGACTAAACTGACACTAACAGGGGGCATTTACCTCGAATTGAGTCACCATGCTGGGGGCATGCGTACTTTTTTCAAGTATAGTTTGTTTCCATTTCAAGCTTGTGTAAAAATGAAACTGGTTTCAAGCATAGTTTATCTTTGTTTCAAGCTTGTGATTGCCATTTTTATCAGCCTGTTTTTGCCAGATGAGCCTTGGTTTTCTCATGCCATCGTCACTATCTGCTTGGCCGATCATATGCCTTCACTTGGTTGTTTTACCCATTCCTGAGGAACCACCGCGATGAGTGGTCTTGTTAGCCAGCCCCTTGACTTTTATCATGTTTTGAGCAGTTCCACCATTACCGGAACCAGTTGCTACCCTTTATACCACTCGTTCCTCCAGGAGGAGTCAACTTTCAGCTCTTTTCTGACTCTCTAAACATGAAAATATTGCCGAGGCCCTTTTCGTTTCGATCTCGTTAAAGTGGCCATGAAACGACATCTACCCAGTATACGTTTACCCCTTTTTCGGGCTGGGATAGATTATTTACGAAAAAGGAATACCCTAGCCTATTGCGACTAGGAGGTTTTCTTAGACAAAGTTTTCTTCCTTTTTGGGTCTGAGAAACTATTTACGAAAAGGGACCGTTGGAGTTTACTTTTCCGTTGTCTTTTCAAACTCTCTAAACATGAAAAGACGTCGAGTTCTCCCTTTTTCAGACTCTTTAAACCCTGATGACGTTGGATTCATGCGTAGTGACGGTATCCGAGTTCCTCCTTCCTAGGGCTCGTTAAATGTACTAGGATGGACTTATATAGCAAGCATATGGTATCCTCTTCAAGATTGTGTAAAAATAAAGAGGTACTCGCCAGAAATGGTGGGGAAAATGGAACCAACATCATTTTCGTGTCGGCAGTATGTCGCTCTTGAACATGGCACTTGTCTGCGTTCGTGTTGGGTTGGGGACATCTCATCTCGTTTTTTCACTTGCCTTTGTGGGTTTGGGTGATCCCTTTTGACCTCTCATCTGCTCTTTACCTTGTCATCATGACCCTTGATCTTTTTATGTCAAATACTGCCAGATCCACTGTCGTGTCGCCAGTATGTTCAAGAGAAGTTGACCTCTGCAGATTTCAAACTTCCTCTGATTCTCATCTGATCTTGATTCACAAAGACATTATGTTCCTCTGTCTCGTGTCGATGATGTGGGAAACACTATGGCCCACCTTCGATCAAGGTCACTTCCTTTCAACTTCAGCTCATTATCCAGGAAGCTGATCTAGAGACTCCCTTCCGGTACCTTGCAGCCTGCATGCCTCAATGGTAGGTTCTTCAAGTTCGACGTGAGGTTTTCATCATTGGCCTTCGATTGAGTGATTCTACGGGTGTTCGACGCCAGCTCATTGATTCACACACCGTGGATTGTACCTATAGTACCTTGAGGACCATTGTCATTATTGGTGGAACCTCTCGCGTCTGTTAACATCTTTCATCATTGGCTGGTAATCAGGCGATGTTCTTGCATGTTCGACTCCAGCTCACATATTCGCATGCTTGAACTTGTACTTTGTTCGGGTCGAGATGGAGTGCAAGACCCTGGATTCCTGTCTATCATAATCCAGGCTGCGATTTTGTGGATTATCATGATTAGTTACATGACTCATTGATTGGATGGATGCGACCATACCTGAGTCTATTTATCGATACTCACTGGATGGATGCGTTCATACCTCGGATCTGGATTATTATATACTCTGTTATGGATGGCTGCGCCCATACCACATATATCATGTATATTGAGATATCAGTTGTACTTCTCTATGCAGGTTTTCCAATGGCGGTGTTTTCTGTTGGACACGTTCTCGTAAAGCATTTCACCCCTCTCTCTCTTTTGGGCCTCATGCTTTAGGGGGCATCTGTTACACAGTAATTTTTCACCATCCCTGAAATCCCCATCTCGCCCATTGGAGGGTCATTTCTGTGCCCAATAAGCAGTGTCATGCCTTGCAAATACCATCATTGCATCCCTTGCCATGAGGACAACATTCCTTCTGTTGATCATTTCCTGAGCAGACCCCTAAAAACACCTGTTTTTGCCTTGGTGCTGGTAGCCCGTTATGTACTCGTGCCAATGAGGAAAATTAACATTGAGCCCGCGCCAATTGGCGCTCTGTCCCAGTTAAGCGCCTGCACCAATCTTCTTTTGGAAAGTTTTTTAAAAAAAGAGGCGAATTTTCGATTACAACAACTTCGTGGATGAGTCATCAGGAGTGGTTTCGACTGAATAACCATGGCCTTCCTCCTTTGGCCTCTTGTTTCCACCATATGGGGAACCTCCCAAGGGATAAGGCCTCCCTTCCACTATTGTAGGGATCCCAACCTCCTCCTTTCCTCTATAAATATAGCCTTCATCCATTGATGAAGGGGCTGAAGGGCTGAATGGCTGAATAGCTAGTTCCAGAATCTCCAAGTTCCCAAGAGCTTTCATGCTGCAAGAGCCTTCTTGATTCCCTAAGGCCAAATCTAAGCAAGGAGATTATTGTCGAGACATCTGAAGAGAGAGGTTTGTCCCATCCCCAACAGGCTTTTTCGAGACGTGTTCCGCCGGCGACCCTCCGAAGGAGAATTCAGCGTCAGAGCTATGGTTGTATTTTTCTTTGATTGATTAATGATAAGCGACTATTGGTTATGGTTCCACTCTCGTTGTTGATTATGATTATGAGTTATGTCTTCTCTGACTGACATATAGTTGCATATACTGGATTTTATGCTTGCATTTGTTTTGTTTCTTGCATGTGCAGGTGTTCGATCACGGAGATCGTGAGGATTGTGATTTGCTGGAGCTAAGGAACGAGAGTGCTACTTTCTATACAAGCGATAGCGTTGGATTCCAGGTAAGCCTTCATCGCTAGTTGGTTTTTTTGTAATTAGGAACCTGCACTATAGCGTGAACGATTGTTGCTAGACCCGGTCTGGGCTAGTAGGGATCGCCTCTGTCCGAGAGGATTTACCTCCACAACAAAAGGATTAAATCCTTTGGAAGATCTTTTTGACTCTAATGATATTCCAAAGAAACCCAAAATGGAACCATTGAAAGCTGATATTGAGGAATATAATCTGGGGACTGAAGAAAATCCTAAAATAATAAAGTTATTTAAATCTTTGCCTCCTGATAAAAAACCAAAATATGTTGAACTAATAAGAGAATTCCAGGATGTCTTTGCCTATAATTATGAAGACTTGAAATCATATGATACCTCTATAATTTAACATAAAATACCTCTGAAAGAAAATCAAAAACCATTTAAGTAGAAACTCAGAAGAATCAACCCTGTACTGTTGCCTTTAATTTAAAAATAAATCAAACGAATGTATGAAGCAGGGATAATTTCTCCTATTAGATTTTTAGAGTGGGTGTCTAACTTAGTCCCTACTAGGAAGAAAACTGGAGTGATTAGATTATGTGTTGATTTAAGAAATGTAAATAAGGTTTCTTTGAAGGATAATTACCCTTTGCCGAAAATGGATCACATTTTACAAAGGGTAGTAGGTGTTTCAAGGATTTCTCTATTAGATGGGTTCTCAGGATACAACCAGATTTTGGTTCATCCTGATGACCAGAAAAAAACAGCTTTTATAACACCATGGGGTACATTCAAGTACGTTAAAATGCCATTTGGACTTAAAAATGCTGGAGCAACCTTCCAAAGAGAAATGGACATTGCGTTTGCAAAATATATTCATGACTTTCTTGTTATATATCTGGATGATTTAAGTATTTTTTCTAAATCAGATCAACAACATCTAGACCATCTCAGACAAGTATTCATAAAATGTAGAAAGTATGGTATCTCTTTGAATCCAAAAAATTCCTTGTTTGGTCTTGAATAAGGTAAAATTTTGGGCCATATAATTTCCAAAAATGGTAGTAGAATTGATCCTGCTAGAATAGAAGCTATATTACAGATACCTCACCCTAGAAATGTTAAAGAACTTCAAGCTTTCATAGGAAAAATCAAATTTTTGAGAAGATTCATTTCTAGCTTAGCTGAACTAATTAGATTGCTTACTAACATGTCAAGAAAGGATTCAAGTATTAAATGGACAATAGAAGCCAAATAAGCATTTGAACAAATTAAAATGGCTTTGACTAGAACACCAGTTCTTACCAGTCCACAATTTGATAGAGACTTCATAATATTTTCATTTGCATCAGAACATACTGTAGCAGTTGTTTTATTACAAAAGGATGATAAATGATGTGAAAAACCTATAGCCTTTTTTAGTAAAGCACTAAGGGATGCATCATTAAAATACAACATCATGGAAAAACAAGCTTTTGCACTCGTAAAATCCATTAAAGATTTTAGAATCTATATATTGTATTCCCATGTGATAGCCTTTGTACCAAATGTTGTTGTCAAAGACATCTTAACTCAAGATGAAATTGAGGGAAAAAGAGGTAAATGGATTGCTACCATATTAGAATATGATATTGAAATAAAACCTACAAAGCTTATAAAGGGACAGGCATTGGCTCAACTCATGACAGAAACAAATTGCCAAGCCCTAGATATTAATGAACTGGATGACGAACAGGAGATGGCGACTCCACAAATCAGCTAAGCCTTCTTAGATTCACCTTGGTATGCTGATATAATTTATGTATTGTTAAACCTGTAAACTCCTCCAAGGTTATCCAGAACAAAGAAAAGGTTTTTAAAGATGACATCTTTAAAGTTTTGTATTTTAGATAATGTTCTCTTTTGGAAAAATCATGATGGTATTCTATTGAATTTTTTGTTAAAAGATGAAGCTGACAAGGCTCTCAATGAATTCCATGCAGGAGACTGTGGTGGACACCTTTATTGGAAATCAACTACAGACAAGATCCTAAGAGCTAGATTTTATTGGCCAACCTTGTTCTCTTATGTAAAGAAATTTGTCACTGCTTGCCATAAATGTCAAATTTTTGAAGGCAAGAGAAAACTATTACCTTTACCCCTTAAACCAATTTCCACTGAAAAACCTTTCCAACAATGGGGCCTGGATTTCATTGGAGAAATCCATCCTCCTTCTTCTGGCCAACACAAATGGATCCTCATTGCCACAGATTATTTTACTAAATGGATTGAAGCAATTCCTTCCAGACAAGCCAATGACATTGTGGTTATAGAATTCATAGAAACCAATATATTATCAAGATTTGGCTGTCCTGAGAAAATCATAACTGATAAAGCTGCTGCCTTCAAATCTAAAAAAATGATAAGTTTCTGTAATAAATATCATATTACCTTAAGCCATTCCACAACCTATTACCCTCAGGGTAATGGACTAGCTGAATCTTCCAAAAAGAGTCTCATTAATATTATTAAGAAATTATTGGAGGAAAACAAGAAAATGTGGCACAAGAAACTTACAAATGCACTGTGGGCAGACAGACTCACCACCAAAAAATCTATTGGGACTAGTCCTTATGAGTTAGTCTATGGTATTGAGGTTGTATTTCCTTCATCTTTAGGAGTTCCTGTAATGAAATTACTTCAAGAAGATCAGGTTGAACCTAATGATATTCAAAGGAGAATAAATTAGACTATCAATTTGCAGCAGACCAGAGAAGAAGTTTATCAAAGATCCCAAGTATTGCAGGAGAAACTAAAGAAGATATTTGATAAAAGGACTAAGGTAGAAGATTTACAACTGGGAAACAAAGTTTTAAGATGGGATTCCAGAAGAGAGGATAAGGGAAAACATGGGAAGTTTGACTTCCTGTGGAAAGGAACTTATATTATTCATGCTTTACAAGGAAATAATACATATTTTCTGAAAAAATTGGATGGTACAGAAACTAAAGAAGGGCCAGTTAATGGGCGAATGTTGAAACATTACTTTGAGCCTATTTATTAGGATATCCTGATTTTTAACATGTACATACTATATCCTTTGTAATGTGTCAGTTTTGAGTGGATAGTAACTTACTAAAGTTGAAGCCTGAGGAGAAGGCCCTAAGCTTTAGAATTATTACTGTCATACATATAATAAAGCAACAAGCAGAAGAAGATTCCATGGTTCAGTCAAAATCATTCTGAGGGCAACTAACCTTCTGTTCTTGACTTTTCACCAGAAAAATCCATCCCCAAGTGGAGCCAGTGTTAGACTCCTATACCAATAAGTGTCAAATTCATGATTGACTTGATGAGCTATGTAATATGTTCATACCTTTTCTTGTTGCAAAGGTTTTCCATATTCTCAAAAAATCAAAAAATTTAAAAATGTAAAGAGGGTATACCCTAAAAGAAAAATCAAAGGGTGAAAAGAATAAAAATGGCCAAAAAAAAGTAAAAGAAAATGAACCCCACCAAAATAAAGGCCAAGGAAAGTGTGAAAGTCTAAATGCCACTACTTTTTTCTCTTATGTAATAAACAAATTGTGTGCAACTTGTATCTTATGCCACAATTGATGAATAGTCAAACAGTTTAAGCTTGGCTAGTTCACCTTTCAATTTTATGTTTTAGAGATAGAGAATAACATCTGACCAAACTGTTTAATCTTGGCAGATAAGTAGATAGGTAGAGTAAATAAAAGGAGCTCAACAGTTTAATCTGAGCCCTTGGATGTAATAAGGTTAGAATTAGATAGATTTCTATATGTAAAAGAAAAAGTGTGATAAGGGTTTGCCAATCTAAGTGCACCCTAATAAAGAAGAAAAATGGTAGGGTAAAGTAGGTAGGGTAGGTAGATGTTGTTGCAAAATTACATGTGATGAATAGTGGCTCTAGATGTGTTAAATCTTTACTTTCATCACAAGTGCAAAGGCAGACAATACACTGGAAGAATTTCAAGCAAAGCAAAGTCAAAATTATTAACTTCCCTTCTCATCTTTCCCTAAAAAATTTCACTAATTTCCCCTAAGTACTAAGGTATTTGAAAATTAGAGGGGCTCAAGGAATTTCCTTGAATTTTGGAGGGACCGGACCCTCGGCCCAATAATTGAAAAATCCTAAGTACTTAAAATCATTCATCATGACATTTACTCACTTCTAAAAAATATTTTCCTAAGTAAAATCCCATTTTACTTAGGAAAATTATGCAATATTTCATAAAAACCCTTCTCATTCAAGCATAAGTTAAATACATTAATCTAATGTTTTACACTTAGCGCTTTTTCATTTTCCATATTGATTTCTAATTTATTATTTAATCCCTGCAAATTTCCCCTTTTCCCGAATTATTTTAATAATAAAATTCTCAAATAATAATATTCTGCCCGTTGGTTGAAAAATAACCATATACTTATTAAAATTCATTAATTGGTTGAAATTTCCAATTAATAAATAAACCTGACCCTCCATCGTATAAAGGGATTAATTAACCCTCCAGGTTAATTAATAACCTAATCTGTCAATCAAAATGCCCCTGATGCGATTATTTCATAATAAATTTCATTGGGCCGGCCATATTAATTCCCCGTCATATTCCTTTCCCGACGACCGTTCGATCGATCAATCTAAGATCTAAGGTTGATATCCATATCGCTGCCCATCCACGTCCGAACGATAACGCGCGATGGCCAAGCGGTTTTCTGAACAGTGCCACGCCACGCGTCGTCCATCGTATGGAATCGCTCGCCCTTCGCTGAAAACCACTCTTCCCCAAAAGCTGTGCGATGGAAACCGCTTACCGCCTGCCTCCCGTGACGAATCCACCGTACTTGCTGACGTCATCCATTAAAAAAATAAAAAATCCCACCAAACTTTGACTTTGCGAATAAAACAAATGAACCCGTTTCATTTTCACTATCCCATGCAGTGACCAGTGTCCCATGCAACGAATTTCAAAATCAACTATCAAAGTTTTCCAACCGCTACCTTGCTGAATAAAATTGCAGTCTTGTAATCCATAGTTCATTCGCCATAGCCAGTACCTGTTTAGTCACTGTTTATTTCTCGGAAAACAAGTATTTACCTAAATTCCTGCTGAACTCTGTAAAAATCCTGGTTTTTGTTTTAAATTCCACACGAAAAACTGAAACAGGGTTCAAGATTGGTCTTTAGTTCATTCCTAAAATCCCAAAATTGCAGTTGTATTCCCAAACCTGTGATTGTACCTATTTTTTTAATCAAAACCTGAAATTCATTTCTGAATCCGCAAGAACCAGAAATGGAAATTCCAGTGGCTTTGAATGTCGCACCCCTGAATGCCCCTCACAGAGATTTAGACTATCTGCCTTTAGCGGACAAGGATTTCCAAATTAAAGACCTGGTTCTCAGTGAAAATCCTCTTCGGATTTTTTTCCACTACAGAGATAACTACCTGAACGGTTCTGACATTTTTGGATTATGGGAATCCAATCTTCCCATGTATCTTCTCACCTCAGTCCACATTTTTCCTGAGATAATCCATTACTGCCATGCAAACTATGATCCCAATCAACGAGTAGTTTTGTCCCCAAGTCAGACCATCTTTTTCCCAATAACTGCTCAGTCTATCAACGAAATGTTACAATTTCAGCCTGGTCAAGCCTTGACTCCCCTTTCTATGGGAGAATTACTTGAGAAATCTGCCCATTTATCCCAAGAAGAGTTGAATCGCCTGTGCCAAACCTTCATGTTGCCAGAACATCAGCCCAAAGGCCCTCCCCCTTATGGTTATACCTTTTTCACTGATGTGGGAAGGCTTATTTTGAATATGATATTCTCTATAATGGGTTTCAATACTAGTGAATATGTTGACCAATTAACCCTAGTATTGTTGTCAATTTTTACCCCTGGACAGCTCCCTGCTGTCAAGTATGATTTTGCTTCCTACATTGCAGATAAAATCCATGATCAGTTCATGAGATTAGAGAATGAAAGAGTGTTCAAATATTCTTTTGTTATATATCATCTCATGCTTTACTTTCAATCAGAGGGTTTCTCTTTCTATGTCAAAAAACTTGATGCCAAAGGATATCCTAGGTCTGTAATCTTTTGGTCTGCCATCACTCATAATTCCTATGATTCTCCTTATTCTTATAATGAGTTTATTTACCTATTTGTACACCCTGCAACCACCTTGTTGATAAGAGTCTCTCCTCCTAGGGTTAATAGTGACATCAAGAAAATTCTCCAACTCTCAAAGAAATACAAGATAGGTGATTGGTACCTATACCGAAATCACACAGAAATCAGAATATATGGGTGTGAGTTATGCCCATTCAAGTTGCCAAAATATGTCCCAATGAGGCTCTTTTCCCTAGAGTATTTCAGGCAGATGATAAATTCTGATACAGTCCATTTTTTCAATGCAAATAAAAAAGCTCAACTCAGGATTAAAAGTCAATTAGGTCCCTTTGTCTATAATGCTAGGGATACTGGAAAGGAAGTTGAAAGAATCTTAGAAGACTATCTCAAATTACAAAAGAGTTTCTACTGGGTACCTTATGACCCAAACAACTTTATTTGTGATCGAAGGATGAAAAATAAATTGTCACCATACATTAATAATAGAATCCTAGAAATTGAACAATATGCCAATATGGATGATTGGATGGAAGGGACATTGATAGAACAAGATAGTGAACAGGTCAGTGTTGACAATGTTATGAAAGACCTTGAAAAAATGCTTGACCTAGACTCTTTTGGACAGGTGCAAAGACCAGAGATTTGTCCTTCTTCTGCTGGAACTTCCCAACAAAATTTACAGGAAATCAGTGCATTGGCTACAGTAGCATTTAAAGGAAAAGAGAAAGAGGCTGATAACCAAGTTACAAAAAAATTTACAATGAGAGAACAACCTGAAACTTCTAAAGAACAGGGTCAAGTATAGATTTCTACTACTCAGACTAATGTGGTAGAAATGTCAATTTTACAAACTCCTCTCAATGTAGAAAAGGGTAAAAAGAAAGATGCTGAAGCAGCTACCCCTATCAGTGGGTATTGAGAACATCCTGATGTTAAAAGAAAAAAATTAAATCCTCTTCCAGAAGTGAAATCTGTTCATGAAATCTCTGATAGTTAGAGGAGAGAAGAACTAGGCAGTCAACAAACATGTACAATCAGTGGGACATCCACTAATTCACAGAGGAAAGAATTACAAATGCAGTAAAGTATAGAAGTATCCTCTTTCAAACCGCCATTGAAAGATGCTTGGGATATCAAAAGAACATTCATAAATATAAAGGCCAGAAATGATCCACTAATACTTCAAGTTTACAATCAATATTTGAAGATGGCTCCTAAGAATCAGCAAATATTGATGTCAGCCTATGACATCCAGCAGGGTAAGATGGTAATGAGCCACTTCAAACCCAAAGTGCAGCAGCCTCAAATAGCTGCAGATTATATCAGAACTAATTTTGAAGTCATGGCAAAAGATATCCATCCTTTGGATCAAATTGAAGCTGCATAAACAAACAGGTGAAATGATTTATTCTACTCTGACTGATAAATCAATGATGACCCACAAATTACAGGATTCTTTGGAGAATACTAATGCACAATTGCAGCTTGAAAAAGCCTCTTCTCAAGCTAAGGACAATAGAATAAAGACTTTGGAGGAAATAATAATTGGATTGGGACATAATCCCAAAGATGTCAAGGGTATAGAAACCCTGATCAAGAAAAAAGATGATGATATTGCAGCTTTGAGAAAACAACTGAAGTTACCAGCCTCAAGACATCCACAGACCGCAGAAATCATGAAGCAAAATTCTAAAGAAGAATTGATGGACTTGATCTTGAAACTGAATGAGCAACTTAACGAAACTGAAAAAGAGCTTGAAAAGGCATTGAAAGATAAGTAGCCTAATATTCCAGCATCTACAACAGAGGTAATTATAGGTACATCTACAACAGGTCAGCTAACAGAATTGTCATAGGTAAATACTTCCAATTTAAGTAGAGAAGAATTAATAAATTCAATGGAGGAATTGAAACTTCAAGTGACAGAGCTTCAAAGAACAAAGGTACAATTCACCACTTTAGAACAAAAATATGATCTCTCAAAGATAAGTGTTCCAGAAAAAACAAGAGAGGTCAATAGGTTGGAAAAATTGGTTAAAGCATTGGAGAAGGATCTCACATTGGAGAGACCTTTAAAGGAAATAATAGAAATTCTTTGGGACAACATCATCTAGTCAATAAATGATGTCTGGCCCTCAATTCAAATAATGTATGAACATAATGATTTAGTTAAATTGGCTGTCGAAGAAATTCTAAAATCAAGAGAAGAATTAGGAAACATGCCGGAAGAAGCCAATGAACTTATACATTTTTTGAATACTAAGAACAAGCATCAACTTGAAGAACTCGACATTCAAGACAGGACAGGAAAAATTTTGGAGATAAAAAGAGTTTTTACTAAAAGAACTCTCATGCAAAATCTAGAACGAAGATGCTCTGATATGCAAGAAGAAATCCATGCCTTTATAAAAAGATTGGATATTCTGTTGAATAAAGGATTGCCCAGTCCTTTAGTTTTAGAGGATAAACTAATGGACCTTGAAAGTTATGTTGAGAAATTGAACAAATATGCTGAAAATCAGGCCATTTCCTCAATTAGTTCATCAACATCAGCATTTCCTACAGGAAAAATATTCATGACAGATTGGAAAACTTGTTTTATCTGGAGCATGAGGTAAGGCATTTGTTCCCAATTCAACCTACTTTCTTCAGATATAAAGAGACAGATGAAACTCTAAGGAAGCTGCAAAGGACCAGAATACCGAAAGCTAAATGGTGGGAAGAAATGTTAGAACTTTTGTAAAATTATCCTTACATGAATTTTTGATTATGCACTATAGTAAGTCATTCTAAGAAAGATAAAAGGATTAACAGGGGTTAAAGAGTATCAGTGTAGATAAAGAGTATCAGTTAAACAGAGCAGCCAGCATAGAGTTACTAAAGAGGATAGCAATGAGCCAAATCATAGGGGTTGCCTCTAGCACATTCTCAAAAGAAGGAAACAACACAGCATCAGTTATCATTTATCTTATCTACGAGACCATCTGTCTCTAGTTTGTTGTAAAATACTTATGAGTCATCCTAGATTATCTCTCAATTTGTTATGAGATATTTTTATAATTTTTTTTATAAATACTCCCTCAATTGGATTATTGAGGGGTGGATTCTTAGACTTAGTTGTAACATTGACTATTTTTGAATAAAGTGTTGTTGAAGAAATTTTGTGTGGCTAGCTAGATAAGGAATTGATGCGAAAGAATTTTTACAGGATTCTTGTGTCAGACAACAGATCAATACGTCATCTATCTCTTATGTTTTGAAGTCCTTACATTTGTTTATTATACCATCTGTGTTTCATTTCTGAATGATTAACGAAAATGAATAAATTAGAAAGTGCTTAAGTGCAATCTGATTTCAATCATTGTTATTCTAAATGTTTTCTTCTGAACTGGTTTAAACAGTGAATTCTTAATTGCTCCTGTTTTTCTAGTTTATGCATTTTGATTATTTAGTAAATAATACTTAATTGCTCTTTATTAATAATCACTCAATTTACCTCTTTCGAATGTGTTGAAGGATTCTTAATTGCCCTTCATCCATTCTGATTCTAGTCCATTCACTTTAGATCTTTAATTGTTCCCTATTTGATTATCTTGCCCTGTGAGACCATCTTTTGTTAAGAAACTTAATCCAGTTAAGCCATTTTCCTTTGACTCCATTAGCCCAATGGCCTAGACTACTCAATATTACCCTCAGCTATTGAATTTCATCACTGTTAGTATGAATCTTTTGTCGAAGCATACGAAAAAAGACCACTTTAGATACACATAACTTATAGCCCTAACATCAAATATGGCTGCCAATATCTTCAGATTTGCAGTTAGTTGATCAAGACAAGTGCTGCAAAAAACCAGATCTATGCATAGAAATACATTAAGCAGTAAAATCAAGAGTTTTCTCCATACATCCAATAGACAAGACAAGAACAATGTTTTTTGAAAGAATTTTTGTATTAAGGGCACCTGGGAGGAAAACAAGAAGGTGAATCCAATTCTCCTCAATGGGATGGGTTCTTGGAAGTCCTTGGCACTTCAGATCTAGAATCTCTCTCTCTTGTTGGTGTAGAAAACCCAGACAAAGATAGAACTCAAAGGGAGCTCACACAAGAAATGATGAAGAATGTGACCAAGTGTATAGATCCAGAGTGATCTAATAGGCAACAAAAGGTGAAGAATGGTAGGAGAAACCCTCCTATTTATAACAAAATATTGGGTCATTCTAGATCTTGGTGCATAATTAAAATAACATTAACCAAATCTAGATCCACCTTTTATGGAATATTTTATTATATTTGTTGGAGGGAAAAAGTATTTGACTTGGGTCAAATCCCTTTATTTGTAAATAATAAATAAATAAATAATTTATTTATCATTTAAGGAAGTGGTTGAAGGATAATCAAATAAATAATGATTTATTTAATTATTTATGGGTGATTTAGTCATATTTAACAAGGACTATTATTTAAATAAGATTTAAACAATTATTCCTAGAAAATAATAAGATAAATAAGGATTTATCTAATTAATTTCTTTGTTTTGGGTTAAACATGACCAGGAATAATAATTAAATTATTGTTTAATTAATTATTCCTTGAGGAAAATCAAACAAATATAGGTTTGTTTAATATTTCCTTTTGGGGTTTCATGTTTAGACCATAAACAAACTAATAAATGTGTTTTATTAAGTTATTTTACATAGTGAAAGCAATTTTACTTAGGGTAAAATTGGTCTTACATGGTGTACTTGGGTCCATCTAATGATAGTAGGTTAGATGACAAAAAAATGGTGTAACAGATTGCCCCCCAGCGTGCGAGTGTTAGGAGCAAATCGTATGACCGAAGTATGTTGTAAGAACTCAATCACCAGACATCAAAAGGGAAGTCAGAGAGAGAAATGTAAGGTAGACTAATGTGCTGAAGAACTAGACCCTGAGGAGACGAGACTTACAGGTGCAACAAGTCTCTTTTTATGAGAGGGTACTTGTGCTAAAGGCGGCGGGGGAGGCATACCTATGCCCGCTGAGACAAAGTACAAAAGAATAGTGTGTCCAGTAAACAAGGGACCGAACCATAAAGTACAGCCGACATAAACATGAGCCAGATAGAAATACAATGAGGGATCCCATATACATGCTGTGCCTGGGATAACAGCTAGGACTTATACAATAATATCTGAGTACATGAGATACAAATACAACCCAAATGCCCCCTACAAGCGGGGAAGGGCTGACAAAATATGACTGATACATGCAAATAAAAGAGGCGCTGCAAGTGGCTAAGGACGCCATCATCAAATATATGGAGTTGCATCGAAGGCTGAAATGAAGAGGTCATCTGGGCATGTGGGGGGCTACTTGCAGGGCCACCCCCTCATGAGGGCTGAGACATCTCACACACACCCGGGCATCACCAAGAGCTGCTGCTACATCACTGGACCATCAAGCATACGGATCTCGATCATGCTGAAAGGAGCTGAAGTGGAGAAACAATCAAGTCAAAGGGAAATGAGAGATCCCTTTGCCTGATCCGAGGCACCGAACAAGAGTGGAAGCTGGAACCAAGGTACACCGCTCTCTAGACCCACCTTATGGAATGAAGGAGCTAATGTCGACAGATGGAGGTCCGCTGTAGGTGAGGCGATGAGAGATCCTCAACTAAGGCACAAGAGAAAATAGTAGAGCGACTGACAGACTAATACCAATGATGATGATGGAATGGAGGGGACTGAGTAGCGAATGGACGACTTCCCTTGCTAGAGCATAAAAGACATGAATGACATGGCAGCGACTGACACAATATCATAAGGGATAAGGGACAGTGGGACTGAAGGTCATAATATGCGACACAAGAGAGAGACCAAGCAATGAAGGATGAAGGACTATAGCGGGGTACAAAGGGACTCGGGATAGACTCCATGAATGCAATGATGACTCAACTTGGATGCTCTAAACAAGGGCGACTCGATGGTGCTGCCACACAGTAAAGGTCCTATGGGGGACCATGAAACATGAGTATAAGATGGTATCTCATGACGAAAATTGACATGAACAAAGACAAGTATGGAGGAAAAATGGTGCCCCAAGTACAAGTGGTGTAAGTGAGGAAATCCAATTTTGAGGGGAGGTGAAGTGACCCTTCTTGGACAAAATGTGTCCTGGTGAAGTATCAAATCACAAAAAACTAACAGATACCCATTAGAGGGCTCGGTGAGAGATTTCCAACGGTGTGGACGGTTTGTCAAACTGAGTTACGGTGTGGTCGCAGCAGGTGAAAGAAAAACCAAGGTTCTCTTTTAATAAGGCATTTTTCCCTCCAAATTCACTCATTTGTTAGTGTTGCTATGGTGAAGGTAGAGAGGAGAGAAGGCCCTAAATCTTGCGGTGAGCGTAGCGGACAAACTGACCGTTGGAATCGGGATCTGTCAGTTGCAGGTAAGAGGCCTAACCTTACTCTTTCATTTTGATGGTTTGAAAGTTCATATTAGGGCCCAGAATCTCAGGAATAGATCCTCTTGCATCTTTTCGGCTGGGTCGCACTTTTTGGGCCAAAATCTGCGACCTGGGAAGCAGTTTTTGAGCAAAAAGGTGTGACTTATCCCAGGATTTGGCAGAAAAGTGCGACCTGGAAGATGAGGGGGTTTTAGTGCTGTTTTATGGCTGAGAGTTGGGTTTTTGTGTTTGGTTACAATATTCCCTATCTGTATGCTGACAAAGATGATGCTTTTGTGCAGATATGGCAGATATATGGGTTAAATGGAGAGAGAGAGACCTGGGTACATTACGGGCAGAGATCCAAGCAGATCAGGGTGTCCGTCATGTGTTGGATAGGTTTGGGGTTCTAAAGTTTTTGGAGAACCCTTTGATGAGAGCTGGAGAGCCTTTTTTGGCCCAGATTATCAGTTACGGGGATCCAGAGCATGAGGTCTTTGTAGTGCAGGGGCACAGGATCGAACTGACAGTCTAGGATGTGTATTTCCTAACCGGTCTCCTGCCACTTGGGATGGTGGGAAATACGAAGCCAGTGTTACCGCGGGGGCGGAAAATCATGGAGTTTGTGGAGTGGCATTGTAGACTGGGTCTCCAAGTCAAAGGGATGCGGATACCGATCGGGGACCTAGAGAGATTGGAGACCCGTGCAGTGGCCGCAGCGGTGCTGCGGATCCTGGGCAACCAGGTGTTCCATCACATCACTGGGGGGTAGATGATGATTGTGGAGAGTGTGTTGAGTGGGACCTACTATGGGTGGGCCCAAATGATACTTGTGTCGTTAAAACGACAGTTGTCGCTTTGCAAGCGGCAAGTGAACCACGATTACTCGTATGGGACTTTATTGTGCTCCTTCTTTTTTGAGAAGATCCCGACCTTACGACCTCGTATAAAACTCCCAGATGGGGGCCTGAGAGAGCCCAGGATGCGCCGGTGGGGGCGACTACTGTGTAGAGGAGGAGGAGGGGCGGTCGGACAGGTGTTTCGACCGGAGTTCTTTGCCCATTGGGATCAGATGCCGTTATACATAGACAACTATCCCTATAGTGGGATGATTTATTGTGGGGATCCGGACCTGCCACTTCCGCCTGGTCGAGTATGGGGGCCCGATGGTAAGTGGCAAGTGACTATTCTTTTTTTGGCATGTTAAAGTTATTGAACAGTAGATAGGGTACTGATTCATGTACTTTTGGTATGCAGATATAGCTCCGGTAAAATCGGCCGGATATATGGGACGACCTGCAGCATCAGGAGCGGCAGGCCCGAGTGGAGTGAGAGCAGCGCATAATGAGGATGCAGCCGCCCTCCTGGAGGACATCCGCCGTAGATGTGACAGGTTGCTGACTGGTGTTTCAGAGCACGGGTGGCAAGACTTAGACGATCAGTACATCGAGCCATGTATTGGTCTACCCTCGGAATGGCGAGTGGTCATGCGGCGCATGGCGATGGCCGGTCAGGGGATACGTGATCTACGAGCTACAGGAGCAGAGCCATTGGCTCAGGATCCGCCAGATAGTGATTAGGTGTGGGGCATGTGGTGCCCCCTAGTATGTATGTAGGGGCGAGTGGTGCCCCCAGTTTTGAGTATTTTGTAACATGCTATGGGCATGTCATATGTATCAGAGTAGATGGACTCTAAACACATGTTTTGCAACACATATTATGGATATGCATCTTGTTAATGATTATGATTGTTATTGTCTTGTATAAAATGCGTGTGATAAATGCCAATCTAGAACATGGTTTGCAATGCTATCCACATAGTGATTTTGTTCTCAAGGTACATGGTTGAAAGTTATGGTTACAAATTCACGTATCAAGAGTTTCACTCGTAAATATCATCTAAACAGCACAAGATTATGCACACGATAGACACCATTTAGTTGCATGACAAGAAGTAGGGAATCTATACGAACATGTAGATGGAGGATGCGATGAGAGAGGGCATCGGCTAAATGACCCCGCACTGCATCGTATTCGACCTGATTTTTGGTGGCAGGACCAATGCAGACCCCGTTTAAGAGAACAAGGGCATGCAAGGGGGTGAAAATGGCCCAACCTGCCGAGGAGAGATTCCGGGAATAACGACTTGCAACATCAATGTAACCGATATAGGGTGTGGAAAAGAGGTCCTGCGGAATGGTGGTACAAGAAAAAAAATGGGAGGAGGAGGAACAATGACGGCAGCATGAGTGTATAAGAGACATCGAGTGGCAACTGCGGGAGGGAGTGCGATGGGAAGGATGGCTATGACTCATATATGAACGAGATGGCGGTATATGAGGGCTATAGGAGGAGTGCCTGGGACTCGGGCTGCGCAGGTCAACGTGGATAGGGGTAGTGTGATCTTGGTTATGGGCGGGAAGGATGAGGTCATGTGTGGAGAGGGCTTCCAAGAGGACATCCGGATGGGAACAGAGGGGATGAAGAGAGGAAGGGAAACCACATGACGCGGCGAAGCTACCTAGATCATCAGTATGGGAAGAAAGGCTACCATACGGGTCGTCACGGGGGATGACAGAGGAACAGATAAACAGATGGTCAAAGGATGTTAAGCCCAGGGTGGTTGCTGAAGGGGGGTCGAGCGAACCATCAGGGGAGGGATCCGAGGGAATGTTCTCTGAGGGTCTCATGGATGATGATAGGTAGCAAATAGTGGTGGTAGGCTTGGACATCTGGACATTAGGGGGGGGGATGTCGATGGGAGCGGGTAGATCCTCAGCACTTCAAATCTAGAATCTCTCTCTCTTGTTGGTGTAGAAAACCCAGACAAAGATACAACTCAAAGGGAGCTCACACAGAAAATGATGAAGAATGTGACCAAGTGTATAGATCCAGAGTGATCTAATAGGCAACAAAAGGTGAAGAATGGTAGGAGAAACCCTCCTATTTATAACAAAATATTGGGTCATTCTAGATCTTGGTGCATAATTAAAATAACATTAACCAAATCTAGATCCACCTTTTATGGAATATTTTATTATATTTGTTGGAGGGAAAAAGTATTTGACTTGGGTCAAATCCCTTTATTTGTGAATAATAAATAAATAAATGATTTATTTATCATTTTTAAGGAAGTGGTTGAAGGATAATCAAATAAATAATGATTTATTTAATTATTTATGGGTGATTTAGTCATATTTAACAAGGAATATTATTTAAATAAGATTTAAACAATTATTCCTAGAAAATAATAAGATAAATAAGGATTTATCTAATTAATTTCTTTGTTTTGGGTTAAACATGACCGGGAATAATAATTAAATTATTGTTTAATTAATTATTCCTTGAGGAAAATCAAACAAATATAGGTTTGTTTAATATTTCCTTTTGGGGTTTCCTGTTTAGACCATAAACAACCTAATAAATGTGTTTTATTAAGTTATTTTACATAGTGAAAGAAATTTTACTTAGGGTATAATTGGTCTTACATGGTGTACTTGGGTCCATCTAATGATAGTAGGTTAGATGACCAAAAAATGGTGTAACAATCACCCAAACTAAATCAAAACCCCTGGACTTTATAACTAGCCTAATATCTTCCAAAACAAAGCTAAGTTTTACAGAGAGAGCCCTCTCTGGGTACATATTGGCTAGATTCTGTACCTAAAAGTTGGTTTGTGGTTACCTCGGACCCCTTTCCTCTTCCCAGCAACTTCAAGGAAAACCTGAGTGATAACAGGAGGCATGAGCACAAAGGTGGCAAGATCAATATATTTGAACCCCTCAACACAAGGGAGATAATCGCATCTCCCTTCACTGTCTCATGTTTCAAACATGTAGGTTGCTATGAATTTTGGGAAAGGGTGCAGCAGGTGCAAAACCACCCTGAGCTAACTAGACATTTTATCATTAACTTGCATGAAAAACAAGTTAACCTTGCAGGGGTCACCTTTGAGTTATTTACATATGTTATTTCCAATGCCTTTATGATTAGACAACGTAGTTTTAGTGGAGGACAACTTGCATGAGCTTGGTGGAAAGTATCGATGGGATCCAATGTGAGGTGATTCACTTGATATATATGGAGAGGATGGTAGCCTTTTTTATTCATGTTTTATATTATCATTTGATATTGGTCTACTTAGAATTTGCTTCCTCTTGCTATTTAGCAGGGTTGTAGTGCTGTTTAGCACAAGGGTGTTCCTGCTCGGGAATACCTACCTCATCCTTAGGGAAGGAAAGGTTATTTGAGCTACACTTCCTCATTCCAACATTTTGGCCAAGAAACCTCCTTCAGCTACAACACAGTTTCTGTTTAGAGCTGGGTTGTGTTGCAGGGTGCAGCAAAGGAGGATCACATAGAGCTATTTCTGGGATTGTTTTTTAGTGGAGAGGTAGCCTATCCATTGGAGGATCACCAAGGAGGGCTCTTGGGAATATTTTATCATCTTTAGCATCAGGCCAACCATCCACCATCCCTCACAGCACAGTCACAATTCTGAACTACGTTAATTTTGGAGGCAACTGCTGGGAGGGTTCATTGAGCTCATCAGGAGGGTCTATTTCTGAGTAGAGGGATCAAATATAATAGATCTGATGTATATCCCTTAAAATGTCTCCTCCCATGAAAGGATTAACCCTTCAATCACAAAAAAACTCTCCAAAGGAGCCACAATATCCCTCGCTAAAGTTGCCCTCCAAAATAACGGAATCCCTAGCTAGAAAAACACTATAAAGGATGGGAAATACATGGAATAGTGTTAAAGATCTGAAATATTCCCAAGAGCTCTCCTAACAAATCTCTCAAGAGAAGGAAACCTTCCTCCTATGAGAAACTAGCTCAGAAAGTGGGTTTCTAACCCCTCCACTGCAACACCCTGCAACACAGCACCATAACCTGCATAAATTGCGCTGATGAAGAAAGTTGTAGCTTGGCCTACAAACTAGAATGTGGAAATGAATGCAATAATATTCCAAGAGGCATCTCAAGGAAAGAGGTGGGATCCTTTCTCGGGAACACCTGGTGCTAAACAACACAGCAACCCTGCTAAAAAGTAAGAGGAAGCAAAGTCTAAACAGTCCAATATCAAAATAATAATCTAAAACATCAGGAGGGTCTATTTATGAGTAGAGGGATCAAATTTATATTTAGAAATACTATTGGAGGAGGAAATCATTATTTCATATCTTTCATAGCCTTGTTCTATTCAAATCCAGTTTGTAGTGTCATCTCAACCCCAGGGTTATTTGGCACATTGTACATTTCTTGGTATTTCTAGCAATCTTTTCCGGGTTGGCTAGAAATCTTATATTGGAGCCCACATATTCTTTGTTGGGAATTTATTTTATTTCTATCAGCCATATATAATTTATGTATGTTTATAGAAGCATCTACATTGATATAGACAACGTTGTCACTGCTCTCCGACATTCTATACATTTTCAGCAACTCATGTGCTGATTGTTTTGATCATTGGAGGATTGTTCCTATTGCTTGAGTGGCTTGTCCCTCATGATATTTTTGTATATTTCTACTGGTATATTAATAAAATGATGGTTTTACATTGATCCCTCTTATGACATGTTCATATTTGTTGTGTTTTACATTTTTATGACTTGTATTGCTGCTATTCCCATTTTGGGATATTACAGTGGTATCAGAGCATAATCTTGGCTCAGCCTGTGCATTCCAGACATTATGCCATTAGAAGGAGAAGCTTCTTCTCACACAAAAGAGAAGTTGCACAGAAGAAAAAAAGGCATGACTCCATTATTTAGAGAAATGAAGGAAGAGAGGATCTCCTAGCCTCTTTTCCAAACTATGAAAAATATCAAAGAAGATCTCAAGGAGATGAAAGGGGAGAAGTGTAGGAACTTTCCAAGAGGGTTTGAAAAGAAAGAAAGCCCTAGATATTCAAATGATGGGTGTGAGCATTCAGCCACACATGCAGATCCATGGCATAGTATATTTCCCACATTCACTACAAGAAGGATGGAGGAAGAAGATGCACCAAGGGAGGAGACTGTTGGGCCCAGACTAAGGTATGGTTTTCATCCATTAAATACTGCAAATCATATTGTAATTTCAAGAAAATGCCTCTTCATATTAACAATAAAAAATGAAAATCATGAAAATAGGAACAATCAGACTAACGATAGAAAGGATGATTTATAATAAGGAATTGACTCTTTTTTGTCTTTACCTACAGGAAACTAGGAATGCCTAAACCAATAGCAAAAGAAAGCCAATCGACGGACACAAGCACAAATCAGTCCAAATGGCCAATAGAAGGCGAACGAGCAGATTGAGTCTAAGAACTCAAATGATAGCCACGCGTAGCGGGTTGTTGTTTGAGATACATTCTCGAAATTTCGAAGATCACCTTTAAAAGGGAAAAGAACAGAATGAGAGGGAAATCCGATAATAGAAAAATCCAGAATAGTTTGTCTAATTACATTTTGTAGCATTCCTGGATGTAACAGAGAGTTTTGAGTAACTATATTCTGAATTTTTCTTAGTGCTGATGCTTCTGTAGGTTTGGGCCCAACCTCTGGGAGCTCCACGCACATTTTCATGTTCTAAAAAGTTACAGAATCGATATTTGTGAACTTGGTGCAGTTATAATATACATTTCCATTTGATATAATTATAGCCATTATTCTTTGATAAATCATTGGAAGTCGCGTTCTTAGAATAAGATAAGTGAAATCACGTTTCTAATAACGTTTTGTTAATTTCAGTTCTTCTATTTTCATGATAATTAAATTCTAGGCCATAGGAATATTGATTTCAACATTCTGCATCTCCATGCATTGCGTGGCATAATAAAGCAATTAATCGATTGACCATTGTTGTTTAATTAAGTCTTACAGAGAACTCCATTGAAAAATTACTTAATGATAGTTGTATGAGTTATTTGACCCATTTCGGTTATATTGCTGTTTATTACTACCGGCTTAGTTGTACTGCTATTTCATTATTACACAGCTAGTCACATTGCTTAGCTATAATGCTGTTTCATTATTGTTCAGCTAGCCATATTGTTTCGTTATACTGTTGTTTCATTATTGCATAGCTTGCCATATTGTTCCATTATACTGTTGTTCCATTATTGCACAATCATTCATATTGCTTAGTTATATTTCTGTTTCACTATTACACAGCTAGTCACCATTCTAGTTAAATTGCTAGCCATATAGCTGCTTCATTACTGCTTAGATCACTAGGTCATCGATTCAATTCAATTCCATGTCTGAAAAAATTTAGTTAGACTACTGTTCTTCTTAATTTCATTACTATCATTTCAATTCTTGCTTGATTTATCTAGACCGTTGTTTAGTTTAATAGAACTATTGTTTTACTCCAATAGAGAAACATCAAATTCCCTTACTCAGCTTTAGGCTAAAAGATCCATCTAAGACATCTTATTTAGGATCAGAAAGCTTCCAAAGTTAGTAATTCCTTCTAAACATTGATGAAGAGCACCCGTAGATCAGTTAACTCACATATACTGTGCTGACACTCTTAAAATAAAAAGACTTACCCTGGGTTGATAATTAAATGAAGGTACAATAGAGTTGTCACAGAAACCCACCTCTACTCGACACCAACATTTTGGCGCTATTTCCAGGGAGAGTGTTGAGAGTTATCTCCTTTAATTCATTCTTTCTCCATTGCCATGAGGAATTGGGTATTGAAAACGAAAGGTAAGAACCTGCGTACCGGTAAGCAATATGCTTGCCGTTTAGCCCGCCTGCCAGAAAACTGTACAAGAACCATAGGATAGGTGATTTTATTTTATGCCTAAGAAAAACATATAAGCAACCCAAAATCAGTCACAACCACGACCCAAAGTACCGGTGATCCTTGGGAGGACAACATACATAGACGAAATCATTAAGAAAGATGAATCTCAGGCATCTATAGGATCGAAAACTACTTCTACCCAAAATCCTAACATAACCCCTCGGGCAGCAGCCTCACCATCTGTAGCCTACGTCGAGATTCAAAGCAAGATATAGGGGTCTGAGCGAAGCCTGCAAATTTCCATTCATCAAAACATTGACCTTTCAAAAGAGGGAGGCTCTTGCAATTTGCAAGAAGGAAGGGGAGAAACTAGTGGAGAAATTAACATAGAGGTACCTAAGTCCCTTGAAGGAGTAATAGAAACATAACTTCTTAGAATCCCAGATTAGGGAAGTGATGTAAAACCTCCTCCGCATTCACCTTCCAAGCCTATCAAAATATCCCCTCCAAATCAAGAAATTCCTAAAGATTTCTGGCACCCCTTTGATCAAATGGAAAATAATCAAAATCAAAATCAGAGGCAGACATCAACATTAGAGTACCCCATCATTGATCATGCTGCCAATGCCCCTATGAAAGCCATTCCCTTGCATAACATCCCCACCTTTCATGGATTAACCACAGAATATCCTGATGCATTCTTATTTGAATTTGATGTCTTATGCAGAGGATATGATTACACCACCGATCCCTAGAAATTAAAATTATTTCTCTCCACCCTGAAAGGGACAGCTCTCCGCTGGTTCATGGGGTTAGGAGGGGGAACTATAAACAACTGGGATCAAATGAAGATTTCCTTTCTTACCAAATACCAAGACTATTTCCAAACCTGAGACCTAAAAAAAGAAATCTTTAACATGACTGCAAAAGTCAATGAAACACTAGAAGAATATGTAGAAAGATTTCAATACAATTTACAAAGATCCCCATATACTACGTTGTCCAAGGAAATTTTGAAAGCCACAATACTTAAGGGGATGAAGGAGGAATGGGTTGAATTACTTAACATAATGGGAAAAGGAGATATTTATTAGGAAGAATATGACGAGATCATCTCCTTATGTATTAGATGCTCTCAGGGTAGCTCACATAACAAACCTATTGGGTGCGATCTTTAGCAGAGCAGTAACAATGTAACTAGGAGAGAATTTGGAAATCTCTTAGAAAAATTCAAAACTGACATCTTGGGCACTTTGACCACACAACTTGATGTTCTGCAAGCCAAAAAAAAACAAGCAATAGCTGAACAAAATCTGGTCGTCTTCTGCCCAAAATGTCGGAAGAAGCATAGCCAAAGGGAGTTTCCTTTAGACATGATCCAGATATGTGCTATCTGCACTAAGGATCATACTACGGACCAGTGTCCTTCACTCCCTAGGCTAAAAGCCATCTAAAAAGAAGCAGAAGAAGAAACAGAACCAGTCTATTTAATGAATCAGTTTCGGCAATGGCAAGCATGACCTGGCATACCGCAAGACCTACCTCAATACTTTCCAGTGCCCCAGTACAACCAGAAAAACCCTACAAAAATTTGGTAGAATCAGAACCCCTTCCCAACTTGGCCAAACCAAAACTTCCCTATCCCACCCTGGCCTACACAAAATCCATCAAGAAGTAACTGGAAAAACTTCCCTAGTTCTCCCCCTTATTGGCAGAAAACCCCTTATCAAAACCAATGGCCAAACCCCCTACTCAAAACAACAATTGGAACTGGCCATGACCTATGGGGATGGGAAATTTACCAACAGGAGCAGGAACCCAAAAATTACCAGCCCCTTACCCCATTTAGCATAACTAGCAGCCTGTCATACGACCTCAATTACTAGCCCAACCCAATCCCAACCCCAATAATAGACCAGTTCAATTAATTCAAATCATATAGGATCCAAAACCCAACAACGAACAAAAACAGTGCAACAAATTGAGGTTAAGATTGAGACGTACCATGTTACCCATAGAGGCCCCAATTCCATCTCAATCCCAAATTGAAACATCCACAGGGCCTAGCTCAACAGACATAACAAAAACAGGTAAAGACGAGGAAACAATGGAACAAAAAAGATCTGAAGATCTTAAAATGGCTCCACCACCATTTCCTGAAATATTAAACTTACCTAGCCCTATAATCAAATCAGAATTTGACATCCTAGGGGAGTTAAGAAATCTTTGTCTCAAAATTCCTCTTCTGCAGGCCATCCAGGACATTCCCATTTATGAAAAAAAAATCAAGGAGTCATGTGGAAAGAAACAAGTTAGGAAAACAATGGCTACACCTATCGTCCATGTAGTAGGAACTATGTCTGACTTATTGTTAGGAAGAGAACCACCTGTGAAATATGAAGACCCAAGAAACCCCATTGTAACTATACAAATTTCTGGACAGTCATTTCCAAACACATTGGTTGACCTTGGGGCTGCCATCAACATCCTAACCATCAGAGCTTGTGAAAAACTAGGCATATCATTCCTCGAACCTATAGCCACACTCCTAGAATTAGCAGACAGATATGTTATTAGACCAGAAGGTATAGTGCAAGACATTATGGTCTCGGTAAACTCATGGGAATACCCTGCTGATTTTTTAGTTATTAATCCAAAAAATAGGATGGAAGGGCACCCATTGATTCCTGGGCGGCCTTGGCTGGCCACAGCAGATGCTTACATAGGCTATCGAACAGGCAGCATGACTATCACTAGAGGCAATTCTGTAAAGAATATTGTAATCTATTTGCCTGCCAAACCAAGTCTGCCCACGATAAAAATTCACAAACACCCAGATACATATTGGGAGAAAAATATCCGTCCACCCCTCACACTACTACAGGCTCTTGAATTTAAAGATCAAATGGAAGATGATTTGATCAGTAACATTATGAATCAGCCTCCCAAAACTGAAAATTTGAGATGCCAATTCATGAAAAATTTTCTCAAGCATGAAGGACAAGAAAATCCTGTAACAAACTTTGAGACCCAATATAATCCCACAACCACTGTTTGTAATATCATACCTATTGAAATTGAACCAAGTAAGATTTTGAATATTAATAGTAGCCTGGATGACAACAAAAGCAGAGACTTTTAAAAATCCTTAAGAAGCACTAGGGCGCATTTGCGTGGGATTACCAAGACATGAAGGGCTTGGACCCACAGTTGTGCATGCATCATATCTATACTGATAGAGAGACTCAGCCTATTAGACAACTGCAACAAAGAATGAATCCCCATTTAAAAGAAATTGTAAAAGAAGAATTCCAAAATCTCCTAGATGTAAATTTTATTTATCCTATTTCAGACAGCAAATGGGTCTCCCCTTTGGTGGTCATCCCTAAGAAAAATGGGAAGTGGAGGATTTTCATAGATTATAGAGAATTAAATAAGGAAACTCAGAAATATCATTTCCCCCTCCCCTTTATTGACCAAGTCCTTGACACATTAGCTGGGAAACGTTTTTTCTCTTTTCTTGACAGATTCAGTGGACACAATCAAATACAAATAGCCCTTGAAGACCAAGATAAGACAACCTTTACCTGCCCATGGAGCACTTTCTCTTACAGAGTGTTACCATTTGGGTTATGTAATGCTCCAGCAACATTTCAAAGAGCCATAATTAACATCTTTTTTGATTTAATAAATAAAGGACTTGAACTTTATATGGATAATTTTACACCCTACGGGGAAGATTTTGATCAGGCACTAGAAAAATTAGACAAGGTATTAGAACGATGTATTGCTACCATATTATGTCTAAGCAACGAAAAATTCCACATGATGATGATTGAGGGGGTAATCCTAGGCCACTACATTTCTGCAGCAGGAATACAGGTAGACCCGGCTAAAATAAATATAATCCTTCTGTTGGCCACACCCTGTACACAAACGGAGGTACGCAGTTTCCTAGGGTATGTAGAATATTATCGCAGATTTATAAAAAAATTCTCATAGATAGCTGCACCTTTGTATGCTTTAATTGGAAATGTTGAATTTCAGTGGACTGAAAAATGTGACATTGCTTTTACAAAATTAAAGAAGCTGGTCTCCATGGCAGCAATCTTGCGAGGTCCTGAATGGAGACTCCCCTTTCATATCTCTTCCGATGCATATGATACAACAATAGGTGTAGTCATCGGCTAGGAAGAAGACTAAAAACCATATGCTATTTATTATATCAGAAAAAATCTCACCCCCGCCGAACTAAACTACACAGTAACCGAGAAAGAATTCCTGGCTGTAATTTATGCTATCAATAAATTCAGGCATTACATAACAGGATATCAGGTATTCTTGTACACTGACCATTCTGCTATCAAATATTTAGCGAATAAACTGATCACGAGCGGAAGAATAACTCGCTGGTTAATATTATTACAGGAATTTGATATAACAATCAGAGACCGTCCAGGGAAGGAAAACGTAGTTGTAAACTTTCTGTTGAGAGTACCCAAAATAGATGACACATTAACAATCGACGATCAATTTCCTGACAAACGCTTGCTTGCGGTAGCACTCAAAACCCCGTGGTACAAAGATGTGGCAAATTATCTGGCAGTTGGGAAGCTACCCAAACATTTGACGACAAAATAATGGAAGTTAATTGTATAGCGCAGTTCACAATTCTCCTGGATTGAAGGATACTTATTTCATATACGGGCTGATATGCATTTACGTCGATGCATAAGGGAAGACTAAATTAATGACATCCTACGTGCCTGTCACGATGAACCCTACGGTAGTCACTTCGCAGACCGACGAATGGGGCATAAAGTGCTGCAATTAGGCTATTTTTGGCCTACAATTTTTAAAGATGAAAAGAAGTACATTCAGTACTGCGACAACTACCAAAGGATGGGATGTCTAGGCCAAGCTGATGAAATGCCACTACAACTGAAATTGGTGGTAGAACCATTTGAGCGATGGGCGTTGGACTTCGTTGGGCCATTTAATCAGCCATCAAACCAGAAAGCCCATATATTAGTTGCCATAGATTATGTTACCAAATGGGTGGAAGCAGTAACTTTTCCAAGACCCACGGAAGAATCAGTAATTAAGTTTCTCTTCGAACTATTTGTACGATATGGCCTACCAAGGGAGGTGATAACCGACGGGGGAGCATATTTCACAGACAATAAGATCATATCTACTTTAAAAAATCACCATGCTATTCACAGAATTACATCTCCTTACCCCCCGCAGGCAAATGGACAAGTCGAAGGCACTAACAAAGTCCTGGAGGCAATCCTTACCAAGCTAGTAGCAGCACACCGCCAGGATTGGGCCACTACACTGCCAGAAGCCTTATGGGCTTATCGAAAAACCTGGAGAAATACCACTGGATATTCACCATATCAGCTAGTATTTTGGAGAGAAGCTATCTTCCCTATTGAGTTCGAAATTAAAACACTGAGAACAGCCAAGGAAGTAGGATTGAACTTAACGAATGCTCAAACTAAAAGACTTCAACAAATAAATGAACACGATGAAATTCGACTGCTTGCCTTGCAACGCACAATGATCATTCAACAACAACGATCCAAGTGCCATGAAAATCTAATAAAAAAGAAAGTATTCTGAAAAGGAGATTGGGCACTTCTATATGATTCCAGATTCCAAGAATTTCCAAGAAAACTGCAAACAAGATGGCTTGGCCCATATGAGATTCAGGAGGTACATAGAAATGGTACCCTCACTTTGACCACGATAGACAGATCTAGCTCAACATTCCGAGTTAATGGACACAGAGTACACCTCTATCACAAACCTCTCACGAAGCAATCTTTTTGTCAATAAGCACGAGAAGATCCCACCATCCGAGTTGTGGCACAAGGGGGTGACAACCCCAAAAACTCAAGTACATGAGAGGTTTGACAACATCACTTGTAAATTATGTATATAATTGTATATTCGTCCCATTTAAAATCCATTCTTCTACAAGGTTGTGTTGTTTTTAGTTTCCTACTTTGCTGTCCAGTTTATGAACAACTGCTGTTCAATTTTTGAACAACAACAGCTCAATAGAATTGAACAAATTTTTGGTTGAGTTTTTAATGCTTTGCTGTCCAGTTTATGAACAACTACTGTTCAATTTTTGAATAGCAGCAGTTCAATCGAATTGAACAACTTTTTGGTTGAGTTTTTATGCTTTGCTGCTCAATTCTAGAACAGTTGCTGTTCAATTTTTGAACAACAGCAGTTCAATCGAATTGAAAAACTTGTTGTCGAGTTTTTAAGTTTTGCTGTTCAATTTCAGAACAGATGTTGTTCAATTTTTGAACAGCAGCAGTTCAATTGAATTGAACAACTTGTTTTCGAGTTCTTAAGTTTTTCCGTTCAATTCCAGAACAACTGCTGTTCAATTTTCGAATAGCACTGGTTCAACCAAATTGAACAAATTTTTGACCATGTTTTTAATTTTTGTTGTTCAATCCCAGAACAACTGCTGTTCAATCCCTGAACAGTAGCAGTTCAACAAAATTAAACAAATTTTTTCTTTATTTTTAATTTTTGCTGTTCAAATCTAGAACAGTTGTTGTTCAATCCTTGAACGGCAGTAGTTCAATAGAATTGAAAAGCTTTTTGCTGCATTTTTAAACTTTGCTGTTCAATCCTAGAACAACTGCTATTCAATTTCTGAATGATAGCGGTTCAATCAAATTTTAAACAGTTTTTTCCAAACTTCTTGTGATGTTCCATTCAGAAACAACTGTTGTTCCATATTTGAACACGCTGACTATTCCTTCAACAAAAAGACCCATTTTTGAGCATTGTTTTTACCATTTTTGAACATTTTTTTGAACACCCTTCAACATTTTTAAGCATTTTTTCCAACCAATATTTAAAGCAGCTACTTCTCAATATCTTAAATGGCCATTATTTTTATTGAATAACCTTGAGCAGGGAATGACACTTGAAAGAGAGAAAGTAATTGATAAAATTTCAAATATGATGTCTTCCGATACTACAATTCTTAAACAGAAGTTGATAGTATACACACATCAACACAAAGGCTAAAACCACCCAGAGTTTGAATATGATATCAAGCGACTTAGGACCCTATAATGATATGTATTTTTGCACTATTCGAGTAATATGACCCTAAAACATGAAGAAATGGAACAAGGCATATTAATGGTATTAGTTTTTCTACTTATTTCACCATCCCTCACTCTTAAGGAGTCAATGAGCCTTCCTTAGCAATCATGGTGTGACATGCAAATCCCAAAAGAGGATAGGGGGTCTCATCAAGAGTCAGCCTACCATGATCATAGGAATTGAACAGGTGACATGCCCACTATGGCCACCACACCAGGGTAATGAACTTCTCATCTATTAGAAGGACAGGAGGTCTCATCATGAGCTGACTTGATCACTCTGTTACAATTCTAGTGAATGGCACTGTAATTATCTGGCTACCACACCAGCACAGTGACCTCTGAATGGACCAAACTGCTAAAATACAAAATCAAATACTACATTTACATATCTTAAGAGAGGATGGGGGTCTCATCACGAAGCAACCTACCATGATCATAAGAGTCTAAGAAATTGACATGCCCATTATGGAAACCACACCAGGGTAATGACCTTCTAACTTGAAGGACAAGAGGTCTCATCACGAACCGGCCTGATCATTTTGCTACAACTCTAGTGAATGGCACCATGATTACCTGGCTACCATACTAGCATGGCGATCTCTCCATCAAAATAATAAAATAACTATTATCACATAAGGATCATGGCTCACTTTTCGGGTTAAAAAGCAACCCTGTCGAGGCTATGAACGCCTGCTGGCAGCAGTGGCCCTGCTTGTGGTATGAAAGAATGCTTCTTTAATAACAAAATATTGTTACATACACCTTGTTTTCCATTTTCTTTACTACAAACCTATTACTCAAATTAGTGACAATCATGACTTACCATAAGAGTAAATAACGAAGATTAATTACATATTTCAAATTTGGGAAGGACAACGCCAATCAATGCTTGAAGACGAGTGTCGACGTTTCGAATCCCAACGGGGATCCATCATCAGGACTTTCTTGAATGAAGAAAATGAGAAAAAGACTAAGACCATAAATATAGGTAGAAGAAGCTTTCTAGAAAAGAGCCGACCAAAGTTTATAATTTGTATATATTTATTAGTTTATTCTATATATATATTATAATCCTAATAAATAATTTTTTAGGATTAATAACCTAAAAAGATTAATAACCTAGAAAAGGATCTAAACAAACTAATATAGTTCCTAAATTATAATTTTAGAGCCTAGAAAATAATTAATGAGATAAAAGATTTACTAAAATTAAAAATTAATGAAAGTGAATTACTATAAGTTAATTAAACAAAGGGCTAAATAAATTATAAATATATAATAGAATTAAAATGATATATCATTTTAAGTTATTATACATCCACTTTTATCTAAATTTTTTTTAATTTAATGGTTATATATCTAATTAAATTAAAAAAAAATTATTTATGAAGATCTAAAATCATTAGAGTATTAAATACTAATCAAGATAAAAATATACTAAGAATTAAAAGAGTACTAAGACTTAAAAGACCTAGAGGGAACTTCTTAATGGTTAACCTAATTAAGGCCAAACTAAGAAATAAATACATAAATCAATTGAAAGGATATATCCATATCATAAGTATCTAAATAAATTACACAATTAACATAAAAGGTTTAACTTTAATTAGAGGACTAAGCTTAATTTAATAAACTAAAAGAACCTTACTAAGTTAGGAAAAAGATTAGAAGGTTAGGGAAATTTTTTTACAAGGGAATAAAGCATAAAATCCTAATGATTATCGATTAATTAATTAACTTTTATTACAAAAATAAAAATTAATTAATAGGGATAATTATTTTATTGTGAAGTGGAGAACACACGCTGAGAAGCATTTCTGGAGAACTTGGTGGTGAAGTGTCAGCAGTCAGCTTGTCCCATAATCATGAAGTGAGTGGATTGGGTGTTGCTGTTTCAACAGTCAACCCTACGCATGATAATAATGAATCCGCCCCAGATGCATGCGATGAAGAGCATATGTCGGTGAGGAATTCCAATGCCAAAGTTGATAACATTTCAATTGATATTCCGGTCAAAGATTACGCTAGCACCAGCGCAGGTCAAAGCCATCTCTTCAGTGATATAATGCAACAATCTCCGCATCTTGAACCTAATAAAGTGAGTAACTCAAATAAAAAGCAAGGCTCCAATATTGATTCTTTAACCAGCTCGTTCTTTAATAGTGCCATAAACAGACATGAGCATAACCCACCTACCAAAAATAATAAAAAAGTTGTGAACTTATCCTCTGTTGAGTTAGGTCAGGATACCATTAAGATTCTCATTAAGGGTCTTGGATTTGCTGTTGCTCCCAAGGGCATCCCAAACGAAATTATTTTGTGCAGTATTGAGGAGGGGATAAAAGGTTTAACACTTGATGATAAAGAAGCCTTGAGACAAGAATGCTCCTTGATTCTAAAAAAATCCAGAACTCCCAAAAGCAACCTAAGTAAGGAAGAGTTTTTTGCTCTCAAGGCTCTTCGCAAAAATGAGAACATTGTGGTTCTTAAAGCCGACAAGGGAGGTGTTGCCATCGTTCTTAACAAAGATGATTATATTAGAAAAATGAATGAACATCTAGATTTTAGCAGCTACAATAAGCTTAACTACAACCCCATTCCCAAGGTATTAAAATAAGTCAAGAAAGCTATAAAAAATTCTGGATTGGACGACAGGCTAAAAAAGAAATTGACACCGTCTTGTGAGGTCATGCCAAGAATTTATGGATTACCCAAAATTCATAAAGAAGGAATCCCCCTAAGACCGATTGTTAATACCATAGGATCTCCTACTTATGAGCTAGCAAAATATGTAGCTAATATCCTAAAACCCCTCGTCAGAAATACTGACTCTTTCATCAAGGACTCAAGCGATTTTGTCAAGCTCATTAAGAATCAAAAGGTTAAAGAAAGCGACATCTTGGTTAGTTTCGATGTGGTTTCTCTTTTCACAAAAATCCCTTTAGATGAGGCAATCCAAGTCATTAAAGATGTCACTGATCCTGTAACAGCCAAGCTGGCTAAGATTTGCCTTCGCTCCACGTTCTTCAGTTTTCAAGGAGAGTTCTATGAACAAGTGTCAGGGGTCGCAATGGGAACTCCACTTTCCCCTATTGTCGCCAACTTATACATGGAACATTTTGAGAAAAAGGCCCTTGCCTCTTATCCCTTGAAACCTGACTGGTGGAAAAGGTTTGTGGATGACACCAACATAAAATGGGCCCACGATAAAGAAAGTCTTGAAGGATTTTTTAATCACCTCATTTCCATTTCCACAGAGATTAAGTTCACAATGGAGGTTGAAGAAAATAGGAGCATCTCGTTTTTGGACATTCCGGTCACTAGGAATGAGGATGGAACTCTTGGACACCAGGTGTTTAGAAATAAAACCCATACAGATAGCTATCTCCATGCTGAATCCTACCATCATCCCGCTCAGAAATTTGGTGTTCTTAAAACCCTAGCTATCAGAGCCATGAGGATTTCTGACACCAATCACCTGAATAACGAAATCAATCACCTTTCAACCATTTTCAAAGAGTTAGGTTATAAAGATAGGGATATCAAAAAATCCCTGGAAAGAGCTAAGGGTTCAGTCTTACCTCGTAATCGCCAAGAAAATCAAGGAAATATGGGAAGAGTTGTTCTTCCATACATTAAGGGGGTCACTGACAAAATAGCCAAGCTCCTAAGGAAGAACAATATTTTCGCTCAATTCTCGGCATTAGGCACTATTAGGCAAAAGATGCGATCAGTTAAAGACAGCGTAAAACTGGAACAACTTAAAGGAGTATACAAGATCGACTGTTCATGCGGGAAGAGTTATATAGGTGAGACTGGGCGTTCACTGCAGAAAAGACTTAAGGAGCATGGAGCCGATATCAAGTATGAGAGATCACGCACGTCAGCCCTTGCAGAACACTCCTCTAAAACCAAGCATCAAATACGTCTGGAAGATGCAAAAATCATTGCGAAAGAAGAGCACTATCAAAGAAGAAAAATAAGAGAGGCCCTTGAGATTATAAAGCATCCATATAATATTAATAGGGATGGTGGAGTTGAAATTAGTGACTCTTGGAGACCTCTCCTTCGACAAATCTACTCCTCCAAAAACACCCGCCATTGAGGTATAATTTTCAGGTATATAATCCCAGGTATGGTTCTCCTCCTTTGAAATTTGATTTAGTTTTAGTTTTAACAATAAAAAATTCTAATAATTATCCCTATTAATTAATTTTTATTTTTGTAATAAAAGTTAATTAATTAATCGATAATCATTAGGATTTTACGCTTTATTCCCTTGTAAAAAATTTTCCCTAACCTTCTAATCTTTTTCCTAACTTAGTAAGGTTCTTTTAGTTTATTAAATTAAGCTTAGTCCTCTAATTAAAGTGAAACCTTTTATGTTAATTGTGTAATTTATTTAGATACTTATGATATGGATATATCCTTTCAATTGATTTATGTATTTATTTCTTAGTTTGGCCTTAATTAGGTTAACCATTAAGAAGTTCCCTCTAGGTATTTTAAGTCTTAGTACTCCTTTAATTCTTAGTATATTTTTATACTTAAATTTGATCGTTTGTTGCACATGAAGTAATTACCTAACCGTTAATCCTCCACATGCAAAATAACTATAGTTTGACATCCCCATGCTCGCATTCGTCACTGGTCGAATCTCTCCAGTACTTGAGGGTGTGGGCACCCTTTTCTAAAAGGGGAGAGGTATAATTGGCTTTGATTGGCTTTAATTTGGAAAGCAGATGAAATCCCTGCACTAATCCTGTCAGACGCATCGGTAAATGCTACCATTAAGGCATGGAGACTCTTTATACTTTCGGTTACACTCAGTGCCCAGATGAAACATCAAAGCCAGAAAAAAAGAGATAACCAGAAGAGAAAAACATACCAGCCATGGGCGGAAATACTCTTCGAAATGAGCCGTCGAATTTCTCAATTTCAGAGGCAGCAAGTGCCATTCTTTAGCGAGAAGGATGGCTGACATATGTGCATAGATTACAAGGACACAACATAGAAATTGCAATCGAATTCCTGCAAAATTTGTGGGATGGGAAAACTAGTGTAAACGGCCGAACCATACCTGTCATAGAAGAAATCATAGCAACAGTTTCTAGAATACCAGCACAAGGGGAGAGATGGGCAGAAAAGCATCTACTCCTGCGAGAAGCAATAGTGTTATACTAGGACCTAGAAAAACCACTGGAATGAAGAGCTAGAGGGATTGCTCTCTCTTCCTTACACCAGCCATGGCAAGAGTTGGCAGTATTCATCCAAAGATTCATAACATGTGAAGGATGTCGGGAAGTGGTAAAACCACGACAGCTTAAAATCCTAGCTGCACTCAAACAAAAATTTCAATTAATTTACCTACCTTTTTAAATTTTTTATTGCATGATACCACCGCTCGACTAAGAAAAGCTAAGAGGCCCCAATCAATGGTTAGTCACCAAGGCTTAATAAAGTTAATCGTTATTCACGAGCTAGATAGGAAACATCTAGCATGGCACAATTTTGTCAACCCAGAAGTGCAGGAACCTGAAGTTAACCCTGAGGGTACTGAAATCAAGCCTCCTAGGGTAAATCTTCCAAAAAGAAAGAGAAGTCGATCCTCATCATCAGATTCAAATAGACAAAAATGGGCCAGAACACCCCAAGGAACTTTGAACACCATAGATGGAGCAGAATCCTCCCAGGCACCCTTACACGAATTTGAAGAAGAAATGGCCTTAGTCCTAGGGAAAATAAGTACAAGCTTCGAATTAAGTAACTCATCAGAAGTAGGGGAGCAAGAAGAATTTGCTGATAAAACTGCCTCCCCCAGCAGCTCTGGTCACACTAATATCCTACCCGACCAAGAGGAACTACAAAAGAACTAAGCCATGTCTCCCATTGATAATTATGAAGTATACGGTGAAGGACAGACAGACGAAAGATTGGAATCACAGGCAGATTTAGGTGACACTGTCCTTGTGGAACAAAGCTCTCACACAAAGACAGTTCCCTTGTCACCAGGAGGTAGCATTTCTCCTCCCTGTCAAGACCCTCATACCGAGGTCAATTCTGAAGAAGTAATTAGAAACACCATTCTAGACCTTACCCCTGAGTGAGAGAATTATAATCCCCTGCCACCTGTAAAAACAAGCGAAGTTTTAGACTTGAGAAAAATTGAGAATTTGAGAAAGACCTGTAGAAAATTGAAGAAGCTGGTAAAACACTTGAAGAAGTAGTTGAAAAGAAAAAGAAGGGCTAAGAAGTCAAAAGCAAAAACTTCCACTATAGGAACCCAAATAGAACCAGCAATTACTATGGAAATTGGAACACAAACCACTTTGAAAACCACCACCGAAGCCGAAGTACAGACAGAAGCAGCAAACAACATTGAAACATCCACCCAAACTGAGCAGAAATTTTTGGAGGAAAAAGGGATCCAAACAGAGGAAGTCTCTTCCTATGCTCATTTAATAGAGATAGCTGCTAAGAAAAGAGTACAGAATGAGTTAGTGCAATTACGGCATGAACTGACACAGTACAAGAAGGAGTTAGTGCCATTACAAGATCACCAGGCACTGCAAAATAAATTCACTGACCTCTCTCTTACTGAAGATGAGACATTTTCCCAATTTAGAAGTGAGCAGGCAAAGGTTAAAGAAGTACAAAGGTAGGTAGAGCAAGCCAAAGAGAAAATCTCTGCAATTTTCTCTCTATATGATGATGCTTTATCATGTAGGTCACCAAAAACTAACTACGACCTATTCCTAATAGAGCGGTACCTACTTCTGAAAGTTAAAGTCATAAGAGAAGGAAATCCACTTCCCTTAAGACTATAGAGGAATTTATCCAATGCTGTAATGACTAGGATGACCAGGTTCAACACTTCTTATGTGAGCTCTACATGCACAATTTATTTTTAGAAAATGAGACTGATAGCAACCCCATCCCCTTCATAGGAGATGTTCAATTACAAGCTTTCCTTTCATTTGCCAAAAACCAAATTATGTGGGCCAAAGCTTATGGCATCTTTTAGAAAAGAGAACATAATATGGAACTATGGGTCAGGGGGGAGCCTATGAAACCCATGCAGTTGATCATCTGACATCAGAATTTCATGAGAAGGACAGGTGTGAATTCTAGATTGGGTCCTCTCCATAAATATGTCATTGAAAATGCACAATATTACTTTGAAGAAATTCGTGAAGTAGCCCTAGCAGCAGCTAAACAATGGTGGATGGCCTCCACGAATAATGTGAAAAATAGGGAGCCATTCAATTAAAGGAACTTCAAGGCTGTTTCTTCCAGATTCTGTTTATACAACAACTTAGTATACATCATGGGGCCTGCCTGGCTGGGTTGCAGATATCAGAATCCCCTCCTCTGGCTTCTCCCTGAGGAGTATAATCATGACTACGAGTTACCAGAAGGAGTCACAAGCCCTGCCTTCACACTCATAAAAAGAAAGCGAGGCTATAGATCACCCAATGAGAGACCCTACCCCGCCTATTCTTTAACACAATTACATCTTAATCATTTGTTTGCATGAGGTCATTCAACAAGGTAAGCAGGGGAGCATGTTGGGCCCAGACTAAGGTATGATATTCACCCATTAAATACTGAAAATCATATTGTAATTTCAAGAAAATCCCTCTTCATATTAACAATAAGGAATGAAAATCATGACAATAGGAACAATCAGAATAATGATAGAAAGGACGATTTATAATAATGAATTGACTCTTTTTTGTCTTTACCTGCAGGAATCTAGGAATGCCTAAACCAATAGCAAAAGAAAGCCAATCAACGGACGCAAGCACAAAGCGGTCCAAACGGCAAATAGAAGGCGAATGAGAAGATTGAGTCTAAGAACTCAAATGACATCCACGCGTAGCAGGTTGTCGTTTGAGATACATTCTCGAAATTCCAAAGATCACCTTTAAAAGGGCAAAGAATAGAATGAGAGGGAAATCCGATAATAGAAAAATCCAGAACAATGTTGATCAGCGGTTGTCATTGATGTCAACCCAAGCAGCACCAGGGGCTAACACAATATTGCATGGGAATTTTTACCTACCAAATTAATATATTCTGGGTCAATAATTCTTTTTATGGTTTCCACTTCTCGAGATGTTTCCATTGATATATGGCACGCCATGTAATTCTTCACAGTTTGAGAGATATTCATGTTTGAAGTTTGTACCCCTAGTTAGTGGGCTAAAACCCCATGGGGTTGGGGCATGGGTCATTGAAAAGTCATAATTAATATTTTTTTAAGCTCCTAAAATCCCTCCCACGTTCACTTGTTGAAGCCCCTCTCAACCTCAACATTTATATAAATTGTGATCCTCATTTCCTCCTTATGAAAGGGATTTCGCCATTTGAAACAGGTCATCGTGGAATTTTCACTCTAAATTTTTTTCTACAAAGGTTCAGAAGCTGAAATTTTTAAGAGGTAAAGCCGAAATCCTGAGGAAGCTTTTGTAAAAATTTTAGATCAAGGTGCGTAACAGTTTTGGAGATATGATCTGTGGAAGTCATGGTTTTTGCAAGCTCCTGAAATTAATCTCAAAGAAGTGACCTTGGTAAAATCATCATAGCTCTCTCTCTGAGTATCAGATTCGAATTCTGTAAAAAATGACAGATATTGCACAGAATTTAGTTTCCTCTCTATCAATTTCAGAGCCGAATGAAGAAACAGTGACACGTGGCATGCCGTACAAGTTTTATCTACTGAAATAGTCCATAATTAGGGCATTGTGAGAGATTGGGTATAACTATCCCTTGAAGAATCCGAATTGGGTCAGACCTATGGCATTGGAAATATGAATCAGACGAATACTACAGGACCGAAAATAAAATATTGAGGATCCTAAATAACAGAGATACACCAGATTCAATATTGAGCTCCTAGAAGGCAAGAAAAATCTAGATCATGTGTCATCAAGGCTTGCAAAGGACCGGAATTTCTATGGTAGAAAAGCAAAGAAAGGTGCAGCAAAAGGAAGCATGACAAGAGTAGAAACCAAGGTGCATAACAACAACAAGAATTTCATCATATGAATTCTTCAAGTGGGCAACACTGCATACAATCATTGTAAAGGTATCATTGTACTAAGTCATTGTAAATACATTATTGTAAAAATTGTACTAGTATCTATCTGCCAAGGGTTGAAGAGGTAGTGTTGGGAGGTCTAGGATCATCATTAGGTGGTTGTGTCAAAGTTGGGGTTATGGTCTAGCATATCTTATTCTTCTACATCATTATATATCATTGTAAAGTGGAACATTTTCCGTGGTACGAGAGTCCATTATTCTTTTATTCTTCTATAGGGTGGTAAGGTGGTGCTAGGGTGAGTTGTAGCTCATTGGGTGTTGGGGCATCCGTTCAGTTGACTACTGAAGAATCTCGGGCGTTGGAGCATCCATCCAGTGGGAGCTGGAGAAGAATGCTTTTCTAGATTCTAGGAAGTTGGAGCTTTATTTTCAATTGGAGTTGAATATTAAAGAATTATTAGAAAAGCATTAGGTGGTTTTTGTCCTAGAGTGGGTTTCCACCTTAAAAACTGTGTGCATTTGTGTTCCTCTTGTTTGCTGCTATCATTGTACAAACACTGATAATAATTGAAGATTAACTAATGCTCTAATTGAAAGGAATACTAATTCACCCCCCCTCTCAGTATTTCCAACAATTGGTATCAGAGCTTGGTTCCTTCAATAGCAGTTTAACAGCTGGAAGGAGGTCATGGAGCATACCAAGAATGGTGTACCTCTATTCAATCAAAATAATTATGCACTTTGGAAAGGAAGAATGGAGGTCTATCTCTTGGCGCAAGGTTACGAAGTATGGGACACTGTTAAAAATGGATTTACATCAACCTATGATGAACATGTGTATGAATTCCTTGAATGATGTAAAAGGCAAAGAACATTATTATCATGGATCTATTTGTCCTATTTATCATATGTGTTATTAAAACTGTACCATGGGACAAGCTTGAGAATATATATGTGACTCAAATGTCAGAAGAAGCAAGCTTCCAAATCTGATAGTGGGGCAATTTGAGTAACTCAGTGAGAAAGAAGATGAAGATGGCTTGGATATCAATATACCACCATAGGGCTAAACTACTCTAGAAGGATTGGGAGAGCCAGTTGACGAGAAGACTATTATACGGAAGATTCTTAGAACGTTACCAGGGATTCAACCCAAAGGTATTGGTGTTATAATACAATGAAAATCTGGACAAACTCAGCAAGGAAGAATTACATGGAGTTTTCATAGCATATGAAATGAGACTTGATGAAGAAAAGGGTACTTCAAATCTAGAAACTGCGTTCGTTGCATCTAGGAAAATCAATAAGGACAAACAACCTTCAATTGAAATGACATGCACCTGCAAGTGTGAATAAAAGGGAGATGATGGAGAAGGTCTTTCCGATGAAGAATATGCTTACTTTACAAGAAAACTAAAACCTGGTAAGGGAAAATTCAAAGGTAAAATTCCATTGATATGTTTCGGTTGTGGTGAGGTTGGGCATTTCATAGCAAAATGTCCGAAAAAAAGTGATGGCAACTCAAAAGGAAAGAAAGGCTTTAAGAAATTCAACAAGCAAGGCAAAAAAAAAGGATCCAAAAGGAACTTTCTCTCTAAAGAAGACAGCTCATCATCCGATGAAGAAAGTGACAGCAAAGAAGAAGCCAATGAGAAAGTATTGTTTATGGCCAAGCACAATAAACAAGAAGTATCAAACAATGAAGAAGAAGGGTTGACCATAGAATAATTTTATGAGGAGGCAATCAAGCTTATAAAAGAGCTCAATGTTGAGAAGATCCATTCCAATACTCTTGAAGAACAAGTTCAAGGTCTCAAAATTGAGGTTGAAGAACACAAATGTATTGAAGATTCACTTCAAAAGAAGTTGGAAGAAAGCAACCAAGAAAGGGAAGCATTAGAAGCCTAAGTAGTCTTGCTGTGTAAGGAAGTGAAGAAGGGAAAAATTGTCCAAAACTATGCCAACAGCTCAAGGGCATTGGAAGAACTCATCATCAATCAACGATCTTACAAAGACAGAACTGGCCTCGGTTACAATGAAGAAGAAGCAGGACCTTCTACAACAAAATACAATGAACCTATGAGATCTGACATACATGTAGACTTCATTGGACAAGATTCACAAGCACATCCTTGGAAGACGATTCCTCGATGAAGATTTTCATCCAGGTACCAACATATTTTTCATGGCTATTGTTATTCATGTGGAAAATTTGTTCATAAAGCTGTAGAATGTCACTCGTACCCTAGGAACCAATACAATTCCAAGAGATTCTTCCAATATGAACCTCCCAGGGCTCAACGAAACATCAATATATTTGAACATTTAAGAAATAATATGGAATTTTACAAATGTCAGAAATTTGGACACATAGCCAGAGACTGCAAACTTGAAAATCCTCCAGAAGAATCTTCGAAGCCATAGAATGAACGATCATGGAAATGGGTAGAACAATGTTGAAGGACTCAAAATTGGATGAAAAATTCTGGGTTCAAGAAATTGATATGACAGTCTTCATTATCAACCGAAGTCTTCTCAGAAATAATTGCAACAAGACTCCATATGAATTATGGAAAGGAAAACCAGCTAATGTAAAATATTTCAGAATCTTCGAAAGAAAATGTTATATCAAAAGAGAAGATCAAAATTTGGGTAAGTTTGAATCACGTGTTGATGAAGGTATATTTTTTGGTTACTCACGCAAAATAAAGGCCTATAAATGTTATAATATAAGACGAAAATAGATAGTGGAGAGAATAAATGCTACATTTGACGAAGATGGTGTTCTAGCAAGTAATGATGAGGATCTAGAATCTTTGAAACTTGAGATAGAGGCTGAAAAAGACACAGATAAAATTGTAGAACAAGAAGCAAATATCAATGAGGAAGAAGTAAGCAATGATCATCAAGATATACCACAATAACAACAAGAAGCTCCTCCAAGGAGAACCAAAGAGTGGATTCAAAAGAACCATCCATCAAATCAAATCATTGGTGACATAAATGAAGGTCGACAGCTTCGTTCATCACAACAAGCTCACGTTGTTTTTCTAGCAACCTTTGAGCCTAGTAGTTTTGAGGAAGCCAGCCAGAATGAACATTGGGTAGCAGCTGTGAATGAGGAATTGGATCAAATTGAGATTAATAACACATGGGAATTAGTTCCACAACCAAAATATAAAAATGTCATTGGGCCTAAATGGGTGTTCAGGAACAAATTGAATGAAGATTGGCAGGCTACCAGAAACAAAGCAAGATTGGTTTGCAAAGGCTACGCACAAGTGGAAGGAATTTATTTCGACGAAACATTTGCACCAGTTTCCAGAATGGAAGCCATCCGAATGTTTCTCGCCTATGCATGTTCAATAAAAATCAAAGTCTACCAAATGGATGTTAAGTTAGCATTTCTGAATGGAGAATTAGAAGAAGAAGTTTACATCGAACAACCTGAAGGTTTTCCACTATCACAAAAAGAAGACTATGTCTGTAGGTTAAAGAAGGCTCTATATGGTCTCAAGCAGGCTCCCAGAGCATGGTATGCTCGTCTTGATGGATATCTACGTGAACAAGGGTTCAAGAAAGGTACTGTTGATAGCAATATTTATGTATAAATAGATAAAGATAATTTAACAATCGATGAGGTATATGTGGATGATATAATATTTGGTAGCAATGATGATCGACTAAGTAAGAACTTTTCTACAAAGATGAAAAGTGAGTTTGAGATGTCTTTACTTGGTGAGATGACATACTTCTTAGGGCTTCAAATATCTTAGCAAGAGAAAGAAATATTTATATGTCAAGCCAAATACATCAAGGAAATGCTCAAGAAATTAAAAATGGAAGATTGCAAACCCGTCCTTACTCTGATGGTAACAGGTTGCAAATTGAGCATAGACGACTCATCTAAGGATGTGGATTAGAGGTTGTACAGATCTATGATTGGTAGTCTTCTATATGTAACAGCTTCTCGGCCAAATGTTATGCAAGCAGTTGGACAAGTAATAAGATTCCAAGCAGCACCAAAAGAATCACATATTATTGCCGTCAAAAGAATTCTTCGATATCTAAAGGGCACAAAAGAATATGGCTTGTGGTATCCCAAGGGTAACAATCTCATTATTCAAGCCTTTACAGAAGCAGATTGGGCAGGAAGTGTTGATGATTGTAAGAGTACTAGTGGAGCAACATTATATCTAGGTGGTTGTCTCGTATCATGGTTGAGCGAAAAGCAAACTTCAATCTCGTTATCTACAGCGGAAGCAGAATAAACTGTAGCAGAATCATGTTGTACTCAAGTCCTTTGGATGAAACAAAATTTGCAAGATCTTCAAGTACAATTCAGTTAGCCTATTCCCATATTCTGTGACAACACTAGTGCCATCAGCATCTCCAAGAATCCTGTCATGCATTAAAATAAAAAACACATTCCGATCAAATATCATTTTTTTAGAGAACAAGTTGCTGAAAAGAATATCAAACTCGAGTATGTTTGTACAAAAGAAAAAATTGCTGATATATTCACTAAACCTTTACCTTGTGAAGCATTTGAATATCTTCGTCAAAAGCTTGGGATTCTCCAAAGTTCTCATTAGATTACAGGTCTGCAGGACGGTTGTGTGTCAGCAGGAGTGGAAGTGTGTACAGGTCTGTAGAATGGTTGTGTTTCAGGGGGAGTTACCCTTTGTAATTGATGTCAAAGGGGGAGAGAATGTTGTAGGAATAGGTGTCATGATCGCAGGGGGAGTACTTGTGTTGCCATCAATGCCAAAGGGGGAGATTGCTGATCAGCAATTGTCATTGATGTCAATCCAAGCAGCACCAGGGGCTAACCCAATATTACATGGGAATTTTGAACTACCAAATTAATATATTTTGGGTCAATAATTCTTTGGATGGTTTCTACTTGTCGATATGTTTCCATTGATATATGGCACGCCATGTAATTCTTCACGGTTTGAGAGATATTCATGTTTGAAGTTTGTACCCCCAGTTAGTGGGCTAAAAACCCATGGGGTTGGGGCATGGGTCATTGAAAATTCATGATTAATATTTTTTTAAGCTCCTGAAATCCCTCCCACGTTCACTTGTTGAAGCCCCTCTCAACCTAAGAATTTATATAAATTGTGATCCTCATTTCCTCCTTATGAAAGGGATTTCGCCAACTAAAACAGGTCATTGTTGAATTTTCGCTCTAACGTTTTTTATATGAAGGTTCAGAAGCTAAAATTTTTATGAAATGAAGCCAAAATCCTGAGGAAGCTTCTGTAAAAATTTCAGATCAAGGTGCACAATATTTTTGGAGATATGATCTGTGGAAGTCAGGGTTTTTGCAAGCTCCTGAAATTAATCTCAAAGAAGTGACCTTGGTAAAATCGTCATAACTCTCTCTCTCTAAGTATCAGATTGGAATTCTGTAAAAATTAATAGATAGTGCACAAAATTTAGTTTTCTCTCTATCAATTTTAGAGCCGAATGAAGAAATAATGACACGTGGCACGCCGTACAAGTTCGCTCTACGGAAATATTCCATAAATAAGGCATTGTGAAAGATTGGGTATAACTCTCTGTTGAAGAATCCAAATTGGGTCAGACCTGTGGCATTGGAAAGATGACTCAAAGGAATACTATAGGACCAAAAATCAGATATTGAGGATCTGAAATAATAGAGATACACCAGATTCAATATCGAGCTCCTAGAAGGTAAGAGAAATCTAGATCATGTGTCGTCAAGGGTTGCAAAGGACCAGACTTTTTATTGCAGCAAAGAAAAGCAAGGTGCAGTAGAAGGAAGCATGACAAGAGCAACAACCAAGGTGCATAACAGCAGCAAAAATTTCATCATATGAAGTCTTCAAGTGGGAAGCACTGCATACAATCATTGTAAAAGTATCATTGTACTAAGTCATTGTAAATACATTATTGTAAAATTTGTACTAGTATCTATCTGCCAAGGGTTGAAGAGGCAATGTTGGGAGGTCTAGGATCATTATTAGATGGTTGTGTCGAAGTTTGGGTTATGTTCTAGTATATATTATTCTTCTACATCATTCTATATCATTGTAAAGTGGACCATTTTCCCTGGTACGGGAGTCCATTCTTCTTTTATTCTTCTATTGGGTGGTAGGGTGGTGCTAGGGTGAGTTGTAGCTCATTGGGTGTTGGGGCATCCATTCAGCTAACTACTGAAGAATCTCGGGCGTTGGAGCATCCATCCAGTGGGATCTAGAGAAAAATGCTTTTCTAGATTCTAGGAAGTTGGAGCTTTATTTTCAATTGGAGTTGAATATTAAAGAATTATTAGAAAAGCATTAGGTGGTTTTTGTCTCGGAGTGGGTTTCCACCTTAAAAAATGTGTGCATTTGTGTTCCTCTTGTTTGCTGCTATCATGGTACAAAAACTGATTCACCCCCCCCCCCTCTCTGTATTTCCAACAAACAGTTTGTCTAATTACCTTTCGTAGCATTCCTGGATGTAACAGAGAGTTTTGAGTAACTATCTTCTAAAGTTTTTTCAATGCTGATGCTTCTATAAGTCTGGGCCCAACCTCTGGGAGCTCCACGCATGTTTTCATGTTCTAAAAAGTTACAAAATCGATATATGTGAACTTGGTGCAGTTATAATACACATTTCCATTTGATATAATTATAGCTCTTCTTATTTAATGAATCATTGGTAGTTGCGTTCTTAGAATAAGACAAGTGCAATCACGTTTCTGATAACGTTTTGTTAATTTCGTCTCTTCTGTTGTCATGATAATTAATTTCTAGGCCATAGGAAGATTGATTTCAAGATTCTGTATCTCCATGCATTGCGTGGCATAATAAAGAAATTAATCGATTGACCAGTGTTGTTTAATTAAGTCTTACAGAGGAATCCATTGCCAAATTACTTAATGATAGCTGTATGAGTTATTTTACCCGTTTCGGTTATATTGCTGTTTATTACTACCGGCTTAGTTGTACTGCTATTTCATTATTACATGCTAGTCACATTGCTTAGCTATACTGTTGTTTCATTATTGCACAGCTAGCCACATTGTTCTGTTATACTGTTGTTTCATTATTGCACAGCTAGCCATAATATTCCATTATACTGTTGTTCCATTATTGCACAGTCATTCATAATGCTTATTTTTATTTTTGTTTCACTATTACATAGCTAGTCACTATTCTAGTTATATTGCTAGCCATATAGCTGCTTCATTACTGCTTAGATCGCTAGGTCATCGATTCAATTCAATTCCATGTCTGAAAAAATTTAGTTAGACTATTGTTCTGCTTAATTTCATTACTGTCATTTCAATTATTGCTTGATTTATCTAGACCGTTGTTCAGTTTAATAGAACTGTTGTTTTACTCCAATAGAGAAACATCAAATCCCCTTACTCAGCTTTAGGTTAAAAGATCCATCTAAGACATCTTCTTTAGGATCAACAAGCTTCCAAAATTAGTAATTCCTTCTAAACATTGACAAATAGCACTCGTAGATCAGTTAACTCACATATACTGTGCTGAAACTCTTGAAATAAAAATACTTACCCCAGGTTGATAATTAAATGAAGGTACAATAGAGTTGTCACAGAAAACCACCTCTACTCGACACCAACAGAGACCTTGAGTGATTATCTTCAGGAGTATGAGTCTCAATCATGGTGATTCAAAGAGCACTTGGACTTCCAGGGGTTTTTCCAACTCAAGGAAGATAGAAGATCCAACAACCATAGAAGAAGCAAGAGAGGTAGAATCTTTATATCTAATTTGATGGATCAAAAAAGTGCACATCCAATGTAATATCCCAAAAGGGAGAATGCAGCAATACTTCAAACAATATAATAACTTATAGGAAGATAAGCAATAAATATAAGTAAAAATTAGAATATGCAAAAAGATTTGAGCCATTTTATTATATTGGAGATGAATCAGTTACACAAGTACAAGATATAGCTAGAACTAGCCACAAAGATGAGCTAAGATCACCCTGAAAACATGTGTGAAGCAGGTACAATGTAACTGTTGAGGCTCTACAAAAAATATTGTGTTGTCTCTTCAACAGAATATAAACATGGAGTTGCAGGCTGAAAAGAGAAATGCAGGTCTACTCAAAACTGGAGCTCTGATGATGGCAAGATTCAGGATCTGGCCAATGTGATGGATTCCCAAGATAACCTAGAAAGGATTTTCCAGATCTGCAACTTTGGAAAATAACCTCCCTAGGATTTGATCCTTGATCTGCAGGGAAATACAGATCTGAAGCTAGATCTGAAGAATAGATGGCTGAAATATGTACTCAGATCAGATCTATGCTTGAAGGGCTGATCCCTTCCTCAGATCTATGAGCTAGAAGCTCTAGATCTAGCTTCTCAATCCTCCAAAAGATGATTGCAGCTGTTGCAACACAACTGCCTCTGAAAACTGCATTGTGAGGGAAAGAGAGGGCTTCTGCCTGCTGAAATATGCTGCAATAAACTCTAGGATTATGGTGAGACTGATGGCAATGTGGAGGAAGGATCCTCCACTGGATTTCTAGCTGAAGTACTAGCAACTTCCTTCCTCATTTCAGATCTTCAATATGGACAATGTTATTCTTGGAGAGAATACTGCTGCTAGGAGGTCAATAACATTTGGCCTGATGCCAGATCTGCAATGTGGCTCTGGGAGTGCTGAAATATAATCCCAAGTGATGGGAATAATCCCTCACCTTTTTCTCTAGCTTAAGTACTGAAGACAACTTCTACCTTCCAAACTAATCTTCAGAAATCTGCAGATTTCTTAATATGATTTTTCTATAGAAAGTAGAAAAAGGAAATGACACTTAAATCCTGATTGATAATGAAGTAAAAACCTCTTCCTTAGAGATCACTCAAATAAAGAGGAGGGATTCCCACCCGGGAACACCCTGTGCTAAAAAAAACCTGCAATCTCTGCTAAACAGCCCAAGAATGCAGTGGAATGTCACTTGACAATTCCAAATCTTGTAATATTCCAAATTGGGAATGCTTAGCAAGACAGGCCTGAAAAAATGCATTTTTTAGGAATGTGTGCTTCATCAACCCAATCCAGCCCTTGTATCCCTTAGATCAGAGTATCTAAGACCGAAATCCAAGAGGAGGCTCAAAATAACTCACTCTAGGTGGGTTAAACAGATCTCCCACACCTAGTTGTCTTCAGGAAAATGCCCAATGAAGGGTTGCAGCAGTATGTAAACACAATAATGGAACAAAATCAAGCTAATAACCCTAAAATGTGTTAATAAACATCTCAAAAACAATTATATGTACAGAAGAAAGAAGCAAGATTAATTATACTCACAAAGGATGGGGAAAAGCGGTGATTTTGGCCCTAAAATTATATTCAGGTTTCTGCGTAAAAATAATATGGGATGATGGTTTGATCTGATAGATTAGGTCATGAGGGAGCTACACTCTAAATTTCAGCTCAAGCAAATAAGTTTAACTATGTTAAACAGGTCTCCCACTCCCGACTAGGCTTAAAAACCCTGTTTTCCCATGGCTTGAAGTATGCAGATTTTACTGAAGCTTATACAGCATGGTTTTCTGAGGATTTAGCTGAGTTTATGCAGGAATATTAGTATGGAAAGTTTATAATATGATTGAATGGATTTATAATAGAAAATATAGATTTATACATGAAGAAAGGCCTCAAAACCAAGCATTATGATACAATTAAATGGAAGATGAACCATACAGCATAATATTCAGGAAGCTGAAGCAATGTTTTATTATAATTCAGATCTAGAATAGATTCGAGTACAAAATGATAGATCTAAATGGGATCTATATGAAAAAAGAGCCTTTTAGTACATTCCCCTTGGGGATTAGAGCAAAATATGAATAACAATGATTAGATCTGAGATCTACACCATGGATCTGCAGTAGACTTCAAAAATTTCTGAAGAACATGATACACAACAGATCAGATCTGAAATGGAACATATATTGGTTGGCCAATCTATGGATCACCACAGTGAAGGGAAGGATCCCTTTCACCAGAGATCTATCCTCCAAATTGATGCAAAACCCACACTGCAACTCTGTCTGCAAAAAGGACGTAGTTTCCTCAAGGGACTGCGTAGATGAAGTGGAGAACACTTTGGTATGATGCCAAGATCTGTAACTGAAGCCCAAACAAGAGAGGCACTCTTCCAGGAGGTTAAAAGACACACTCCATGAGAAAAGGATCCTAAAACAAGCTATATCTCTACAGATCTAGAATCCCACTTGTTGTAGCTCACTTAGACATTAAAACCCTCACTGGATTCATGCTAACAAAGAGAGATGAAGCTTGGCCAATGCCAGATAGTGGACCAAAGCAGCAAAATCTCCTCCAAGAAATCCTCAAGGAAGGAGGGAGGATTCCTAAACAGGAAACCCTCACTATTCTCTTGCTAAACAGCTCAGAGAATTTGAATTAGTCTAATTAGACTTAATTCTATGAAATCATATCATATTCAACAACCTTCTCTTGAGCCTTCTCCTTCGTTTTATAAGATGAGGATGTGAAAAACCCTAAACCACCTCAAATGAATTAACCCCTTTCACATCGGATCCTCCTTCTAGAACTGCGCTAGGTCTTAAAATTGGTTCAATGTATATGGTCTGCTTAGTGACTTGGTCCTGTTGACCCGGTCAAGTGGCTCAATCCTGTTCACACACAAGTGGATTTTATTAAGAAAGCCCTAATTTTTCTCTGTTCACATTGGGAATTGATTTATTTTTATGCTTTAGGAGTTTTTCATGTCCTCCTTTACATTTTATTCATGAATAAATAAAATTAAAAACATAATGAAATATTCCTATTAGCTTGGGCTAATTAGGAATATTACAGTCCTCCCCTCCAAAATTTTTGCTTGTCCTCAAGCAACTGCAAGGCGAGTGCTGCAAAATCTCCTCCTTGGTGACACCAACATAAGATAAGCTTCCTTCATAAGCCAAGTGCTCACCAATCCATCCATCCATGTCTTGCTCCTCGAAGGTTCTCATGAGATGCAAATAGCTCATCCCATAAGGAGACAATAGATCATATGAAACAAACATGGTTTGCCCCCATGATCTCCCTGAAAAAAGAAAACATAAAGTACATGGAGAGTAGCCATCCCATGAGGCACATGCCATCCTTCCTTTTTTCCCCATACATTCCCATAGAATTACAAGTACATTATCAAGATAGGGAATCAAAACAATGTGCTTGAAAACAGAAAATTGCACATATGGAGGTGGGTCATAGTCCCACATGTGGAACCAACGCAATGCATCCCCTGCTTGAATCAAATATAGATATGGGAAGGGGTTTTACCACCACTTACTTTCTGCCCACACCATATCACCATGGGTGGAAATGTGATGTATGTTTGGTGCTTTGGGGAAGCGCCCATCATGTTGTAAAATCTCCCTTTTTCTCTCAAGGGAGTGGCCTAGTTCAGAAATTTTTGGGGCCCAATGCTGGCCAAGAGGCTCATATGATATAAAAATCCTTCTTGGAGCCATGACCTGCAAAAACATAGTGTAAGAATGCATGAAATCAGAATATAAAGCATATGTAACATGATCATGTTCTTCACCAATAATCCTTCCCCCATCAACGGAATGGTGCATGGATCTATTCTCTTCCTTAAAAGAAGAAAGAGTGGGCTGATTTAACTCTTCCTTTTTGACCCCTTCCATGCCAAAGGTGTCATGTGGCAAGTTTCCCTTCCCATGCTGCTTCAAATCATAGCATAATAAGTGACCATCCCACCACCTACTTGCTGCAACAAGCTTCTTCAAATCTTGAAAATAGTGGAGGATAATAGGTGTTGGCTGAATATGATTCAAACAACACATTTCATGCTCCAAATTCTCCCATTTGAGAGACTTCTTTTCATGACACAAATTCAATACATGGCCCTTTGTAAAAAGAAACAAGATATACAATGCAGTATCCATGTAGTGTTTTATCCTCTTCTTGAAGTATGAATAGATATGGGAGATTCCATTCCCCATGAGCACATTCACCCAATGTTTCATCCATCCTCTCATGTTTGGATCATCAATATCATGATATGAACAAGTCTCCTTATGCCAAATCATGAGAAGGTTACAATTTCTCCCAAGCCCAAGCACATACATGATTTTGAAATACATTCTAAACATAAATAAATGTACATACATTGTAGGAAAAAGTAAATGTATGGATATGGAATTCATTATGTGGTGTCCATACTTCCTTCTTGTCAACCCAAGCAACCATGCCTTCCTCTTATGCAGCCTTTTATAGAAATCCAAGGCATGAGACAATAAAATCAGAAATTTTGGGGAGTACCCACACTCACCCAATAGAAACCAGCACATGTTATCTCCTTCCTACTTCATATCTAGATGTGGTAAGTGGTTCACATGCCACTTACTTGCTGCTCTTATCATCTCACCATGGCTGAAAGTGAGATATATTTTTGGTGCCTTGGGAAAGCACCCATCATGCTACAAAATCCCCCTTAGCCTGTCAAGGGAGAGGCCATGATTGGAAATAGACTTGGCCCATAGTTTTCCATGGAGCTTATAAGGTAGGACACTCCTTTTGGGAGTCATGGCCTATATATGTAAGGTAAAATAATGCATGCAATCATATAGTAAGATGTTATATTCATAAGCATGCTTCTTACCCATAGTCTCCAGCACTAAGATAGCTCCTCCCTTATCAGAATGTGACACCAATGCACAACATTGAGGGAACACTTTGTTCTTCTTTTCATCAGGGAAATCCCCTGGTGAAACTCTTCCAAGTAAGGAGACATCAAGGCATAGATCATGGAGAGATGCATGGACTGATGTATCCTTATTTTTATTGCATAGATCTTTCAACCTTCTTTGTGGAACATTTTTCTGAAATAAAGAGGGGTAAATTTTTCTTACCATTTGAGGCTTTCCCTCCCCTTCATCATCTGCAATCTTCAAGATCCCACCATTTGATAAGGATGGCACATGATGCACATTAATTGTGCCACAATATTCATATGTGAGATTCTTTAGGACTCTTTGCAAAATTGCAAGATTTTTTCTCCTTGGAGCAGTTGCTCCTTCTTCTTCTTCATGAAATGCTAGAGGTGCTCTTCCTGTGACTATGCAGCCACCCCCAGCCTTTTCTTAAAAAATGGAAAATGCCTCATCCTCAATAGGAGACCTTAGATCTTGGTCTTCTCTTGAAGGAGGAATCGCCATGTCATATTCTTGGGAAGAAAACTCTTTGGATTGAGCTTCACACTCCCGCAAATATTCTTTAGGAATCTCTCTCTTTGGCACATCTCCTTTCTTCCTCTTCATCAAGAAGTTGCTGATAGAACGTCGTAACTTTGATGGTATGGCTGAGTGCTCATACCCATAAAATGAGGATGTATAATTTTACCTATGCACAGATCTTGTAGATCTATCCAAGGGATTTTCAGGATCTATCCTCCTTATTTCTCTGTCTTCTTGATGACAATAGGAAGTACAGGGGCCTTCCTCTTCTCTATGCTCATCCTCCTTGGGGAGGTTCTTAATGGATATGAAAAATGATGAGAAAAATATCATCTTCTCCCACTCTTTGTTCTCTGATTTTCTTATTACTTGCTTTGATGAATATATCTCACAGGCTGAGCCAGAGATCATGCTCTGACACCGCTGTAATATTCCAAATTGGGAATGCTTAGCAAGACAGGCTTGAAAAATGATTTTTTTAGGAATGTGTGCTTCAGCAACCCAATCCAGCCCTTGGATCAATTATATCATATTTTATAAGACCTAAATCCAAGATAAGGCTCAAAATAAATCACTCTAGGTGGGTTAAACAAATCTCCCACACCTAGTTGTCTTCAGGAAAATGCCCAATGAAGGGCTCCAGCAGTATGTAAACACAATACTGGAGCAAAAACGAGATAATAACCTTGAAATTTGTTAAGAAACACCTCAAAAATAATTATATGTACAACATCAAGAAGAAATATTAATTCTACTCACAAAGGATGGGGAAAAGCGTTGATTTTGGCCCTAAAATGAATGTATTCAGGTTTCTGTGTAACAATTAGATGGGATGATGGTTGGATATGATAGCTTAGGTCATGAGGGACCAATTATCTGAATTTAAGCTCAAAAAAATAATTTTAACTATGTTAAACAGGTCTCCCACTCCCGACTAGGCTTAAAAACCCTGTTTTCCCATGGCTTGAAGTATGCAGATTTTACTAAAGCTTATACATCATTATTTTCTGAGGCGTTAGCTTATTTTATGTAGGAATATCAGTATGGTAAGTTTAGAATATGATTCAATGGCTTTATATTATAAAATACATATTTATACATGAAAAAATGCCTCAAAACCAAGCATTATGATACAAGGAAATGCAAGATGAACCAGACAGCGTAATATTCAGGAAGCTAAAGTAGTGTTTTATTATATTTAAAATATATAACATATATGAGTACAAAATTATAGATATGAATGGGATCTATATGCAAAAATATCGTTTTAGTACATTCCCCTTGGGGATCTCAATAGAAGATGAATAACAATGATTAGATTTGAGACCAACACCATGGATTTGCAGTAGAATTCAAAAATTTCTGAAGAACATGATACAAAATAGATCAGATCTAAAATGTAACATATGTTGGTTGGCCAATCTATGGATCACCACAGTGAAGGGAAGGATCTCTTTCACGAGAGATTTATCCTCCAAACTGATGCAAAACCCACACTGCAACTCTGCCTGTAAAAAGGATGAAGTTTCCTCAAGGGACTGGGTAGATGAAGTAGAGAACACTTTGGCCTGATGCCAAGATCTGTAACTAAAGCCCAAACAAGAGAGGCACTCTTCCAGGGGGTTAAAAAACACACTCCATGAGAAGAGGCTCCTAAAACAAGCTAGATCTCTGCAGATCTAGAATCCCACTTGCTGCAGCTCACTTAGACAATGAAAAATTCACTGGATTAACACTTCCAAAGAGAGATGAATCTTGGCCAATGCTAGATAGTGGACCAAAGCAACACAATATCCTTCAAGAAATCCTCAAGGAAGGACGAAGGATTCCTAAACAGGAAACCCTCACTATTCTCTTGTTAAACAGCCCAGAGAATTTGAATTAGTCTAATCAGAATTAATTCTATGAAATCATATCATATTCAACAACCTTCTCTTGAGCCTTCTCCTTCCTTTTATAATATGAGGATGTGAAAAACCCTAAACCACCTCAAATGAATTAACCCCTTTCACATGCGATCCTCCTTCTAGAACTGCGCTGGGTCTTCAAAGTGGTTCATATCTGGTTTGCTTAGTGATTTGGTCCTGTTGACCAGGTCAAGTGGCTCAATCCTGTTCACACACAAGTGGCTTTTATTAAGAAATCCTTGATTTGTCTCTGTTCACATTGGGAATTGATTTATTTTTATGTTTTAGGAGTTTTTCATGTCCTCCTTTACATTTTATTCATCAATAAATAAAATTAAAAATAGAATGAAATATTCCTATTAGCTTGGGCTAATTACGAATATTACAGATCTAAAATATCATACATCAATAATCCAAGATGACTTTCACCTTTTCCTTCATCTCCTTTATAATGATTGAGCCATCCCAAGCCTTGGCCATAATCTCAATTGCGCAGTCTCATGTGGACAAGATCCTCCAAGTGGGACTGCACTGTTTGACCAAATCAACCAAACATTCTAGGTGCAATGTACACCTCCTCCATCATGTGTGCTTCATTTGCACATGCTCCTCCACCACTTGATCATTAATTCTCAATGACCCTTTGTTTGACATCTTCCAAATTTTAGTTGATTGAATCAACCCTCCATGATATCTCTCATTAAATGAGACATGATCTCCAATCTCATTCACATTAGTAGTTGCTCAACTACCTATTTTTGCAGATCTAGTCTAAATTAATCCACATTCACACACACAAAGTGGATATTTATTCTTATTAAGGATTGTGGGTCCCTCCACCCTTTTATTTACTTAATTCATTAGGAAAATAAAGGACTCTAATATTCCAAATATGATGTGAAAATTTGGGAATATTATAGTCCCCATTGGAAAAATGTTTCTTGTCCTCAAGAAACTCCAAAAGTAGATGCAAGGCCATCTATTCCCCTCCATATGGCATCCACTTAAGGAGGCTTCCTCCATTTTCTGCAATAGGTTATGTATGTTTGGTTCCAAAGTTGTCTTTTAAAAACATAAGGAATGACCCCCAACTGTTTGGTTGGATGTTCTCCTTCCATCATGAAGTACCAAGTGACAACCATATGATGTCCAAAATCATCAAAAATATATGAGGTACATACAAGAAGGTGGTTCTCTTCACCAAGGAAAATTTCCATCACGCAATACATATCTTCATCCCATGTTTCATGAGTTAGATTGAGCATTGAGATGCTCTCATACTTAGCCATGTTGGCTTTGTTGGATCCAAACTTCATCATTCCAAGGTTATGCAAAAGAAGAAGGGAAGAAGTAATATGGGTAGACAAATATGTCAAACCATATTCTCCTAACAATAACCACCGGAGTAAGGCCCTTTGCTGCCATCCTCCATCTCCTCCATGTAAGATGGACAAGCCAAACACCCCCAAAAGCAAACAAAGCAAGAAGAGATCTTGTTGCTTCCTTTCCTCCTCATGTGCATCATGAAACAAAATCATACTAATGGACATATGAGATGTCACATCAGCCCCATACAAAACATCATCAATGCACATCATGAGATCATTATGCCAAATTTTACACAATACAAAACACATAGACATAGGAGATGTCATGTGGTGGCCAAAATTTCTCAAGTGAAACCAAAATGAACATGCCTTCCCTTACTGAAATTTATCATTGAAATAGAAGGCATGATTTAGAAAATGATGAGCTATTGGGTGGTATCCATACTCACCCAAGAGTAGCCAGTGCAACCATGCCTCCTTCTTCATTTCATACATGTTTTTCAAGGCATGGATTAGAAAAATAGGTGCCTTTGGATAGTGACAGAAATCTCCCAATGGCAACCATCGTAACCAAGCATGCTGGCCCATACAAATATGCAAGTGGTGTTGCAACCCCTTGCTTATCATCCTTACCCATTCAATCCCATGGGGATGATGAATGAGGTACTACATAATCATGGCATCCCCCCTTTGTAGAATTCCATCCTTCCCAAACTGTTGAAGAGCTTTGTATTCCATGAAATGTTGAAATGCATCTCTAATGAGATCTCTTAATGAGATTCTCTCTCCATCAAAGGCCCTCCAAAACCAAAGAAGTTTTGGATTTAATGCAAGTAGAAGTTTCTCTTTGAGCAGTGAGAGGCTCATTGAGAAAGGGTCATCTAGAAAGGAGAAAAAGTTTCTCATTTCAAGATTCCTACCATTTTTCATCTCTTCTTCCATTGCTTCATGAGTGAAGCTACCTCCAGAATGTTCCAAGAATGATGAATCCCTTTCTTTGTCACAGCTACCACGTGATAGCGCTGTAGATTTGCAAGGTGTTACATGCACTGTCTCAAAGCAAGTTACAACACTGATCTCACAATCAGTCTTTGTACCTGGATAATGCTAATCCCATTTTCTGAAACTCTACATCTCAACTCAAAGGGTTGAATGTAGCTCAACAATGATGAACAAGGATAGTTTTCAGTCTCCTCCTTGATTATATCAAGGGTCCTCTGCGCTGTGAAATGTGCTTCAAATCAACATCTTTTTCTAACCCTTGGTTATGCATTGATCTAGAAACCATATGTGCTGAAATTTTATGCATACCTTGGATCAACTAATATGTGGGAACCTCTTGAAAGAACACAAGAGTTCCTCCATCTGGGACAACAATGTCTTCAATTGCTGGTAAGTGTGATGGTCTCTTTTCTTCAAGTGTACCAGGGCTGGTATCTTCCTCCTCTTCCTCATGCATCTCCTGATCCATGCATGGGACTCCATAAGTCAAGAGCTCAAGACTACTTTGCAAATATGTAAGTGTCTCTTCTCTAGATACAAGTACTTCTGCAGCAGGTGGTGAAAGTAGTGACCTCTTGTCCAGAGTGACAAGATCGACATTCTCCTTAGTTTCCTTGGGATATGCCCCTTTGTATCACAACTCTATCTTCTCCACATCAAAATTATTTCTCAACTTGTGAAAGAAATCTGAATAATTGGTCACCTTTGCATGCTCTAGGTGCCCAAACCACCAATCTTCTGCTTCATCTAAGAGATGAAGTGTTGCAATTTGAAAAGCCTCCTCTTCAGCCACAGGTAGCTTGAAAAATGAATCTAACTCCCTCCTCCAAGCCTTAACATTGCTTGAGGAATATCCATCAAATGTAGGCAAATAGAATATATTATGCCTCTTCCTTCTATTGCTGTTATAGGATCCTCTTCCTTATCTAATATGGAAGAACTGTTGGAGAGTTAGCTTCTCCTTGAAAGCTCTAGGTTGTGCTTTGTACTCTTCAAGATATAGAATGAGAGTCTCATGAGTCTCAGTTTCATGCCTTTCTTCACTTCTATACCTCTCACCTTCTTCAAAGAAAGTGGGCATAGTGGATCTATGAGGAGATCTAGGATTATCCAGTCTTCTCTACTACTGATAGGAAGTGCTTTCCTCATCATATTTTCTTCTTGGATCTTTTCTCTCTTCTTCCTCCATTTGATTGACCTCCTTGGAGAGATATTGCATGGATCTGAAGAAAGGAGTGACAGATCTCACATCCTCCATGATAGATCTCATCTATATGTTCTTCTTTCAATGTAAAAAGATGAAGTGTCCACAAGCTGAACCAAAGATCATGCTTTGATACCACTGTAATATCCCAAAAGGGAGAATGCAGCAATACTTCACACAATATAAGAAATCACAACAAGATAAACAATAATTCTAAGTAAAAATTAGAATATGTAGAAAGAGCTTAGCCATTTTATTATATTAGAGATGAATCAGTTACACAAGTACAAGATATAGGTAGAACTATCCACAAAGATGAGCTAAGATCACCCTGAACACATGTGTGAAGCAGGTACAGCGTAACTATCGAGGCTTTACAACAAATACTACGCTGTCTCTTCAGCAGAATATAAACATGGAGTTGCAGGCTGAAAAGAGAAATGCATATATACTCAAAACTGGAGCTCTGATGATGCCAAGATTTAGGATATGGCCAATGTGATGGATTCCCAAGATAACCCAAAAAGGATTTTCCATATCTGCAACTTTGGAAAATCACCTCCCTAGGATTTGATCCATGATCTGCTGGGAAATACAGATCTAAAGCTAGATCTAAAGAATATATGGCTGAAATATGTGCTTAGATCAGATCTATGCTACAAGGGTTGATCCCTTCCTTAGATCTATGAGCTAGAAGCTCTAGATCTAGCTTCTCAATCCTCCAAAAGATGATTGCAGCTGCTACAACACAACTGCCTCTAGAAACTGCACTGTGAGGGAAGAGAGGCCTTCTGCCTGTTGAAATATGCTACAATAAACTCCAAGCTGATCGTGAGACTAATGGAAATGTGGAGGAATTATTCTCCACTGGATTGCTAGCTGAAGTACTAGCAACTTCCTTCCTCCTTTCAAATCTACAATATGGACAACTTTATTCTTGGAGAGAATCCTTCTGCTAGGAGGTCAATAACATTTGGCCTGATGCCAGATCTGCAATGTGGCTCTGGGAGTGCTGAAATATAAACCTAAGTGATGGGAATAACCCCTCACCCATTTCTCCAGCTGAAGTACTGAAGACAACTTCCACCTTCCAAACTGATCTTCATAAATATGCAAATTTCTAAATATGATTGTTCTACACAAAGTAGAAAAAGGAAATGGCACTTAAAGCCTGATGTATAATGAAGTACAAACCTCTTCCTTAGAGATCACTAAAATAAAGAGGAGGGATTCCCACCCGAAAACACCCTGTGCTAAGCAACACCTACAATCTCTGCTAAACAACCCAAGAATGCAGTGGAATGTCACTTGACAATTCTAGATCTAAAAGATCGTACATCAAATAATCCAATATGCCTTTCACCTTTGCCCTCATATCCTTTATAATTATTGAGCCATCCCACCCTAATCTCAATTGCGCAGTCTCATGTGGACAAGATCCTCCAAGTGGGACTGCGCTGTTGACCAAATCAACCAAACAGTCTAGGTGCAATGTACACATCCTCCATCATGTGTACTTCATTTGCACATGCTCCTCCACCACTTGATCATTAATGCTCAATGACCCTTTGTTTGACATCTTCCAAATTTTAGTTGACTAAATCAACTCTCCATGATCTCTCTCATTAAATGAGACATGATCTCCAATCTCATTCACATTAGTAGTTGCTCAACTACCTCTTTTTGCAGATCTAGTATAAATTAATCCACATTCACACACACAAAGTGGATATTTATTATTATTATGGATTGTGGGTCCCTCCACCCTTTTATTTACTTAATTCATTAGGAAAATCAAGGAATCTAATATTCCAAATATGATGTGAAAATTTGGGAATATTACATCCAAAGCTTGGGTAGAGGAGCTAGATTCCTATTTACAACTACACCAAGTTTCATAGAAGGAGGCCATCAGGGTAGCAACGCTACACCTCAAAGGTATGGCCCATGATTGGTGGTTTAATAGTTCTACTTCATTTTATCATGCAAATATAAACACTTATGCTGGGTTCACTAAGAAATTAGTGAGAATATTTGACATTAAACATTGTAAAACATCTCTTGTTGAACCCAAAAGTTCAAAACCTTTGCATAAGTTGGAGAGATTTATTTTTCCAACTCCACTCCATATTTCTGTTGAAGGGGATAAAAACATGCATGATGCCTTTCCAAGGGCAAGATACCCACTTCTTGAAGAGCCCTCTTCTATAGATGAAGACATGGAGGTTCATCCTTCAAGGGAAGACCAAGATCAAGGGTCTCTTATTGATGATGAGGCATTATCATATATTGATGAAGAGGATGAGCAGAGAAGAGCTAACAGCGTTGTACCATCAGAAGGAGATCCATCACTACATGGAGATGGAAAGGGAGCCATTGCTTCCATTAGAGAAGCCATTGTGTCTTTACAAGGAGTTCCAAATGATCAAACATGTGGGAACCAAAGCACAATTCCAAAGAAACATGCATAAGTTATTTTGGGTTGTGAATCTTGGAAGATGGAAGGAGAAGGAAGGAAGGATCAGCATCAAGGGATGATGAACATTCACCCTTATCTATTTTGGGAGGTTTCTGCACAAAGGAAGGAGACTGTATTGCACAGTGAAGAGAGGGACAAATTAGTCCACTTCAGATTTTGATGTCTCACTACATGTGGGCATTCCACTTGGGAGGCCACCAGATTTAGAGTTGGTGAGAGACATCTTGCCATTGGGTTCACCACTCTTAGATCCCAGAGAGGTGAATACTTTGGAGGGGTCTATTACAGTGCAGATAGTTTTGGATAAACTCAAGGAGGAGGGAGCCATTCTCCCATTTTCAGCATTACCCACTCTCACTACCTATTCTGTGCTGACAGAAGTTGTTGCAATGATAGAGGAAGGCACCACTATGGTGCAAGGGAGCTGCTCCATGGATTTGGAGAAACAAAGGGTACTTCCTTCGAGTAAGGAATCCTCCATGCATTGGAGTAGATGGAGGCCACTCATGCTTACATTGGCTAGGATCAGGAGGTTATTTTAGGAGGGTAGCTTCTCATGGGAGGCCAACTTTCAAAAGTCACCATTTTTACTTGAGCATGAGCAGCTGCATGATGGGCATTTCAGATCATCAACGTTGTCTCTTAGGAGTATTGATCCATATTGGAGGTCTCAACTCTTGGTAGAGTACTCCAAGGATCTTGGTGCTTGCATGATTCTTGATGACCTGGATGGAGATGATAGATATATGGTGGATGATGTGGTCATCTATTCTCATGGTAGATTCTTCTTGACTAAATATTCTAAGCTCAAGGAGAAACTACTACATGCAGCACATGAGGACTTCCTTTCTATGCACTTTGATGCATATCATTATTTGGCGGAGGATTTCATTTCGGAGGGCATCCAGTAGGATATATATCAGCATATGGAGAGATGCATAGCTCAGATGGTGATGGGAAGTTTTTCATAGCCACTTCCCTACTCATGGAGAGTAAAGGAGAATTTTCAGTTGAGCCATTTTAGCTCAAGGACCGAAATACATAGTAGAGGAGGTACATTTTTGCATTATAATTTGCACTTCTTTACTTTATATAAACAACATGTTGTATTAAGGAGGGTCATTCCTTCTTATACATTATATTATGATGTACTTGAGGCCAAATGTAGTAGTGAGATTGGCTATCCTGTTGGTGGTTTGTGGGGGAAGCCACATGATCCTTGGTGTGCACCATTGACACCACATTCTACATTCATGATTCCATATTATGGGATGATTGTGGCAGCAAACAAGTGGCTAGAAGAGCACTTGTTATTCCTTGTTTTGAGGCAAGCAAGGGATGCATTGTGTTGGTTCCATGTGTGGAACTATGATCCACTTTCTGGTTGTCATATGGCAACTTGTTTTCATTGGTTTTTACTTCCATATGTTGGAGATGCTCTTATGTTTATCAGAAGCTTTGTTTGGAGAGTGGCACAAGAGTTTGAGGTTCCCATTGGGAGTATGGTTCTCCCTACTTAACATTTTGTATGTTTCAGGAGAAACAATGGGCAAACCATGATTGCCATACTACATCTCCTTTCTTCATGTGGGAGGAGCCATTTGGAGAACTTGAGTTCTTGGAAGAAGCACTTCATGGCTGATTTGTTTGGAGGGGTAACTTGGGCCATTCTTGGAGGCCATTTCATTTCAGCCCAAGAAAATCAACAGCCCCATACTTACCATAAATGGAGAGATAAACAACATTGGTGGAAAAATATAATCTCTCCATGCAACCCCAATACATTGCATAAAATCGGGGTTGAGGATTTCTTTGATGAGCTACCTAGAATGGCTCATTTCATTTGGATGATAGAATGGGTATGGGAGTCTCTCATTGGGGTTGAGATCCCTTATGCTTGACATCACTGCTACCTTGAAAATTCCATTGGACAACAAGAAGGTTTCCACTTACACCTTCCACCTTTTCATGATGTGAGACATTTTTGTTTTGCTCACTTGGGAGGAGCCATTGGAGGGCAGAGTTTTTTTGCAGGTTATCTTGAGTAGTGGTGGGGACTATTGACGAGGAGGCCAAAAGGGGAATTAGGGAGGAATTTTTCTCCACCTTTACAATTGCTTGATGACAAGAAAAATCTTGGAGGGGAGGACTGTAATGTTTCAAAAATTTAGCCTTTATCTAAATGGAATATTATAGTATCTTTTATCACTAGGTAGGTGAATAAGTGGGTAGGGAGGCCCATAAACCTCTTTAGAAGGAATAATAACGCTCCTAATGTGAAAGGAGGAAGTACAAGAAGATGTATTAAGCACCTTTGAGTGTGAACAGGGATTGGATCATGTTGATTCAGTCAACTTTGACCAAGTCAACATCACTGTCATGGAGGAGTGGCCTTTATGATGAGATAGCGTAGTTTTAGTGGAGGACAACTTGCATGAGCTTAGTGCCAAGTATGGATGGGAACCAATGTGAGGTGGTTCAATTTCTATATATGGAGAGGATGGAAGCCTTTTTTATTCATGTTTTAGATTATCATTTGATATTGTCTTCTTAGACTTTGCTTCCTCTTGCTATTTAGCAGGGTTGCAATGCTGTTTAGCACAAGGGTGTTCCTGATCTGGAATCCCTACCTCATCCTCAGGGAAGGAGAGGTTCTTTGAGCTGCACTTCCTCATTCCAACATTTTTTCCAAGCTACCTCCTTTAGCTACAGTGCAATTTCTGTTTAGAGCTGGGTTGTGTTGCAGGGTGCAGCAAAGGAGGATCACATAGAGCTGTTTCTGGGCTTGTTTTTCATTGGAGAGGTAGCCTATCCATTGGAGAATATGCAAGGAGGGCTCCTGGAAATATTTTATCATCTTTGGAATTAGTCCAACCATCTACCATCCCTCACAGCATATTTACAATTCTGAATTGCGTTAATTTTGGAGGCAACTGCTAGGAGTGTTCATTGAGCTCGTCAAGAGGGTCTATTTCTGAGTAGAGGGATCAGCCTTATATTTAGAAATACTATTGGAGGAGGAAATTATTATTTCAGATCTATCATAGCCTCATTCTATTCAGATCCATTTTTTAGTTTCATCTCAGCCCTAGGGTTATTTGGCACATTGTACATTTCTTGGTATTTCTAGCAATCTTTTCCAAGTTGGCTAGAAATATTGTATTGGAGCCCACATCTTCCTTGTTGGGAATTTCTTTTGTTTCTATCAGCCATATATCATTTAGGTACATTTATAGAAGCAAATACACTGATATAGATAGCACTGTCATTGCTCTCTAACATTCTATACAGTTGTAGCAACTCATGTGCTGATTGTTTTGATCATTGGAGGATTGTTCCTATTGCTTGAGTGGCTTGTCCCTCATGATATTTTTGTATATTTCTACTGATATCTTAATAAAATTATGTCTGTACATTGATCCCTCTTATGTCATGTTCATATTTGTTTTGTTTTACATTTTTATGATTTGTATTGCTGCTATTCCCATTTTGGGATATTACATATTGTACAAAAGAGAGACTATCCTCAGCAGATGCAAAGCCTCTTCCATCACTCACTTATTAAAATTGTTGTTATGCACCAACCACAATAGAAAGTTATTCCATGGGAGACCTTCATTTCAAAGGAGGTGTTCACCACTCCACAAGGTCATCAACAACAAGATGTCCCTTCATCTTCTCATCCTCCCATTCCTCCTTCACTATCACACCCCACTACTCATGCATCACCATCCACTCACATTCCCTCACCTCATGATGACTCTTCCACCTCTCCATCCACTCACATTCCTTCACATCATGATGATCCTCCTTCATCACCTTTTCACAATCCCTCACCATCATCTCATGGTACTAGTGCATCAAACAATGAAGAAGACAATGAGGTAGAGAGGAATGAGGCAGAAAGCAGTGAGGAAAACAGTGATGATGGAAGTAATGATGGCAGTGATGATGTTAGTCAGACAAATGGCACTGAGATGAGTAACATTGAGCCTTTTCCTTTGACCTGCCAGAGGGGAAATAGGCATGTGTTTGCTGCCCTTAAGAGGCAAGGGGCCATGCCTTCTACATCAACCAAGCAGCTTGAAAAAGGTAAGGAAAATGTCATTGATGAAGAAGAGGAAGGAAAACATGAGACTGAACAAGAGTTTCAGCGAATCCAATTTCACAGTGATGATGAGAATGAGAAGAGGATCACAAACATCTATCTCTAGAGCAAATATGCCCAGATTAGGGATCTACAAGCTAATCTTGGTAGGGCCAATAATGTGATCAACTTCTTTGAGGTGGAAAACCAGTAGTTAGAGGCAGAGAAAGCCATTTATGAGGTAAGATCTATCAGAGCTCAGAAAGAGGCTAGAAAATCCAAGGAAAAGCTAGATGAGGTCTTGGACACTCATGAGGACATTGAAGAAGAGGAAGAACAACTTCCTAGGAGGAGGCTAAGGACAATTGGTTTGAAGAAAGACTTAGCCAAAGAAAGAGAGCAAGAGACAACATTGGCAGAGAAACTCACTCCAAGTGAGATGCTTGCCAGGGAAATAGACTATGATAGGGAATATTGGCTAGAGAGGGAAAATGTGCACCTATAGGATCAGTTGGAGAATACCAAGAGAGACCTGGACATGCAAAAGAAGATGGCAAGGAAGTTTGCATTAAGAAACAAGATTGCAAGGGCCAAGCTCAAAAGAGCCCTTGCAAAGATTCGATCCATAAAGGAGGAAAAAGAAAAATAAAAACTTGAAATTCTTACTGATGCATCCCTACAAGAATCCCAAACATGATAAGCAAGACACATCCAAATTTTGGCATATTTTTGAATATTTTGAGTTTTTGATTGTTTTGAAGGGCCAAGCGCACAACACCACTGGCGCTGCGCTCTTTTTTAGGGCACCCAATGGAGGAAAATTTTGCATTTTTGTTTTCAGCAAGACAATAACATCACTCACAGAAAATGTTAGCTCATTTGGAGCAAAATTGGTCCTCCAAAAGTGCCAAACATAAGCAAAAAATCACCTTTCTGCCCTCTTTTCAGCACTGGCATTGCGCCCTTAGCAGTCTTGGGAGAATGAAATTTTGAGCTAGTAAATGGACTCCATTATGAAAAATAAAGGTATCTTTGGAAACTAGACAAGGCATTCTTTCCAATGAGCTATCCTAGAGCTCATTTGGACACCAGGAAGGCCTCCAAATCCCAGCTACAAAACAGGTGATTTTCCCAGTGTTGGCGCTGCGCCCTTGAACCTTGGGGCTGGGCCCTTTCCTGAAATTAAAAAAACACACAATGAATTAATGAAAAATATATTTTGATGGCTTAATAGACAAATATATCTAGACTTAGCTTAGGATTTATGATAGAAGTTATTTGTGCAGTTGGGATATTTGTGCCTTGGGCCTTGCATGGTTGCAATGGTCAAATGCATTTATGATGTAGTTAATGACATTTTGGAACCCTAGCTAGGGTTTTGGTCTTCCTTTGCAAGTTAAATACTACATGCAGGCCTCATTGTAGTTTTTGGTTGATTTTCGAGATAACACTTCATAGACTTTGAGTCGTAAGGATTTTTTGGCTTTGGAGCATTGTGAAGGTTTTGGACTGAATATCAATGAGACAAGCACATTTGTAGGATTCATGAAATCTGTTATATGGTGATTTTATTCCACTCTTGTCAATGTTTTCCTTTTTTTACATTATGTTCATTTCTTCTATGATATTAGGACAAAAATTTTAGAGTTGGATATGTTGTCTTGGCACCCTATCTCTGTCTGCATCCTTTTATCTCCATGTTTTCCTCTTTGAAGTTTGATTAAAGAATTCTTAAATGATTTTTAGTTGCACTGAATTTTTATCTTAAAATTTCTCTTTTTCTAAAGGTAATGATTAGAGAATTCTTAACTTCTCTCTAGGATTACTTGTTAGATGTTTTGAGGTCTGATTAGTGAATTCTAGCTGAAAAATCCTTAATTTATTTTTAGTTTTACCAAGCTATTGTCCTGAAGGCTTTTCTTGTTCCAGTATGTTGAAGGATTCTTAATTACCCTTTAAACCTAATGCATTCACAACTCTATGTTCATTTCACACTCACTAAACCTATTTAGATCCATTTGGCTTTGTTAACTTGCCCTATGAAACGCCCTTGACCTACTGTTGTACTTTTCAAGACCTTTTGTAGACTCCATAGCCTAATGGTTTGCATTTCTCTTACTCTATATGTTCTTCTTAAAAACCTACCCAACCAAAACAAACAAACAAACAAACCCTATTATTATAACTAGCCTAAAATCAAAACCCTAAAATCAATCAAGTTACATCTTTTACAAATATATAGAGAGATCCCTCTCTGAGTCCAGGAAGGCTAGGTCCTAGGACTCCAAAGTTGGTTTGATGTTACCCTTGTACATTTTTTCTTGCCAATCTGACAAATTACGAGGACCTAACATAATGGCGATCATGGTGGGATGTCTGAGCAAGTGAAAACTTAGATATTCCTTAAAAAACTCAGAAAACCCAAAAATATCCTTAGATTGGTATCCAATTGTTGATGGTGGACAAAAAGAAAATCCTCAAAGCAGTTAGCATCATCCACCTGGCGACTCCACTAGTTTCCAATAGACTTGGTGACTCCACTGTTTCTCACAGACTCCCCTGGGAATGTATCAGTCAGTCCTAGTACTATAAGGCCCAATCACATGTTGTGTGAAATCAGTATTATTACAGATAGGTCTATTGACAAAAATCTCATAAACTTTCAGCCTCTTTGTGTTGCAGGTCTGAAATCTGGCTTCACAAAGAATCAGCACCAGATCTCACCCTGACCCAAACCATCCTACCATAGTTGATGACCGAGAAAGAATCCTATGGAAAACTTCTAGGATTGAAGACTCAACTATTGTTAGAACCATCCACAAAGCAAGTTTTGTCCCTGAAAACCTCACAGCCTTGCAAGATACCCAATTTGAATTACACCATAGAAGAAACCTATTCATAACTAAGTCTCAAAGTGGGATAGACCAGACATACCTTAGGCCTACACACTTGCAGGAGAGTCCTAGTAGAGAAGCCTCTCCTTCCACTCCTCCTGGTTTTCAGCTTCTCCAACACTTTGGCTCCTTTCATTCCAAGTCTGCTCAAAATCAGCCAGCTAGTCTAAATACATATGCCACTCCCATTCATACATCCACTATTCAGACCACTCCATTCCATTGACCACCTCTCATAAACCTCCCTCTTGTAAATCCTCCTTGGATTCCATTACCTCCCATCATGGCAGCATGGTATGCCCTCCTGGAACTACCACAACCTTTGCTGCCTATGCCATAGGACTACCAATCTAAAATCCCTCACTTTACTGGAGATGGATCTACCACTGCCCAACAACATGTAGACAATATGAATGATGCTTTTGATTACCAATAAATAGAAGAGGAGACCACAAAAATGAGAATGTTTGCCCAAATTTTAGGAGGAGAAGCAAAGAAATGGTTCAAAATCTTAACTCCTAACAGCATACATAACCTCCCTTCCCTTTACCAAACATTCATAAAAAAGTGGGAGACTAAGAAAAATCCTCTTCAAATCCTCTTAGAGTATAATAACCTTAAGAGAAATGCTGGGGAAAGTGTCCAAGACTACTGCAGTAGGTTCAATAGTGTATACAATGCGCTCCCACCTCACATGAAACCCCCACAAGGCCTAGCCCTAGTAAAGTTTCTAGATGGATTTGATCACGAAATGGCCTACAAATTTAGAGAAAGAGACCCCCTAACATTAGAGGACATGCAAAGGGGAGCTGTAAGTGTAGAAGGAAATCTAATTGATAAGAGGGCTAGGATGAGGTCAGAAAAGAAGGTTACATACAAATGAGAATCTATGCCTTCCACATCTGATGCTAAAATTGAAAGCCTAGTTAGGACAATGGAAAGGATGATGGAGATAATCAACTTGAATGAAAGAACACCCCCTAGGGAAAAACAAGAAATTCCTCAAAACATAAATAGAAACCAAAACTTCAGAAGAGACCCTCCTCAAATCACACAAAGAAAAAATGACCAGTAAATCAGACCTCCTTTCCAAGATAACTATGTAGATGAAGAGGAAAGAGAGACTGATGAGCCAGAAGAAAATCATGTCAATCTAATAGACTCCAATAATGAAGATGATTTTTTCCTCACCGAAGAAGAACAATGTCTATTTTCCTCAAACCAAACTAAAATAAACTATGAGGATAACGAGGAGTACAAACTAGGATTTGAAAATTCCATCATGGAGGTTCATAGGCAGTATCACCTTCGAAGTAGGAAAACTGAGGACACCCCTCGGAAGAACAAACCAGAAATTTGTGCTAAAAAGACACCTGAAAACATTCTTAAAAAGGCAGCAAAAAACACCAACATAATGGCTAAGACTCCTATTCAGAGCAAAGACAAAACCAACCAACATAATGGTGACCAAAGTTGCCCTAGTACATCAACTAGCGGCCCGGAAAAAACTACTTTAACTAACCTTCCAAATAAAACTCATAAAACTAAAGTTGCGAAAAAGACTATGTGTGATAAAAATGATGTAAATATACCAAGAACACAAGCACCATTCAGTTTTGAGAGTGAAATTGCCAATATCAAAATAGTCATACCTCTTACTAAACTAGTGACTCAAGATGTATATAGATCCCATGTTTTGAAAGCTTTGAACATAGGAAATGACATTGACACTCAAAATTTGACTGATGACAAGCCAGAGTTGTTGTTTGGACTTGAGGTAGAGGGAAAATATCAATAAGGAGTTGTACCTCCATTCTATGTCAGTTTGAACATTCATGACAAAATCTTACACAATGCCATGCTAGACTCTGGTGCTTCACATAACCTCATGCCAAAGGTAGTGATGGCGAGATTAGGCCTCGAAATAACCAAAACTTACAAAGAATTATACTCTTTTGATTCAAGTAGGGTGAAGTGCTTAGGCCTAATAAAGGACCTTTGTGTCAATCTGGCACAAATTCCAGCTAAGAGCCTAGTCATGGACATTGTAGTGGCTGAAATTCCCCCAAAGTATGGCATGATTTTATCTAGATCATGGGGAGACAAACTCCAAGGAAACCTCCAAATGGACATGACATACACTACCATTCTAGTCTTTAACCAAACAATAAGACTATACAAAGAATCTCACATGATATACATGGTAAGCAGCCAAGATATGCCAAACAACACCCCTCTCTATTCTATCCATTTAGACCTTGACTCATTTATCTTGTACATTGAATATGACATTAATGAAAAGGTAAATGAAAAGGAGGAAGATCTATGCCTATTAGAATAGTCAAAACAAACACAAAATGAAGAAATTAACAGTTAAAATCCTAGCAGCCATGAACAACAACATAATGGTGAATTTGAACTTGAAAATATTTGGAACATGAGCTTTGATGGATCTTGTGGAAAAGCTGGTTCAGGAGTAGGTGTTGGATACACAACACTAATGAAGGTCACTTTTACAAGCTATATTTTCCATGTACAAAAAATATTGCATAGTATGAAGCTCTTCTCTTAGGGTTACAATTGCTGAAAACTATAGGAGCTAAGAGGATTTTTTTTCAAGGATATTCTAAGCTGATCATTAGAAAAATCAAAGGAGAATATTTAGCCAAGAATCCTAGGCTAAGAGAATATAGGAATTTTTCCTTTGACCTCCTGAAGACATTGGAGAAATATGAACTTACCTCTATCCCAAGAGCTCAAAACAACCTCACCAATGAACTAGCCTTTGCTGCCAACACTTTCCAAATACCTCATGCCAATGAAAAAAACACAGTAAAGGTTAAGTACAGACTAGAAGTCCCTGACAACATAGATTATTGGAATTATTTGAAAATGATAAACAGATTGAAGACTTCTTGCAGCCCAAGACTAAGTTTGAAATGTCAAAGTCAGACTTAAACCATCAAGAGGATTGTTTTGCTGAAGGACAAACACACAAAACAAAGCTGCCTTGTACTGCTGATATAAATCTGCTAGAACACCCTCCTGAGGCAGAATTGTTCGAAGATTTAGTTCAAAAATACCTTGAGGTATTGCAATGCAAAGATAACTCATTTCCAAGAGGTCTTGCCCCCTTAGAAGAGTTTTTTGATTTCAATGATGTTGCTAGGAAGCCAAAAATAGAATCCATCGAAACTGATGTAGAAGAATGCACCATAGGCAGTGTAGAAGAACCCAAAATGATAAAGTTGTCCAAAACTCTGCAACCTCACATAAAATAGAAATACATTGAGCTTCTCAAAGAAGATGTGTTTGCATGGGGCTATGAGGATTTGAAGTCCTATGATACCAACATCATTCAGCATAAGATTCCTCTCAAGGAAAACCACAAACCATTCAAGCAAAAATTGAGAAGCATAAACCATGTTCTAGTGCCTCTAGTTGAGAAGGAAATAAAGAAGAAGTATGATGCTGGAATCATAGTCCCACTCAGATACTCAGAACGGGTTTCAAACCTTGTGTTAGTAAGAAATAAGACATGGGAGATTAGGCTATGCATATACTTTAGAAACTTAAACAAAGCCTCCCTAAAATACAACTACCCTTTACCTAAGATGGATCACATACTACAAAGGGTAGTAGGCTCTAGTATAGTATCATTACTTGATGGATTTTCAAGGTATAATCAGGTGCTAATACTTCCAAGTGATCAGCACAAGAAAACCTTCACTACACCTTGGGGCACCTTCATGTATGTCAAAATTTCTTTTGGGTTAATGAATTTGGGGGCTACCTTTCAAAGAGCCATGGAATTTTTTTTTTCCGAAGACATAGGTTACTTCATTGTGATATACCTGGATGAAATCACTGTCTATTCTAAAATTGATGAAGAACACCTAGTTCACTTAACTAAAATCTATGAAAAGTGTAGAAAGTATGGTCTATCTTTAAATCCTAAGAAAACTCTATTTGGTCTTCAAGAAGGAAAACTCTTAGGCCACATCATATATGAAAAAGGAATTAAGATAGACCCCAAAAGGATTGAGGGTATATTGCAGATGAGCCACCCTAGGAACATTAAAGAGATGCAATATTTCATTGGAAAGATCAACTTCCTAAGAAGGTTCATACAAAACCTTGCATAACTCCTAAGGAACATTACAAACATGCTGAAAAGAGAAATAGGACTTAAATGGACCATAGAAGCAAAGAAATCCTTTGAACTAGTAAAACAAGCACTTACCCAAAAACCAGTTCTAATTAGCCCTGACTTTACCAAGGACTTCTTCATCTTCTCATTTGCATCAGAACACACTATTTCTACAGTATTGCTACAAAATAACATGATGGGACAAGAACAACCCATAGCTTTCTTCAAGAAGGAACTAAGAGATGCCCCTCTAAAATATAACATCATGGAGAAACAAGCCTTTACCTTAATCAAAGCATTAAAGGATTTCAGAGTTCACTAATCGGAAAAACTGGCACCATTGTTGCTTCAATTCTGGAACATATGCACCTAAACGGGGGCAATGGTTAGTATCATGCAGGCCATCTATGCGACAATCATCTCACAATAACGTTGGTCCACTAGGTCCCATAGTCTCTCTAGGGCGCAACGGACTGGGTCCCCCAGCCTATAGGTAGTCTGCCAGTAGTGGGCATTAATCCTTGGTATGGCCTGATACCCTGCATCGTATGCACCATACACCTGAGCTAGCTGATTTCCCTCGGTCCTTTCATAGGTTATGGATTTCCATGTGCATTTCCTCCAGTTGCCCTTGGATTTGTTGTACTCTCGACTAGGTATCATCTCTTGGTGCAACTTCTAACTTCATCACAATCTCCAAATATTTTTCCTGCGATTTAATGGCTTGCTGACCCATAGGTACGCCCAGGTGAGGTAGTAACATAGAAATAAAACATTCTTTGTGCTGTCTGTCATCATAAAAAAATTCCCCCTCTATGATCACCTTCTTTAGCCATTGGTCAGCCTCCCACACAGACTCAAAGGGTCCTTGCTTGAAATCTTTAAGGTCATTCACTATCTGAGAGTAGGACTTAGGCTTCTAAAATTGTTTTTTTAGGGCATTCTTAACCTCTTGAATGGTAGCATTCGCATGCTGAGCTACGTATCCCATATACCAGTCCAGGGCTCTTCCTTCGAAGGCAAGAGATAGCTGCGCCCTTTTCACTGCATCGTTGGCCACATTCTGCACAGTCCATACTGATTCTGAGACAAACCAGAACCGGTCCATATCTTCATCCCCTACGCCTTTGAAGGTAGGTAGCTTCATGTGCGAGGCCATATCGTCTTTTGATGGAGGTGGAGGTACAGGTGAGTTTTTACCCCTATGCTGGTTTGAAGGTGGTGTATTTGGAGGGCTATGCGCAGTCAAATATCTTACTAGACTGTAGATAGATCTATCCCCTTCTTGATTAGTTTGGTAGTATTTACCACTTCGTGTTTTTATTTCACCCAGATGAGGTCATTCACTCGGTGTGATTGCACAAAATACCTTTTTCGCACAACAAAATTTTGATTAATAATGGTAGTGTTTTTAGGAACTTACCTCAGAACCCCTTAAAGAACCTTCGCTCTACTTTTGAATAGGACATGAACTAATCGACTTTGAATTCTATCACAAATCCTCCCAACACACTATCAACCCAGTGATCTATCGTGCGAGTGATGGTATTATCAGTCCTTTCTACTACTTGATCAATTCTGGAGTCCATTGCGTGACCTGCTCATCATTCCAACACGTCAGGAAATCTATGAGCCTTGCTAGCTGTTGGGGTCCTGTGATTTGGTAGATTGACATACCAAATGACAAGGAAACATCAGAACCACTTTGGAATCCTAGGATCTAGCCCTCCTAGATTCAGAGAGGGATCTCTCTATATGTGTTTTCAAAGGATATATCTTTAAGGCTTATGATATGATATTAGGCTAGTTATGAAGTACAAGGGGTTTGTTTGTTTTTGGTTGGGAATCATTAAATGAGAGGGTCATGTGAAGTGAAGGAGGAAATAAGTGGAAGGATGTTTCAGCATGGGGAGATAGGTCAAAAAACAGTGCTAAACCATTGGGCTATGGAGTCATAAAAGGGTTTACTTGCACAACAGCTATTCAAGGGTTTCCATAGGGCAAGTCATCTATATCAGAAGATCTTTTAAGTTGAGTTGGTGGTATGTAACATTAAGAAGTGTGGTGAAAGAAGCAAAGATGTAAGAGAACAAAGTGTAGCCTAAGATCAGGTAAGGACTTTTAAGCTATCTTGCTTTCGACATAATCTCAAGGGAAAACATTTAAGATAGCATAAAAAGTAGCCTAAGGTCAAGTAAGGACTTTTAACCTAGCCTGCTTTTGGCATACTCTTAAGGGAAATCTTCAAAACAGTTGTTTAATACTAAACAAGGGATAAGGCTAACCATAAACTTCCTTGATTAGGACTCTACTTAGCATGCAGTGAAAATATCATTCAAGAACAACATCTCAAGTTATACTTAGCAAGAAATGGGCTCACCAACACTCCTTGACTGGTTATACTCTATTGAATTCATTCCCAAACACACATTTAGAAGAAAACATAGAGATAAAGCTTGTTAGTCAGAATTAGGGTACTTTTAGAAGTAAGTCCTAATCTATACTTGTTGTTCTTCATCAGAGAATATGAACACAGTGGAAACATAAGGAGAATAACAATTACAGTAAGAATAACATCACCAATGATTTAGATCAAGATCCAGTGAATCTACTTGTCTATTTGATGTCCAAGACCAGTTACATACTTTGAGTCCAATAGCTTTTATAGTCTGATACTTCTCTTCCCAACCTACTATATTACAACTACTTAGAAACTCTTACTCCATAACAGTTCAAACAATTAACAAATTTCCAACCATTATAATGAGTTTTCTGTGAATACATATAGGTGAGAGAGGAAGAGTGTTGAAGGAAAAATCATAAATATCAGTTAAGACAGAGAGCGAGAGGTATTCGAATGCCCATTATGCTTAATGACCATAACATTAATTGATTGTACCATTTTAGTAGTTTTTCCTGTCCTTGAGGCATATCTGGTAGGCTGGTAATAACTCCAAAGTGTGTTCTTTGAAACTAACTGTGGCTGAAGTACTCTGTTTGACTTCTGAAACAAGTAACTATCATATTTCGATTCTGAGGCCTCCCATGACTGTGCAATAACTGTTCTGACAGTTTTAATGAGGTTTTGTCATCAGGATGGCTATCACGGAGTCTTTGAAAGGTGAAGTAGACTTTAGGTGTCCTTAGGAGGCTTTCTTTGGCTGATTGTTTTTACCTTAATTGATTTGTCTTCAATACTTTGCTTTATCCCTTGAAACGGTGGATTAGGCTCTTGACCTTCAGGCTTTGTTTTAACCTTTAATCCTTAATTTCTTTAATTTTCACTATTCTCCACTGATATTTGATTTTTTTTGGCAGGTGTCTCTTTCTGCACTGGAGGGTCTTATCGAATTAACCAATTTTCATGACGCATTGGCCAAACCGTTGAATCTAACACTGAGTCCCTTTTCTGCATGAAACTGGGCCTAAGGATTGTCATCCTAGGCTTTGCGACTTTGACTTTGTTGTGGGAGGGCTTGTTCATGGGGTGGTCGCCATTAAACCTGCAATAGAACATCAAACAATTATAAAAACATGCGTTTGGGCTTAACTTCTTCAAAGGGCTTTGGTGGAGGTGGAGGAGCTTTACAGAGAGGTGGAATGCAGGTGGAGGAGGTTTCCACGGTGAAAACCGCGAAGACCAAGGTTAAAAATCGAGTTGGACATGAAGAATAGGATTGGCGGTTTTAGGAATACTGGAGACGGTATTTGCATGGGCCTGAAGACGTAAGCGTTATTGGGCCAGAGGAACACGACACAGGTGGGTGGGTGATGCGTGTCCCTTGGAAACTGCCTATTTCGTGTTGAAAATGGGTTTTGGACAGCTATGGAAAAACGGGCGCGAAAACGCCTGTGGGCCGTTAGATCTGGGGGGGGCAGATCAACAGTGGAGATCATGAGGAAACATGATTAAAGGCCCCAGCATGGTCGGGTGGGACCAGTGGGATTATATGGAAAATTGGAAGAAAATACACATAGCGGGGGCACTTGAGGTACGGACGGGTTTGTGGGGCGGGTGCCTCCATAGTAAATCTGGACCATTGGATGAAGATCTCCCATAGTCAAAGGAGTCAACTACGGGGGCACTCATATAGTTGAACTTTGTGCTGAAAGTTTCCGCAGGTGGAAGAAGAGGTGAATCAATGTGGGCCGTCGGATCTGTGAGATGGACGGTTAGGATTAACTTCGTCGGATCGGTGATCGACGAAGAAGAGGATCCGAAAGGGAGGTTTTTGGAACTGCGATGTGCTGATGGGAGAGGCAAATGCGATGGATGGAGGACCATTGGATCGAGATCAAGATCGACGGTGGAGACGTGATCAGAGCTTCGCATATCAGTGATCTGGGCAGGCGGGATGAGGAATTTTGAGAGGAGCGATTGCGATGTGCCAATGCGATGGATGGGAGTGCAGACCGTCCAATCTGAGAGAGATCAACGGTTTGGATCTTATCAGCAGGGGATTCCATCAGAGGGGGAGATCATCGGCATGGAATTGTGATGCTCCGATGCGATGCGATGTGCGATAGCCGTCGGATCTTGGGGAATGGACTGCTGCGATCTCATCAAAGGATCGGCCATTGGTGAGAAAAATAAAATGGAAGCGAGAAATTGGAATCGTCGATGTGCAATGGCCGATGGACTTAGCGCTCGGTCATGGAGCGCGATCTTATGGTGGAAAAGGGGCTTAGGCTCAAGCCAGCGGGGGTTTAAAGGTCCTCTTTATGAAAAAGTTGATTTTTAAGGCCGAAATGGGGTTTTTTGAGGGTTTTGAGGGGTTCCGATGGGGTAAAAGAAAGGTTTTAAACCTAGTAAAAGAAGATTTACATGGTTTAAAGGGGATCTTTGAGGAAAATAAGGGATAAAAATTAGAAAAATGGGTGAAATGGAGGGATTTTCCAAAGGAGAAAATAATGGAAAATGGGTCTGAAAATAGTCTCTTTTTTAACAACATGGCTTTCTTTGAAGGATTTGAAGTGAAGATATCAAAGAGGTGGATTTTTTGGACAAGGGACACAAAAAGGCTTCAAGAACTCCCAGATTTGCTCCAAATTTGTTTCTTGAAGACTAATAGACATGTTTTAGCCATCATAGTATATGAAAAATTTATAGATGGCTAACAACGACTCCACTTGGGGATGGCAGCTCCTTGGAGGTGTCAAGAACCTCAGAAATTTTATCTCTGGAATGTAGATCAATGTACTACATTTTGAAAATCCTCTTTCTTCTTTGATCATTCTGCTTGAAAAATGATTAATCATTACATTATAACAAATCAATTTTTCCCAAAGAACTACCTACACAACCTACTTTCCTAACATTTTTTATACATAAGGTGCACTTGGAATTACAAACCTTTAGACATCAACATTTTATTTTTTATTGAAAGTAGGAAACTAATCTAAATCTACCCTTATAGCTTCCATGAGTCCAGATTAAACAGTTGGACTCAAAAATTCTCTACCTAAATACTATTTGTCAGGATTAAACTGTCTGACAGATCTGCATTCTCTACATTCTAAAACAGAAATTGGAAATGCAGTCAAACTAGGATTAAGATGTCTGATTTTTTGTGATGGCTATGACATCAAAAACAAACTGCACATAGACCTTTATTTGCAAAAAATTAAAACGAGACTTGCAAGGCTTAAGATCTGAAACAATGAGAGTCCTTCCTTCTTTCTTTTAGCTCTGATTTTGATCTCTTTGAGCTATCTTCTTCTTCTTTTCCTGGTTCAAGTTTCCATCATGTTAGAACCAGTATTATTTGTATCTTTGGCTTAGGTTTTGATCTTATTAGAGCCATTCTTTTCTATCCTAATCTAATTTACTGATAAGCCAAGATTAAACAGTTTGGAAAATCTTCTTCACTAACCTATCAACAATAAATTGAGATCTATCTAGTGATGATTAGGCTATATGACTAAATAGCAGTGTTTTTTCAAGTAGTAGCATTTAGTCTTGCACACTTTCATATTTTTCATTTCTTTTTTGGTATGGGGTTGTACCTTTCTTCTTTTTTATCTGCCCTCTTTTCTCTTTTCTATTGTTTTTGTAATTTTTTTTTTTTTAAACAAAATAAAACAATGATATTTACAGTGAAGAATGGAAGCTTTAAACTGAGAGTTCAGCAGAAATAATGCTTGAGCATCCTGCCATTGACAGGACCCCCAAACAAGTCTGAACCATCCATCTCTTATAGAAAAAATGCGTTATGACCAATGGCAGATTGAATGATGTAAGGGCCTTGCCATAAATTGTCAAACTTGCCATGTTTGCCCTTATCTTCTCTCCTGGAATCCCATTTGAGTACTTTGTCACCAATTTTGAAACCACTTGCCTTTGTCCTCTTATCAAACAACGTTTTGATATTCTCTTGTATTTTCTATGCTCTATTATAAACTTCTTCCCTGGTTTGCTCAAGATATATGGTCTGATTTATCCTTCTCATCATGCTATCTTCCTCTGATTGTATTTCTTGGACCAACTTCATCACTGGCACTCCTAAACTGGTAGGAAAAACTACATTTTCTCCATAAGCTAGCTGATAGGGAGACATTCCAATTGATTTATTTGCTGTCAATCTATCTTCCCATAAACCATGTACCAGCTTGTTGTGCCATGACCTCTGATTTTCTTCCAACAGCTTCTTTATTATGTTTATCAGGATCTTATTGGAAGATTCTGCTAACCCATTACCTTGAGGGTAATAAGATGTGGAATGACCAAGCACAATCTGATATCTGAGACAGAAATCAACCATATTTTTAGAACCAAATGCAGCATCGTTATCAGTGATGATTTTCCTAGGATAGCCAAATCTAGATAGGATATGGTCTTCAAGGAATTTTATGATAACTGAGTCTGTGGCATTCCTAGAAGGGATGGCTTCTATCCATTTGGTGAAATAATCAGTGGCTATTAGTGTCCATATATGTTGGGCAGATGAGGCAGGATGTATTTCCCCAATGAAGTCTAGGCCCCACTATTGAAAAGGAGCTTCAACAGTGATTGGTTGCAATGGTAAGGGAAGCAATTTTCTCTTGCCTTCAAAGATTTGGCATTTGTGGCAGGCAACTATCATTTTATGGACATATTGAAAGAGGGTAGGCCAGTAATAGCCAGCTCTAAGGATTTTATTAGCAGTGGTTTTCCAATTGAGGTGGCCTCCACATTCTCCTTCATGAAACTAATGCTTGATCCTATCTGCATTAACCTCAGGCAAACATTTAAGCAATAAACCACTAGCATTATTCCAATATAAAAATTTATCTAAATTACAGTAATTAACAGCCTTTAACTTCAAGAATCTTGCCTTTGTTTTAGAGAAAACAGGAGGGGCATTGAGGTTAGTAAGCACATACAAAATATCAGCATACCAAGATGAATTGAGGAAATGATCCTCAATAAGTCGGGCTGGTAATTCTTCCTGCCCATCTAATGCATCTATCATGTTTATATCAAGTGCTTGCAAGTTGGATTCAGCCATTAATTGTGCTAAGACTTGACCCTTGATGAGTTTAGTGGGTTTAATTTCCAAATCATATTCCAGTGTCACAGCAATCCACTTTCCTCTTTTGCCATCAGGGTCTTGTGACAAAATTTCTTTTACCACTACGTGAGACACAAATGCAATAATGTGAGAGTGTAAGATATAAAATTTGAAATCCTTCAAGGCTTTGACCAAATCATAGGCCTGTTTTTCCATAATATTATATTTTAGAGGTGAATCTCTTAATCCCTTGTTGAAAAATGCAATTGGCTGCTATTTTCCTTCTGGATTTTTCTGTAATAGGACAACGGCCATAGTATGTTTTGATGCAAAAAAAAATATAAGGAAGTCTTAGTGAAATCAGGACTGATAAGAATCGGTGCTTGGGTAAGTGCATGTTTGACCAGTTCAAAGGAATTCTTTTCTTCTAAGGTCCATGTAACTCCTATCTCTTTCTTGAGCATGTTCGTCATGTTCCTAAGGAGTTCTGCCAGGTTGGGTATGAACCTTCTTAAGAAATTAATCTTTCCAATGAAAGATTGAAGTTCTTTGATGTTTCTGGGGTGACTTATTTGCAATATACGTTCAACCCTTTTTGGCTCTATTTTAATCCATTTTTTAGATATGATGTGACCAAGAAGCTTAACTTCTTGGAGACCAAACAATATCTTCTTCAGATTTAAAGATAGCCCAAATTTTCTACATTTCTCAAAGACCTTTCTTAGGTGTACTAGGTGTTCTTCATCTGTTTTGGAATAGAATGTAATGTCATCTAAATAAATCACAATGAAGTGGCCTATTTCTTCTGAGAAAGAAATAGCCATGGCTCTTTTAAAGGTGGCACCTGCATTCATTAATACAAAAGGCATTTTTACATACATGAAAGTGCCCCAAGGAGTAGTGAAGGTTGTTTTCAGTTGATCATCAGGAAGTACCAATATCTGATTATATCCTGAAAATCCATCTAGCAAAGAAATCCTCTTGGAACCAACTACCCTTTGTAAGATGTGCTCCATTTTAGGCAGGGGATAGTTGTCCTTCAATGAGGCTCTGTTCAAATTCCTAAAGTCAATACAGAGCCTTATTTCTCCTGTTTTCTTTCTTACAGCTACAAGATTAGATACCCACTTTGAGTATCTCACAGGGACAATAATTCCAGCATCATACATTTTCCTAATTTCTTTCTCAACCGGAGGTAACTGCACAGGGTTTATTCTGCGTAATTTCTACCTAAACAGTTTCTAGTTTTCCTTAAGTGGTATCTTGTGTTGAATGGTCTCTGTGTCATATGCCTTTAAATCCTCATAGCTCCAAGAAAATACATCAGAAAAATCTTTTAAAAACTCAATATATTTCAATTTCATGAGAGCTGGCAATGTTTTAGATAACTTGATCATTTTAGGTTTGTCTTTACTGCCTATATTGCATTCCTCAATATCAGATTCAGTGGGTTCTATTGTTCGTTTCTTGGAAACGTCATTAAAATCAAACAAGTCTTCTAGAGGTGCTAGTACTTTGGGTAAGCCTTTGTCTTTAGACTGTAGTACCTCTATGTCTTCTTTTCCTGAGTTTATGTACTCTTCTGTTTGATTTTTGAACTCTCTAGTTAGTAGGTTTATCTCTGTAATGGGTGGAGGTTCTTTTTCAACAGGTTGTTCCTCATTAAGACAGTCTTTATCATACTTTGAGTCTGAATTTGGCAATTCAAACTCATTTCTGAACTACAGGAAATCCTCTATCTGCTTATCTCCCTAAAAGAATTGCCAATACTTTTCATTGTCTGGGACAACTGGTGTATATTTCACTTGGAATATGAATGGTTTTTTGTCATAGGGTCTGGGACATGAAGTGGCAGCACACGCTAAACCATTGGCAAGAATGTTTTGGCTTCTAGGGACAAAAACAAGTTTATATTCCTCAGAAGTTTTCAAAAGGTCCATGGCATCATTTCTATAGGCTCTTAGCCTTGGATGTTTGGTAGTGTACTCTCCATTTATTTTCCTAATGATCAGTTCAGAATCTCCATGAACAGCTATCCTCCTGGCTCCTAATTTCTTCAATGACTGTAGTCCTAAGAGGAGCGCTTCATACTCTGCTATGTTATTTGTGCATTGAAATTTTAGTTTGTATGAATGGCTTTTAGCGTAATTATTCTCTGTGTTTTGAATCCACACACCTGATCCTACACCAGTTCTATTACAAGACCCATCAAAACTCATACTCCAAAGAGGGCTAGTTTCGGGCTTGTTGTTTTTTTCATTCCTGTCCCCTTTGTCCTGTGTGTTCTGACTGTCATCATGCAGTTTTATGGGTTCTACAACATGTTTATGTTGGTCCTGTTCCTTAAAGTTTTCATGGATTTGAGGCCTTTCTTATTAACTCTCGTGATTTTCACTAAGCTAATGGACAGTGGGTGGTTCATACTCTCTGTTTTGTTTGCTGTATTTTCATATTAGGCAAACTGTTTGAGAGCCTCTCTCTCCCTATTCCCTCCTTCCATATTTTCTGTTATGTTGGGTGATTTCTCACCTTCCAACTCTAGCTCACCAAAGCTTTCATCATTGCAAAGAATGAACGAGTCTAGGTCTGTATGGAAAGAATAAAAATGGGAATTTTCTGATTTTTCTTGACTACTCACCATAAATTTCATGTGTGATTCCCTATAAAGTCTCCTAAGTTGACTAAAGACAAGAATGGTGGCATATTTCATGTCCATTTGCATGGTACCTTGAAGCTTAGCACGCCATGATATTGAAAGAAGCATGCCATATTTGGGGGGCACATCAGCCACTACCACATCCATCACTATGCATTTGGCCGGGATTTGGGTCAAGTTTACACACATATTTTTAATCAGGCCTAAGCATTTTACTCTACTGGAGTCAAAAGAATACAAATATTTGTATGGTATGGTTATCTCCAGGCCTAATCTCTCCATGATTACTTTGGGCATGAGGTTATGTGAAGCCCCTGAATCATGCATAGCATTGTATAAAATCTTATCATGGATATTCAAATTGACATAGAAAGGAGGGACCACTCCTTCTTAGAACTTTCCTTCAATTTTAGGACCAAATAAAAGGGCTGGTTGATCATCATTTAAGTTGACAGAGTCATTATTTTCTTCTATGTTCAAAGATTTTAACACCTGACATTTATATACATCTTGAGTGACTAACTCAGTGAGGGGGACCAAGATCTTCATTTTAGCAATTTCACCTTCCAAATTGAAAGGGAACTGGTTCTTTGAAAGGCTCAAATATGTCTTGTTAGTCACTAACTTATTAGCAAAATTAGTTTGCTGGTTTTTACTATGTACATCAGTTGCAACTATTTTTACAGGGGCATTAGCTGAAGTGCTAGTGCTGCTAGGGTCAACACTCTATTTATCAGTGGCTTGAGTGCCTTTCCCCTTGTTTTTACCATAACTTTCAGCTGCTATTTTGTTGTTTTCAGCAGCCTTTCTAATCACCTTTTTAGATATGTTTTTAGCAGCAGTTTCAGAGGTCTTTGTTTGGGGAGTTTCTTGGTTCTTTTTGCTCGTGAGGTCATATTGCTTATGGACCTCCATGATAGCATTTTCAAAGCCTTTCCCATAGTCCTCAGATTCTAAGCCTTCATTATCATAATATGTATATGTGGCCTGGTCATCCTCTGTGAAAAAGGAAGATTATTCATTACTTACTCCCAGCATGTTTATAACAGTTCCCTCTGGCTCTTCTATCATTCCCTCATCTTCATCAACATAATTTTCTTAGAATGGGGGTCTGATTTGTTGATCAATATCTCTTTGTCTAATCTGAGGGGGATTTCTCCTAGAGTTCTGGTTCTGGTTTTGAGGCTGGTTCCTATTTTGAGCATTTGTTTAGACATCCAATCTCTCCATCATTCTTTCCAACCTATCCATGTTCTTGGCTAGATGGTCTAATTTTGAGTCAGATGTGGAAGGTGTAGTGTCTTCCCTATATGTTACTTTCTTTTTATTCCTCATCCTAGCTCTCTTCTCAATCATATTTTCTTCCACACTAAGAGCTCCCTTCTGCATGTCTTCTAAAGTTAAGGGGTCCCTTTCTCTTAGCTGATAGGCCATTTCGGGGTCAAATCCTTCAGGGAATTTGGCCAAAGCTGAGCCTTATAGAGGTTTCAAATCTGTGGGTAGTGCATTATAAACACTATTGAATCTAGTGCAATAATTGTAAAAACTTTCCCCATGGTTTCTCTTGAGGTTGTTGTAATCCGAAAGTATTTGGAGAGGGTTCTTCCTAATTTCCCATTTGTTTATGAATGTTTGATGTAAAGAAGGGAGATCATTTATAATATTAGGAGTTAAACCCTTAAACCATTTCTTGGCTTCTCCTCCTAAACTTTGGGTAAAGATTCTCATCTTAATGGTCTCATCTTCTATTTCCATATAATCAAAGGCATCATTCATCTTGTCTACATGCTATTGAGCAGTAGTGGATTCATTTACAGTGAAATGGGAAATTCTGGAATGATATTCATTGGGTAAAGGAACCAAAGGTTGTGGTAACAGCAGGGGAGCATACCATGCTGCCATGATAGGATTTTGTGGGAGGAATGGGGTGGTTTGAATAGTGGGTATATGGATGACAGAAGTGCTTGGAACAGCAAGAGACTGTTGAGCAGATTTGGGGTGAGAGAAACCAAAGTTATGAATGAAATGAAGATCAGGAGGTGTAGATGAAGGGGTTCCTCTGCTGCTAATATGTTGGCCACTATGTTGTGGTGAACTTGGAGGCTCATAGTCTGTCTGCTCTATACCACTAAGTGACTTGGTTCTTGGTAAACTTCTGGAAAAGGGTAAGTCGACTTGGGTATCTGATAGAGCTGTAAGGTCTTCAGGCATGGATTAGCTCTATGAATGGGTCTAACAATAGTTCGATCCCTAGATACAGGAGACTTCCTAAGAAATATTTCTGGATTATCAACCATTTCAGGATGATTTGGGTTAGGATAAGCTCTAGTATGAATTATTCTTGAAGCTAGTATGTGAAGATTCAGACCCAAAGAGAAAGAAGTTAGCCAGATATGACAATCTTTAGAGGAAAACTAGTCTTTAACAAAGAAAACTTAATCCTCAAAGTTTCCTAATCATGGGTGAGCATGATGTTTTAATGGTAGTGTGGGCTGCCCCAGTGGAGTCTTTGTGAAAACCAGGGGTAATCAATAGGCCTACTAATCACCAGTGGATTCTTTTGGTCTTTTTAGGAGATGTGGAGTCACCAGGTGGATGATTTCAAATGTTTTAAGATGAGTTGTTGTCCACCATCAGTAATTAACTACCAATCTAAGGCTGTTCTGGGTCTTCTGAGCTTTAAAGGATGTATAATATGTAATTCACTCAGAATTCCCTAGTGGAGTCACCATTATGTTGGGGTCCTATGATTTGGCAAATTGGCATACCAAATGACAAGGCAACATCAGAACCACTTTGGAATCGTAGGATTTAGCCCTCTTGGATTCAGAGAGGGATCTCACTATATGTGTTTTCAAAGGATATATCTTTAAGGCTTACGATATGATATTAGGCTAGTTATGAAGTACAAGGGGTTTTTTTGTTTTTGGTTGGGAATCATTAAATGAGAAGGTCATGTGAAGTGAAGGAGGAAATAATTGGAAGGATGTTTCAGCATGGGAATATAGGTCAAAAAACAGTGCTAAACCATTGGGCTATGGAGTCATAAAAGGGTTTACTTGCACAAAAAATATTCAAGGGTTTCCATAGGGAAAGTCATCTATATTAGAAGATATTTTAAGTTGAGGTGGTGGTATGGAACATTAAGAAGTGTGGTGAAAGAAGAAAACATGTAAGAGAACAAAGGGCAGCCTAAGATCAGGTAAGGACTTTTAACCTATCCTAGTTTCGACATACTCTCAAGGGAAAACATTTAAGATAACATAAAAAGTAGCCTAAGGTCAAGTAAGGACTTTTAACCTAGCCTGCTTTTGGCATACTCTTATTGAAATCTTCAAAGCTGTTGTTTAAGACTAAACAAGGGACAGGGCTAACCATAAATTTCCTTGATTAGGACTCTACTTAGCATGCAGTGAAAATATCATTCAAGAACAACATCTCAAGTTATACTCAGCAAGACATGGGCTCACCAACACTCCTTGACTGGTTATATCTATTGAAATCACTCCCAAACACACATTTAGAAGAAAACATAGAGATAAAGCTTGTTAGTCAGAATTAGGGTACTTTTATAAGTAAATCCTAATCTATACTTGTTGTTCTTTATCATAGAATATGAACATAGTGGAAACATAAGGAGAATAAAAATTACAGTAAGAATAACATCACCAATGATTTAGATTAGGATCCAGTGAATCTGCTTGTCTATTTGATGTCCAAGACCAGTTACATACTTTTAGTCCAATAGCTTTTACAGTCTGATACTTCTCTTCCCAGCCTACTATATTACAACTACTCAGCAACTCTTACTCAATAACAGTTCAAACAATTAACAAATTTCCAACCATTACAATGAGTTTTCTATGAATACATATACGTGAGAGAGGAAGAGTGTTGAAGGAAAAATCATAAATATCAGTTAAGACAGAGAGGGAGAGGTATTCGAATGCCCATTCTGCTTAATGGCCATAGCATTAACTGATTGTACCATTTTAGTATTTTTTCCTGTCCTTGAAGCATATTTGGTAGGCTGGTAATAACTCCGAAGTGTGTTATTTGAAACTAACTGTGGCTGAAGTACTCTGTTTGACTTATGAAACAAGTAATTGTCATATTTCGGTTTTGAGGCCTCCCATGACTGTGCAATAATTGTTCTGACAATTTTAATGAGGTTCTGTCATCAGGATGGCTATCACGGAGTCTTTGAAAGGTGAAGTAGACTTCAGGTGTCCTTAGGAGGCTTTCTTTGGCTGATTTTTTTGACCTTAATTTATTTGTCTTCAATATTGTGCTTTATCCCTTGAAACGGTGGATTAGGCTCTTGACATTCAGGCTTTGTTTTAACCTTTAATCCTTAATTTATTTAATTTCCACTACTCTCCATTGATCTTTGATGTTTGTTGGCAGGTGTCTCTTTCTGTGCTGGAGGGTCTTATCGGATTAACCAATGTTCATGACGCATTGGAAAAAATGTTGAATCTAACCCTGAGTCCCTTTTCTGCATGAAACTAGGCCTAAGGATCGTCATCCTAGGCTCTGTGACTTTGACTTTGTTGTGGAAGGGCCTGTTCGTGGGGTGGCCACCATTGAACCTGCAATAAAACATCAAACAATTATAAAAACCTACATTTGGGCTTAACTGCTTCAGAGGGCTTTGGTGGAGGTGGAGGAGCTTTGTAGAGAGGTGGAATGCAGGCAGAGGAGGTTTCCATGGTGAAAACCACGAAGACCAAAGTTCAAAAATGAGTTGGGCGCGAAGAACAGGATTGGAAGTTTCAGGAATACCGGAGACAGTATTCACGCGGGTCTGAAGAGGTAAGCGGTATTGGGCCAGAGGAATGTGACACAGGTGGGTGGGTGACGCGTGTCCCTTGGAAACTGCCTATTTCGCATTGAAAATTGGTTTTGGACAGCTATGGAAAAAAGGGCGCGAAAACGCCTATGGGCCATTGGATCTTGGGGGGGGGTCAGATCAATGGTGGAGATCATGAGGAAACACGATGAAAGGCCCTAGTGTGGTTGGGTGGGACCAGTGGGATTATATAGAAAGTTGAAAGAAAATACACATAGCGGGGGCACTTGAGGTATGGACGGTTTGTGGGCCGGGTGCCTTTGTAGTAAATCTGGACTGTTGGATGAAGATCTCCCATAATCAAAGGAGTCAACTGCGAGGGAACTCATATAGTTGACCTTTGTGCTGAAAGTGCCCGTGGGTGGAAGAAGAGGTGAATCAATGCGGGTCGTCAGATCTTTGAGATGGATGGTTAGGATTAACTTCGGCGGATCGGCGATCGGCGGAGAAGAGGATCCGAGAAGGAGGTTTTTGGAACTGTGATGTGTCGATGGGAGAGGCAAATGCAATGGACGAAGGACCGTCGGATTGGGATTGAGATCAACAGTGGATACGTGATCGGAGTTTCGCATATCGGCGATCCACGCAGGTGGGATGAGGAATTGTGGAAGGAGCGATTGCGATGTGGCGATGCGATGGAGAGGAGCGCAGAGCGTCTGATCTGAGAGAGATCAATGGTCAGGATATTATCGATAGGGGATTCCATCAGAGGGGGAGATCATCAGCATGGAATTGCGAAGCGCTGATGCGATGCAATGGAGCGATGCGATGTGCGATAGGCATCGGATCTTGGGGAATGGATGGTTGCGATCTCATCGAAGGATCAACCATCGGCGAGAAAAAGAAAATGGAAGCAGGAACTTGGAATCACCGATGTGCGATGGCCGATGGACTTAGTGCTCAGTCACGGAGCGTGGTCTTATGGTGGAAAAGGGGCTCAGGCTCAAGCCAGCAAGGGTTTAAAGGCCTGCTTTATGAAAAAGTTGATTTTTAAGGCCAAAATGGGGTTTTTTGAGGGTTTTGAAGGGTTTCGATGGGGTAAAAGAAAGGTTTTGAACCCAATAAAAGAAGATTTACATGGTTTAAAGGGGATCTTTGAGGAAAATAAGGGATAAAAATGGGAAAAATGGGTGAAATGGAGGGATTTTTAGAGGGATTTTACGAAGGAAAAAATGATGGAAAATGGGTCTCAAAATAGTCTCTTTTATAATAGCAGGACTTTCTTTGAAGGATTTGAAGTGAAGATATCAAAGAGGTGGATTTTTTGGACAAGGGACATAGCAAGGCTTTAGGAACTCACAGATTTGCTCCAAATTTGTTTCTTGAAGACTAATAGACTTGTTTTAGCCATCATAGTATATGAAAAATTTATAGATGGCTAACACTAGCCACTCTTGAAGCTCATTCGCAAATGTTACATAGAATATCTCGTAGACCTCAATGAAAATGTACTTATTCTTCCACTTTTCTGCTATCAACTTTGTGCTGTGATTTTATTTTACCGCAAATTCCTGAACCTGCTTTTCAAACCACTCTTCAATTTCTTTCTTCTCAGGTCTCTAATGTTCTCTTGGCATCACCTAATATCTCTCTCAAAATGTTCCCAGTCCTGACAACATAACCATTTTTTGGCTTGAGGGGTCCTGACCCAGGTTCGGAGGTTAAGGTTTGCCAACAAACCCTTATACTACTGGCCCTTTCGGTAATGACCTACTTTCGTAGGCCAAGGTCTCACTCGAAGTAGTATGGGTGGGTGCTGGAACCAGGTTTCCGCACCCTGAGAGAGAGTAGGTAATGAAACAGATCGGTGGTTGTAATTATCAGAGCTACACAGAAGTAGGCTATTTGCAGGGTTCTTTAGCACATAACTGTAACACAACTATCAGATCTAATAAATATATTGATCCAGGTGGATATTGGTGGCCACCCACCTATTCCACTTGGGGCCCCACCATTGCCTCTTTCAGTTTTTCAGTTTTAGCACAACTTACTATTTTTAGCAGTTTTTCAGGTCCTGAACTTCCGGAGCCGTTTTGAGGCCCTAAACGACGTTTTTTGGGCATCGCGCCTCTAGCGAATATCATTCAGTTCCAGAATGGATATTCTTGGTGAAAGTTGTATTCCTCGGATAGATATTTATAATGATGTATCATGTGCGTCAAACGGAGATAGTTTGCCAAAGTTACGTCCCTGGGAAGTTGAAACACCAATTTACCCAAACGGGGCCCATAGTTTTGGCGCTTCATCTCCTAGGGTTAGGTTTTTGGATGTTTATATTTCTCCATTGTTTCTCAATAATAAATAGGCCCTCAAGCCTCATTGTAACTCAGTTCAGAGGCTTGTAGCCGCCACATCTCTTCTCAGAGATAGCTACCAGCACCCTAGCTAGTTTTATTTCCATTCTGTCTGTAAGAAAATTTCAGTTCTTTGATATTAATGAAATGAAGTGTTATTTCCGTTGCATCTCTGTATTTATGGTTATGTTTTTATTATGTTGTGTTCCTGCATAAATCCGGATCAGTGGTATCAGAGCGGTCTGCTTTTTTCTCGATCCTTCTTTGCATGTCCCCAAGAAGGTCGGGGTATAAGGAGTTAGGGCTCGATCTAGTGGAACCTTTGCAAGATCAGCCTCGCAAACCCCGACGGACACCCATGGGGGACGAAAAGAAAGATGAGGGAGTAGGAGATCCTATCAAAATATTGCTCGAGGAGGCCCTCTAAAAAAAAAGGAACATGATGATGGATAACTCTTCCCAGATCCTTTAACGGCTGCCCACCGGCGGCGCATCTGCATCCAGCAGCCACTCTGGAGGTGCGACTCCTTTTAAGGTAAAAGTAAATTTTGACATTCCCATATTTGAGGGTCAAATAGATGTAGATTCCATAGATAGATGGTTGAATCTATTAGAAGGATATTTCTTGGTTCATGACTTTTCCGACATGGAGAAGATTATTTTTGCACTCCTCAAAGCTGCCCCTCATGTCAAGGACTGGTGGGAAACCCATTGTGAGAAAAAGGACGAGACAAAACCCTCTCTGTTCTCGGTCGTACCCACTTGGAATTCTTTCCGTGACACCGTCAAGGAACAATAATATCCCGTGGGGAGCTATGAGGACAAGTACATACAATGGACCACATTGCGGCAACAAAGGGATCAAGATGTGCATGAGCTGACGAATCTGTTCCATACCCTGCGCACCAAGTTGGGTATCAAAGATTCAGAGAAACATCTGGTGCTAAAGTATCATAGTTGTCTACACAGATACATTCAGGAGGAAATGTAGTTCCTTGACATCTCCTCGCTTGGTACGACATACCAATATGCTGCCAAGGTTGAGCAGAAATTCAAACAGTAGAAGCGAGACTTTGGATTTGCGAATCAAAAGTAAGGGAAAGGTGCTCCCAAACCACAGAACAAAGGAAAAATCCAAGGCATGGTGACTCAAGACAACCTTTCAAAGCCACAAGCAAAGAACAACACCGGAAAGCCAAAGAAGGACATGGGAAAGTGGTGTGAGTTCCATAAGAGCTCCACTCACAACACAAGTGAGTTTCGGGCCAAGCAGTCGCTGGTGGCCGAGATGCGGGCTTCTGAGTCAGATGCATGCCTTGACTCTAAATTAGAACCTGACAAGGGGAATGACAAAAGGAAACAGATTACTGATGCAGAGCCCAATGCCACTATTGCCACTACAAAGATCCATAAGGAGGAACTAGAAGATCCGGAGGAGGAGGAACGTCTCTTCCACTCCCAGATGTGGGTAATTGATCCCTGGTACAGTTCATTGTCGACAATGGGAGCCAAAAGAACCTCATTTCGATAGACATCGTGAAGCAGTTGGGCTTGATGACCACAGCTCACCCACATCCATACACCATCGGGTGGCTTCACCAAGGACGATATCTCTGCGTTAGCTAGCAGTGCCGCCTTCCCTATAGCATCAAGCCCTTCATCGATGAGGTATTATGTGATGTTGCTCCTATTGATGTTTTTGATGTATTATATAAGACAACCATACTTGTGGAAGCATCATGCTGTGTATGAGTCTCGGCCTCGCGCTGTTATTGTTACTTTGGGAAATAAGTTGTACACGATACCAGAGGTACCACCTCCTGCCGCTATCTCTTTGGTTACTACAAAGCAATGCAGTAAGCTCATTTCCCAAACCAGGAAATTCATTTTCCTGATGATTTTCCCCCAGGGCAAGAAGAAGACTGTAGCCACGACCTCTACACAAGGCTCCTCTATACGACAACAACAAATGGATAAGGTTGTGGAGGAGTACGGGGAAATCTTCACCTCACCCACAGGGGTTCCTCTGCATTGTCAGGTCAAGCACCTGATTGATCTGACCCCAGGTGCGCCACTACCCAATGGACCAATCTATCGGTGCTCTGTTCTGGAGAACAATGAAATCAAGAGGCAGATTCAGGAGCTGCTGCAGAAAGGTCACATCTAACCAATTTCATCGCCCTGTGGGAGCTCGATCATGTTGGTACAGAAGAGGGATGGGACGTCGAGACTCTGTATTGACTATCGGGTGCTAAGCAAGATCACTGTCCGGAATAGGTACCCGATCCCATGGATTGATGACCTTCTAGACCAACTCAAAGTGCAAAATATTTCAGCAAGATTGACTTGAAGTCGGGGTATCACCAGGTACCGATTGAACCCTCCGATGTGTGGAAGACTGCCTTCAAAGCCAAGGAAGGCCTTTTCAAATGGCTTGTCATGCCTTTTGGGTTGACGAATGCTCCCGCAACATTCATGAGGATGATGGACGACATCTTGCGGCCATTCACCAACTCATTTGTAGTGGTGTACTTGGATGACATTCTAATCTTCAGCCAGACTTTGGAAGAGCACCTTCACCACATCCGAAAAGTCCTCCAAACACTGCGGAAACACAAGTTGTGTGCCAATCTGGAGAAGTGCACTTTTGGCATGACCCAGGTTCAATATCTGGGATACATTATTGATGAAAGGGGGGTGCATGTGGATCCAGCCAAGATCCAAGTCATTCGGGATTGGCCAACCCCAACTACTATAACAGAGCTTCGTAGCTTTATGGGTCTTGCTAATTTCTATCGGAGGTTCGTGTTGGGATTCTCTCATATCACTTGGCCCTTGAGTCAAGTCACCAAGGGAGGATCGAGAGCAAAATTCTTTTGGTTGGAACCTCAACAGAAGGCATTCATAGAATTGAAAAATCACCTCTGTTCTGCCCCAGTGCTCACTTTACCAGACTTGCAACAGCCATTTGAGATCGAGACAGATGCCTCTGACTATGCTATTGGGGCAGTTCTTACTCGACAGGGACATCTAGTGGCATATCAAAGTGATACATTGTCTGACATAGTTCGCAAGTATCCCACTTATGACAAAGAAATGTATTCCATTGTGCAAGCTTGTCGATAATGGAAGCATTACATTTTGGGGAAGGAAACAATCATCCACACAGACCACCGACCCTTGTAGTTCATACAGACACAAGGGAAGTTGCAGAATGATCGCCATCAGAAATGGTCCACATATCTGCAACAGTTTCATTTGAAAATCAAGTACAAGAAGGGTAACACCAATAATGTTGCAGACTGCCTCAGCCAACCACTGATCATGGCGCTCACCACCATGCTCAACTCTTGTGGGCATGAGACTTCTGATTGGCCGCTTCTCTATGAGAGTGACCTAGAATTTAGCCACACTTACAAGGCACTCTTGGGGGGTACGCAAGTTCCAAATTTTCACCTCGAAGATGCACTTTTATGTCACCTGGGACACCTTTGTGTTCCTTCAAGCGAGCGTGCCAAGATGATATGGGAAGCACACTACAGTCGAGTCGCTTGGCATTTCGGGGTTGAGAAAATAGTAGCAATCCTGCAGAAGTATTTCTACTGGCCGAACCTTCGAAAGGATGTCGAGAAGCACATCAGATCCTGCACTACTTGTGCCATTGCCAAACCGACCATCAAGAAGCAAGGCCTATATACTCCGCTACCTACCCCTAGTCGACCTTGGGAATCCATCTCTATGGATTACATGTCGGGTCTACCTTCTACTAAGCAGGGAAATGACTGTTTTTTCGTGGTCGTCGACAAATTCTCGAAGATGGCCATCATGGTAGCCTGCAAGAAGAATATCACAGTAGAAGCCACTGCTAAACTCTTCTTTGAACGAGTGTGGGTGCACTTTGGGATCCCACAATCTATCATATCAGATCAGGATAGCAGGTTCCTCAGCACATTTTGGTCCAGCCTCTGGTCAATGTTGGATACCAAGCTCACCAAGTCCACAGCTTTCCATCCCCAAACAGATGGCTAGATAGAGGTCGTCAACAGAATGCTTGTACACATTATGTGCATGTACAATTCAAAGAATCCACGCACATGGGACGAGAGCCTCCCATATGTACAACATAGTTATAATCTGGCTCTCCATAGTTCAATCAGCCATAGCCCTTTTGAGGTGGGCTTGGGATTCTAGCCACTATGTCCTATTGACGTAGCCATACCATTTGCAGTTGCTCAGACTGATTCAGCTCATGTCCAGTCTAAAGTTGACAAAGAAAGTATCTTCATCAAGCGCATTCAACACATCCACCAATAGGTTAATAATATATTGGACAGAGCCAATGCCAAGTACAAGCAACGCCATGATCAACACCGGGTGCCACACAACTTCCAGGTGGGCGACAAAGTATGGCTACATTTGCAGAAGGAGCGCCTCACTGGACCCCACCGCAAGCTTCACCTACTCTGATACGGGCCGTCCACCATCACCAAGGCTGTAGGGAACAATGCCTTCGAGCTTAGTATTCCACCATTCCTTATTCTGCACCCAGTCTTCAATGTGGATCGCCTTCGTCCTTACTTCCCACCTCTATTGGACACCTCAAACATTGCAGAACAACTCACACCAACAGAGTTAAACCCAGACTGCATGGAATAGGCCACCAGAGATTGTATCAGGGACATGAAAATAAAGAGCACTTGCCAGCAGAACATCCAACTATATCGGGTTGTTAAAGCTGGCCAACTCCTGCACCAAGGCAAGTGGTTCACCAGGGACCAAGTTCAGCAGAAGTTTCCTCATCTCATGGAAGAACTCAACGCAATGGGGAACATTGCTTCTTAAGGGGGGAGGAATGATCCAGGTGGATATTGGTGGCCACCCACCTATTCCACTTGGGGCCCCACCATTGCCTCTTTCAATTTTTCAGTTTTGGCACAACTTACTATTTTTAGCAGTTTTTCGGGTCCTGAACTTCCGGAGCCGTTTTGAGGCCCTAAACAACGTTTTTTTGGCATTGCACCTGTAGCAAATATCATTCCATTCCAAAATGGATATTTGTGGTGAAAGTTGTACTCCTCAGATAGATCTTTCTAATGATGTATCATGTGCATCAAACGAAGATAGTTTGCCAAAGTTACGTCCCTGGGAAGTTGAAACACCAATTTACCCAAACGGGGCCCATAGTTTTGGTGCTTCATCTCCTAGGGTTAGGTTTTTGGATGTTTAGAGTTCTCCATTGTTTCTCAATAATAAATAGGCCCTCGAGCCTCATTTTAACTTAGTTCAGAGGCCTGTAGCTGCCACATCTCTTCTCAGAGATAGCTACTAGCGCCCTAGCTAGTTTTATTTCCATTCTGTCTATAAGCAAATCTTAGTTCTTTGATATTAATGAAATGAAGTGTTATTTCCATTGCATCTCTGTATTTATGGTTATGTGTTTATTCTTTTGCGTTCCTGCATAAATCCAGATCATATATTTGCATCCACGTACGTATCACCCAATATCATCACAGAACACTATAATCGCAGAAATTAACAGATCATAGATACTTATACCAGAAACATAGATATTTTCGTAGCCTACAACAATAAAACAAACACATACGTAGCTTAGTCAGATAGCACCGGTTTTCATGAACAGTAGACATAGTAGATCCAAATAGCATAAGATATTCCAACAATACTCTGCATATATTAATATCAAAACCCACTTACAATCCCAAAATACCGACTACGCACACAGCCAGTAGGTTCCGCACACAGCAAGACTGAGGATCTCCACACACACAACCAGTAGGATTTCTTACCCAAAAACCCAAAAATATATATAGCAGTCTGTACGTAACATCAATCTTAATTCTTTCCTACCTTAATACTCAAAATGTTTATCTATATATAACGACTTAGCCTACTCTTTCTTGTGGTCTACAAATCGTGGTTTGCAGACTCTAGGTCTACCCTTGACCCATTACAATGCCTTCGGGGCTTTGACCCACCCCAAAACCCCTGCTGTTGGAACAGGGTCCCTTAACAACATCAAATTTTGTATAAATATTGCATATTTTGGTCTTAATTGGTCTAAAGCAGGGTTTTTGGGGTGGGTCAAAGCCCCTAATGCATTATAAATGGGTCAAGGGTAGAGCAAGAATCCACAAACTATGGTTTCCAGACCATTGGATGCGTAGGCTAAACTGTTATAAATAGATGAACATTTTTGAGTCATAGGTAGGAACGAATAGAGATTGATGCGAAATATGAATTGTTAGAGCTGTGGCAGGGTTGTTTGGGTTAGGACTCCTGCTGGCTGTGTTCGGACCCTGTTGGCTGTGTGCGTAGGTGATAATTTGGGGAATGTAAGAGGATTTTTGGGTAATGATATAGATGTGCAGAAGTATTGTGGATATCTGATGTTATCTGGATCTGATCTATTATGGTTAATGAGTACTTGAGCTATATGATGATGTATCTATTTGTAAGCTGCGAACTGTCTGTGTTTATGGTAAATGTATATGTGATCTATTAATTTGCTGTGAATATATTGTTCTGTGATTATAGTTGATAGTACGCACGTGGATGCGAGCATGTTAACTAGATCTAATAAACTGTATTCTAGTTATTTATTGAAACTCCTATGAACGACCTCTAGCTGTATAGATCTGATAATTGCGGACTGAATTGACTTTCCTGCTCTCTCCCAGGGTGCGGAAACCTAGTTCCAGCACCCTCCCATACTGCTTCGAGTGAGACTTTGGCCTGCGCAAGAAGGTCACTGCCGAAAGGGCCAGTAGTATAGAGGTTTGTTGGCAAACCTTAACCTCTGAACCTGGGTCAGGACTCCTCGAGCCAAAAAATGGTTATGTTTCCGGGACCGGGAGCATTTTGAGAGAGATCGGGTAATGTGAAGGCCATATTAGAAACCTAAGAAGAGAGAATTGTTGAACGTATATCTGATGATCGACCGGTGAAATCTATATAGGGTACAGTCGGACCCCTCATCACCTAGATCCCTCACAGGTATAGGAGGATCCCCGGCCAGGGACAGGGGAGGGGAATGAGGGGGAAGCGCAAGCAGAGGTAGAGGCCAACTAATCTGCTATAATTGCGGGGAAGTAGGTCACTTTGTGAGGGATTGCACAAACCCAACTCAGAAATCCTGCAGATATTGCAGACAATTGGACCATGTGGTTGAAGATTTCCTGATCCTGATAGTCAAGATGTAGGAGAAGCAACAAACACCTGTGCATAATGTACAAAGGGTTAAGGCAGAACCGTGAAGTGAAGAACCAATTATTAATGTTATGCAGTGGCATAGCCACCAGCGGGGCTATAGAGAAAGCTGAGACAAAACCTCTTACCCGTAAAGTGACCATTAAACAAGAAGGGTTGGACTTACCAAAGGAAAAGGAAACTTTTGTCGCAACTCGCCAAGACTTTGCCAACGCTGAGGCACCTACGCTTCAAGCACCTGCACACCTTAGAGGAGAGGATGAAGTTAAACCATTCCTGTAGGCGTGTATGAAGCTGATGCGCAACCAACAGGCCATAGAAAACATCCAAGCCTTGATAGATAGCTGCATAGGAAAGACAACCCCAACTATAAAAACTAAGGATGTGCACAAGCTGTATAAGCACAAGAGACACACTGGTTGGGAGATGTGGCTGATCGCGCAAATCGCCGATTACAAGATGGATAAATTTATTCTTGAATTGGGATCCGATGCGAATGTACTACCTAAACAGAATTGGCAACGAATGGTCGAACCTAAACTGGAATGGTCCACTATCCAGTTACGCATGGCTAATCAACAAAAGATCATGCCATTAGGAAGATTGTCAAAAATTGTAGTAAATATCGCCAAAGTTAAGGAACAAGCTAAATTTTAAGTCATTCAGATTGTGGAAGATGTGGACCCTTACCCAACACTCCTGCGATTGGATTGGGCCATTGATATGGGTGGAATTATCAATTTAAAGAAACAAAGCATGGTGTTTGAAAGAGAAGGGACACGGGTGATCATACCCCTAGACCCTGCAGAAGAAGAAATATATACCAAGCCAGCGCGTGAGGAAGAAGAGATAGACCATATTTATAAGATAACTGCAAGGGATGAAGATTGGATCAATCCCACGGCTGATGGAGTGCTCTGCTGGGAAAATTATAGCGAATTATTTTCCGACTCCGACGAGGAAATAGACAATTAGCAAAACCGATTTCACGATATTTTCACACTACGCTATCTGAAAATTTTCCAGGGACTTCCATTGCATATTCGCCAAGGTAAGAGAAATCCCCTACTTTGATGGTTCTGGTAGCATAAAGGAATTTCTGCATACATTCGAAACTGAGGTTTCGAGAGAACGGAAGCTATGGGCCCTTAATCTAGCTATGCACGCAATGCCTACAAGATGGTGCGAGGCACATAAGGAGGTGTCCCAGGACTGGGAGGAATGTTGGGACATGATGATCCTGTGATTCGAGGCCCCGACTAAGGTACGTGTCAAGAATTTCCTTGGCCCAGGGGACCCATGCAAGCACTTATATGCTTGGATGGAACAATGGAATGACCGAACTCCAAAGGAATGGGTTCACTTGTTGATTCGTGCATTGGGACTAATCCCTACTGCATGGTACTTGGATGAAGAACTACATCAATGCACTCGTCACTAGGAAACCTTGAAGGATGAATTCATTGGTACCTTTGGACTAATATGGGGCTCAGAGGCACTTGACGAAGCTCTGCAGGATATAGATGCATTTGTATTTGGTGAATCCATCTCCTCCACAGTATTCAGGGTGCCGACGTGGGAAACATAGATGCAGGAAATTATCAATTGTCGCAATATAGCTATAGAAGAATGTGATGAGAATCTATGCAATGTCTCTATCCCATAATCAGAGGGGGAACGTGCAGTCGCGGGGCGCCCATTACAAACTGTGGATGTAACCAAACCCCTGAAACTACGGGAAGTCAACATTGGCACGATGGAACAACATAAGTTGGCTAATATTGGTGACTACTGGGTTGACGACACTGTAAGTAAGGTGGCTGAATTGCTCATAGAATACTAAGACTTATTCCCAACCAAATTTTCAGAGCTCAAAGGGATCACAGGGGACCTGAGAGTGATGCACATCACGTTAAAACCAGATGCACGACCAATAAAGAAACGGACTTACCGACTGAATCCTAAGTATATAAAAAAGGTTAAGGATGAACAGGATAAAATGCTCACCACAGGTATTATCGAGCCAGTGGAGAAGTCAAATTGGGTAAGTCCGATGGTAGTTCAGGAAAAGAAAACTAAGGCTGAAATTCTGATCTGTGTGGACCTACGCAAGTTAAATGATGCTTGCGTACACAACCCCTTTCTGAAACCATTTTCTGATGAAACACTGGATAGTGTAGGAGGCCAAGAGGAATATTCGTTCACTGATGGGTTCTCCGGATCATCAAATCCGAATCACACCAGAAGATCGCAGCAAGACTACGTTTGCCACGTGTTAGCCACCTATAAAATTTGTCATATCAAATGGTGGCTAAATCATTTTTAAAGCCTTCAAGAAACAAGGTTTATTGCAAAAATGTTAGTTCTTGAAGTCTTATGAAGACATCTTATTCTTTGATTAAACCTTCACTGTTGTTTCCCTCTTAATTCTAAAAATCTGTTGTTTTAATGATGAAAAGATTGTTGTGTAAACTCCATTTTTCCTTCAATTTACCCCTGTTTTCACTTCAAATTAACCTCCACTTTTTATTCCTTTTTTCCATAAAAATTCCTCTATTTTCCATTATTTCCCTTCTTCCATTCATAAAATCCCTTTTATAATGCTTAAAAATCCCTTTTTACCTTATCCAAAACCCTCAAAATGCCTTGAAACTCCTTGAAAAATCATAAAAATGAGCCTTTTTGTGCTAAGGCTTTAGCCCCCTTTGGCTAAGCCCCCCAAACCACTTCCCCACCATATACCCTAGCATTGGAACCAAGCGTTACGTCTCGAAGTGCTTGTCGCAATCGGAAAATTTTGATGGGTGTGTTTCTTTGTTTAAATGAAAAGCCTCGATGCGATGGGCTCCTTTGATATAAACCCCCCATCCTTTCATCTTTTCATATACCCAAAGGCCCCGCAATCGGGTGCTAAAAATTATAAAAAACCCTTTCCCGAATGCATTTTTCCTTTCTTATTTATAAAAAATCCGATTTTCATATGTTTCAAAGGGTTCCGCCGATTCATTGTTTAAACGAATCCCGACCGTTGATCTTAAACCAATCAACGATCGGCCAAATCTCGCATCGAAGTTTCTGCGATGAGCGCATGTATTTTGTAAACATAAAAGTTTCGATCCCATTGGCCCCTTTAAATATAACTACTGATCACTTTTTCCTCTTCATAAAACCAAAGACCCCTTAATCGGGCGCTAAAAGAATTTGAAAAAACCCTCCCCGATGCATTTTTTTCCTTTGTATTTCATATAAAAAACCCATTTTTCATATTATAACGTGACCCACCATTAATTGGTTGAAGCCATTCCTCCACCGTTGATCTTGGACCAATCAAATGCCCAGCGCAATCTCGCATCGGAGATTTCCATTGGGCACGTTTTATTATTTTATTTTTCCCCTCCCGATTGGCAGTCTCCCGATGGATTATCAGCCGTCAATCTTTTCTTCCTTTCCCAGATATGACGGCCCTTATTGCTCCATTCATAACCCCATTCCCTCGCTTGCGACCCCCTCCGATTCATTCTCCACCGCCAATTTGATCCGCAGATCGACGGTCTACGTTCAATCGCAACGGAGATTTCCATTTGCGCCTTTCCTCTCTCCTCCGCCGATCACAATCCTCAGATTGCATCTGGGTCGTGCATCGAATACATCCGACGGTCCATATCGAACCCCTCAACCTTTGTTAAATTTTATGAACCCCGTTGTATAATGTCTTTTCGGTGTATCATCGCTGTTGATCTCTGCAGATCAACGACCCATACTGACCCATTCTCCGCCTCATATTTTATTTTTATTCAACCTTGAGATTTGATTTGGATCGTTCATTTATCTCATCCGACGGTCCAGATTCAACCCAATACGCCAAATTTTCTTGGGTCCTACCCATCCCAGACTTAATCTCCGCCATTAATTTCTTGATCTAACGGTTTAGATTAAAACCACCTTGGCTCTACCCCACCTCTTTCTGTCCCTGCATCTTGCCGATATCGCGCTCTCTCACAACCTTCCGATCTAAGACCCTTGATCTGACGGCTGACACGCAGTTTCACGTAGATTTAAGCCTGAAAATTAATGATCCAAAATCACACGATGTAAGTGGTTTTGAAATGCCATGTGTCGAGCTCTAAAGCATATCGCATTCGAAAAGGTTAAACCGCCTATCTACCTTTTCGCTACGCGAAACCCGTGGTTTCTTTGTCCGAAACCGCTTTCCCCATTTTATATTGTGTTTAATCGTTTTTGTTCCCCGCCGTTGATCTCTGTAGATCAAAGGCTCATATTCAATCTGATCATTGAACCATCACCCTCCACCATCCTCCAAGGGACCTCTTAAAGCAATCTTGGTCGTCGATCTCTGAGGCCGATCTCATTCGACGGCCCAGAATCATCCGCGAAACCCCAAATTTCCTCTGTGCCTTTTTCGTTTCCTATTAAGGTTTTTAACCCCTTTTCTTTGTATTTTTTTCCATTCCATTATAAATATTGCCCTCTACATTATATTTCCCCCGACAAATATCGACCGTCGATCTTTGCAGATCGACGACCCTGACTTAATCTCTTGCACCGTTTGTTCCAACCGCCTCCATTTGACCCCCCATGATCAATCTCAACTGTTGGATGCTTTCATCCAATGGCTGCACTCTAAACCTAAGTCTCCAAAGCAGTTAAACCCAAATACGTAGGATTTCTTAACTTTTTCTTGGTTGATGCAGGTTTTAATAGATTTTTCAAAAGTTTTAAAAAGAAATTGAAGGCCGGGGATGACGATCCCCCTTGCATTTATACATCGCAGAGATCTTTCTGCCGGGGTTTCATATCACATTTCATAAGTGCGACATGAGCACTGATGCCGCTAAAAGCCCCTGTAACGCTTGCACATCAACAAGACACAGCAAAATTTGATCAAGTAAAGAGTGTCAGTGTAAAAGATCCCACCACAGCAAAGTTGAAGAATTGAAGATTGTTAAACACAGTTTCGAGGAATTATGGCTAAAATCGAAAATTAAAAGCCTAATCTGCTCAATTAAACACAGTTAAAGAACATAAGACAATATTTAGGCCTAATTATGCCTAGCACATATATCAAAAGCAAATTATTCCTGTTTTAGGTCAAAACGAAAATATCTACCAGATTGAGAAAGCCTCCACTACTACATCGGAGGTTGATTAAACCCTCTCAGCTACCAGAAGCCACCTGCAGCCTCAAAAATTTCAAAAGAGGCCGAGTTATGACTAGAACAAAAGATATTTTCCCTAATGCAGCTGAACAGTTATTTCAAGCCAAAAGAACTTATTACAACTGTCAGCAGAGTTATTTCAAAGATAACACAGAGCCTTAAAGTCAACAAAATCATCCCAGCGAGCTTAATACTTAATGTAAAGCAATTAATACAGAGGAATATCTGAAATCTTCTCCATTGAGCCCCTCAAAGGCCGAGAAGCATTTAACTGTATTAATTGAACCTAGAAGATCTTTATTCATATCCCACCTCCTCATTTATTCTATAAATACTTCTGAAAAAGATGGGATAATGTTGGTCACTGCATATCTGTTGCCTATAAATAGTTTTCTGAAGCTGCTGTAAGCTCTGTTTGTAATTGAAGATACCTAAGTTGAGATGAAAATTTTAAAGCTGTAGAGACCCACTGGACTTGAATATTGTAACTAGTTTGAAGCATCAAATACAAGCTGATTTATGGGATCCTGGTCTATGTCAACGGTGATGTTTTTCTTATTGTAAATTGTTATTTTATTTCTGTTTCCATTCTGTCCATCTTCTCTAATAAATAACAGCAATTATAGAGTTAGGATTTACTGTCAAAGGTACCCTGCTCTCACTGATAATCTTTATCTACATGTTTTCTTCCAATTGTGTTGTTTAAGAATGATTTAATATAGTCCACGAAGTCAAGATGTTGGCGTTCCCTTCTCTTACTGTCCAGACTTTAAAAATTGTTCTTAAATGTTATTTTCAGTTTCTCCTAAGTAAAGTAGAACTAGGGAAGTCTATGGTTAGCCCTGTCCTCTAGTCTCTTCTCCAAAAGTTGTCTGAAAGTTTCCCTAAGAGTATGTTGAAAGCAGGCTAGGTTCAAAGTCCTTACCTAATCTTAGACTATTCTTTGTTTATCTTAAGTGTTGTCTTGAAAGTTTGCTAATTAAAGTTGAACTAGGGAAGTCTATGGTGAGTCCTGTCCTCTAGTTTCTTCTCCAACAGTTGCTTTGGAAAGTTTCCCTTTGAATATGCTGAAATCAAGATAGGTTCAAAGTCCTTACTTTATCTTAAGCTATTCCTTTTGTGTTTTAAATTTTTTCTATTGAAAGTGCATCAAAAGCAGGCTAGTTTCAAAGTACTTACCTGATCTTAGATTACTTTTATGTATTTCTTAAGTGCATGCCGAAAGCAGGATAGTTTCAAAGTACTTACTTGATCTTAGGATGTTCTTTGTTCTTCATTTGTTTGATTCCCCTTCTTATTGTTATATTCCATTCCATAAAATCAACTTAAATAGATCCTATGACATAGATGACTTGCCCCATAGACCACTCTTGAACCTTGTTGTTTCAATTAAATCCTATTATGACTCCATAGCCCAATGGATTGAAGCTGCTTCTTGCATATTTGAATCATTATTTCACTTTCATTCACCTTCAGCCTTCATTTATACTTCCTTCACCTTCACATATCTTTGCCCAACCAAAAACAAAAAAAAACCTTGTTCTTCATAACTAGCCTAATATCACAGTTAAAAAGCCTTAAAAGATAAATCAATCTTTTCACTTATAGAGAGATCCCTCTCTGGATTCAGGAGGGCTAGATCCTATAATCCCAAAGCGGTTCAAATGTTCTCTCCGTAGCTTTAGTCTTGCCAATCTTCTGAAATTATGGGGAGCTAACATTTCTGGCGACTCCGCTGGGGAGTTCTGAGTGAAATTGCACCTATTCATTCTTAAGGACCTCAGGAAAACACTTTATTCAAGAAAATTTGGTATATTAGCTAGTTGAGCCACCAGGCATAACATTTCTAGCGACTCCACTGGGGAATCTGAGTCAAATTTCATCTTAGGTACCCTTAAGATCTCATAAAAACCCCATGAGTACAAGTAGCCATCTTCAAGCACTACCACAACAAATGGTAATCATGATAGAACTTATTTTGAATTAGTGAAAAACTAAGGATACCTTAGGATTCTCATAAGAGCTTATAAAACCTTGAAGAATCACCTAGCTTAGCCATAAGAGTATAATTTCTTTTTCTCATCACCGTACCTAAGTGTTGAAACACATTTAGGATACTCTTAGAACCCATAGGACTGAAAAAACTCAAAAAAACCCAAAAATATTTCAAGATTGGTACTCAAATAAGCATGGTGGTGGACCATAAAACACTTTACCTCCATAAGAGTTAAAGATTTCCACTTGGTGACTCCACAATCCTAAAAAAACCTTAAGACTCCACTGGGAAGACCCATTATCATCATACCATCATATAAACTCAGTTAAGAGGACATTAGGATTAAAGTTTCCTTGTTTAAAGGATCAGTTAGCCTCTTAAAGATTGTCATATTTGGTTAAACGTTTCTTGTTTAGTTGGGTCTAAAAGACACAGCATAGTGGCTCCTAGAAATATTTCGTTCCAATACTCTTGAAGAACAAGTTCAAGGTCTCAAAATTGAAGTTGAAGAACACAAATGTATCGAAGAGTCACTTCAAAAGAAGTTGGAAGAAAGCAACCAAGAAAGGGAAGCCTTATAAGCCGAAGTAGTCTCGTTGCGTAAGGAAGTGAAGAAGGGAAAAATTTTCCAAAACTATGCCAACAGCTCAAGGGTATTGGAAGAACTCATCAACAGTCAATGATCTCACAACGACAAAACTGGCCTCGGTTACAAAGAAGAAGAAGCAGGACCTTCTACAACAAAATACAATGAAGCTATGAGATCTGACATACATGTAGACTTCATTGGACAAGACTCGCAAGCACATCCTTGGAAGACGATTCCTCGACGAAGATTTCCATCCAGGTACCAACATTTTTTTCATGGCTATTGTTATTCATGTGGAAAATTTGGTCATAAAGCATGTTAGTGTCCCGTGATTTGGCTGATTGGCAAGCCAAATGACAGTGTAACATCAAACCAAGCTTTGGAGCCCAAGGACCTAGCCTTCTTGGACTCAGAGAGGGCTCTCTCTATAGGTGTAAGGGATATCTGTGTGTTTTCTTATTTGTATTCTGATTTTAGGCTAGTTATGAAGTAAGTTTTTGATTTTTGGTTTTTTAAGTTGTGAGGGATGAAACTGATCAAAGATATAAAATAGATAACAAGATGTATATTAACTGGGCTATGGGGTCAAAAGGTCAAGAAAGCTATAAGATGACGATACAAGGCTGTTGAAGGGCCGATTTGATTTCAAGGTAGAAAGGATCTTTGGGCAAAATGGAGTAAATGGAAATCAAGTTTGTGAACAACGAAGAGTTTCAAGAATCACTGGTTCAATAGATAACATAAACATGGTAAAGAAAACCCTTAATCATGCAAAATGTAACTACAAACTAATCGACACATAGAAACAAACATTCCAGCCATGCATAGAAGTATAAGACCCTCTAACTTTGGGAAATGGCTATCAGACTTTGGGGAAAACACATAAGACGGACTAACAACTCAAAATACTATGCCGGAATGCCTAAACACAGTCTTTAAGTTACTGGGTACTTTGACAAACAAGCTTTCATAGTTTTAGGCAAAGGGATAGATCGGGACTAGGCCTCCTTGGTTCAAACAAAATGATAATCTTAATCAGTCAAAGAGATAGTTTCATGGCTGGAACTATAGACAGTCATAGGTAAGCAGGGCACACCATACCTCCTACTCAACATACATAGAACTATTAGTGAAACTAGCAACAATATCCTTAAATTACTAAAGAGCAGTTAAGAATTCTTTAGTGCAACTAAGGAAGAAGAAAACATAAAAGCTATGAAGATTCAGGAATTTTGAGGTGCCTCCATGGGCATATCTCAAACTTAATCTCTACTGATCTATAGCAAGCAAGAAGCATGTATCATGAATGAAAACTAGAAGACAACAACAAAGAAAGAAACACTATACCATTCTACCATGTCATGGAATCCATCAACAATCCTTCATCATCCATCCAAGAACATTTAAGAGGCAATCCAAAAGCATAGCACAAGTATTTTCTCCAAAGCTCATATGACCAATATATTGCTTCTCTTCTCAAGTTTAGCCTTGTTTACAATGAGAGCCTTGTGGAATAAATAGGCCCAAGTGAGGAAAACCTCATGGTGCAACTAGCTATCCCATTGGCCTAATCAAAATATCTAAACTTGTCCTTGAGGCTTTGCAAAGCCCAAGGCACAAAATATCCCATAAAATATCTAAAAAAATGCTAAAAATGGGAATTATATTGACTTTACATCATTTTCCAAGTGTAAAAATAGCTAAACGCACATTTGGAAAAAACAGATTTTTGAGGTTCAAAAATTACAAAAATACTTCAAATTTATATCAGAAAAAGGTCCCCTGACTTGCTGGAAACAATTGGCAGCCTTCCCGGTGTCGAAACGAGGCTCATGATAGCTCGTTGGAAAGATCTGAGTGTCTATTTTCCAGCGTAACTAAAATCACCTCAATCTGATGCCTGGAAGTTTTCCAAATCTGTACCTGTGTGTAAAAAGCCAGAAAATTGCAGACTGCTGATATGCCGGGCAGAATGTGCAAAAAGTGAGCATTTTTCGCCGTTTTGATGGGGCGAATGATCTCCAAATGCTCTGAAAATCGCTGAGGACCTGCTCAGAATTATGGCATCAAATGGTATCATCCTCCTCACTTGAAAAATCCTCAAAATGAAATGGCGCATTTATGAGTTTTTGACCAAAAACTCAAAAAATGCCAAAAAAACAAAAAGTTGTCAAAATAGGCCCAAAATTGGTGTGCATGACCCTCAAGGGTCCTTAGCAACATGCTCCGAAGCTGAGGCCAAAATATCAAGTGCTGATGTTCCTTTCTCCTCTTTCCGTGCCGGGCGCTTCCCCTTTGCCTTCTTCAGTTTCTCTTGGGCTGCCTTTAGTTTGCGCTGGGCAAACTGATTCAAATTTTGAAAGTGATGTGTCCTCTTCCTTTGCAACTCCAGATCTCTGTTTGCTCTTTCAAGCTTCATCTCTAAGTGTTTGTTGGCCCTTTCTAACCATGCCTCCTTATTTTCTTCAATTTCCTGCTCAAGTAGTGCAGTGAGGGGAAAAGCTTGAAGCTGTGCCTGTTCTTCTTCTTTCTGTTTTTCCAAGGCTCTTTTAAGCCCTATGGTTCTAGGCCTCTTCCGCCTAGGCTGGTCTCCCTCTTCTTCCTCATCAAACTCACCGATGAGTTCCTCTATCCTCATTTGCACCTTAGCTGCCTCATTCTTGTATTTGACAGCTTGTGCCTCATGAAATGTTGTGTGAACATTCATCTGTTTATTTTGGATCTCCAATAAATGGTTTAAGTTCCTTGCCCGTTGAAGATCATTTTCTAATGCCTCAATTTGCCCCTCTCTATGGATTAGGAGGTTTTCAAGAATATGGGCTTCATTATCACTGTCATCACTTTGGATTGGAATGACAGCCAATGCACTTCCATGTTTTTCACTTTCTCCAACCTTGCTTTTCCCTTTGAAGGCCAATCTTGCACTTTTCCTCCTTGGCATGCTAGTGGGTGACCTCTTGGGCAATTTTATTTTGCTAGGGACAACTTTTGTCACTTTTGGAGTGGCAGCCTTAGGCCCTTTCTTCATTGCTGTGCTAGGTTTTGTTCTTTTGGGAGGAGGAGACACAACTGCTTTACCCTTGACATCTTCTTGACACTGCTGCTCTCCTTGTGGCTGCTGTGTGTCTTCTTCTTGCTGTTCAATTTGCTGCCCCTGTTCGCCAACATCAATTTGCTGTTCTACTTCAATGCCTTGTTCAATTTGTGCTTCAACCTGCTGCCCTTTTTCACCAAAATCAAGCTGCTGCTGTGCTTGGATTTCCTGTTCATTTTGTGGCTCAAGATGTTTCTCAATTTCCTGCCCAAGCTGCTGTTCATGTCCTTCAATAACAAGTTGCTGCTCTTCTTCTTGTACCTGCTGTTCATCATATTCTGTTCGCTGCTGACCTTCACCACTGTCCTGCTGCTGTTCCTCATCTTCTGTTTGCTGCTCTTCATCCCTTTCCTCTTGCTCATGACCTTTATCTTCTTGCTGTCTACTCCCTTCTCCTTCCTCTTGCTGTCCTGACTGTTCAGTGGCAATTTTGAGCCTTCTAGGATTAGGCCTGCTGGACAAAGGTATAGGGCGATGAACAGGCTGAGTGGGAGATATATGGACAGGAGGAACTGTAGAGAAATCTGGGTGACTGATGAATACATCCCATGGAACCTCTTTCTTCTCTAGCTGGTGTATGATGAATACAGACGCGTCGCGCAGCAGTTGAACGCCAATGAAAATCCGCTCCTGAGCGCGTCGCGCAGACTTACAGGCGCGTCGCGCTGTTATAAAAACCTTGCAGACAGCAAAACAACTGCGAACTCGTCTTCAAACTTTGAAATGGCAAGAGTGGATCGACTTTGTGCTTCTTGGGGAGTCAAAAGGAGGTTCAACGATCTTAAACCTTTTTGAAAAGATGTAGAGGCCAACGGGCTTTTGTTAAATGCAAAATTGACATCCAGCTCCATGTTTTAACTTTTGTAAGGCCTTTTCAAAGGTTTGCCTTTGTAATGCTGCCTTGGTGTACCCTTTGAAACTTGAAAACATGTTGACTTTGTTTGAGAGGTGCTCATTCTTTTTGAAATGATTTCGGCAACAGAGTATCTATGCCCTTAAAAAATGCTAATAGAGCTTTAAACCCTTTTTAAAGAAAGCAAATACGGTTTGAAAGGTCAGAACTCTGTCCGTTTAGGCATATAGGTCTGATAGGTGGTTCCTGTCGATTTTGTTTTTTTGGTGACAATTTAACACCGAAATTCAAACTTTGAATAATACCCCGCTGACTTATAGACCATTCTTTGCCACTTTGTTAATCCCTGATGATGATATTCATTATTTAAACCCCACTCCAAAACTGTTAAAAGGTCTTGAAGACTGCTTTATTATTTGAAGGGATAGGGTTTATTTTTCACCTTGCTTTGACAGCTTTTGTCTCCAATTGCTCCTTCAATCTCTTTCCCACTGCAGGTGCCCAAATTTGCTGACCTTCTTTGGATTTTGCCATGGCCTCTTGATTAAGAAGGGCACCTTTTCCAATATGCTTTCTTGCTTAGAACATATCATCTATGATATCTCTGTCTTTTTGAATAATGAAAAAGCTGTATTTGTTTCAAACCTTCCAAACCCTGACAGTATGTCAAATGACCCTCTTTTGGACATGATGAACAATAGTTCCAAGGGTGATGTCTCTTGGTAATAAAAGCTCAGATTTCCTTTTCCAGTTGATTTTCTTTTTATGCTTTTCAAAGTTTTCAAAACTCAGATCATAACTTGTGGAGAAAGATGTCTTTTGAAACTTTGACTGTTTCTCACTTAGAGGAGGAAATGTCTCTTTTTGGAGCAGTGGCATTTGGATTTTGCCTTTGATGATTTCCAGAACCTGAAACACTGTGCTAAAGCTCTTTTTGTACTTGATGAGCTTGTATACCTGTTTGTAAGAGACAAACTAGATCAAATACATTTTTGCTCTGGGTATTATGCCATAATCTTGCCTGCAATGTAAATCTAATTAGGTGACAGGTTTTGCTTGACTGTAGATGCAACTGTTAGGTTTCTTTGAGCTTTCTTCTTTGACTGTGGGTAGAAGACAAAACAGGGGATGATGCATCAGAGTTAGAAAGTGAAACAAGGAGAGCTGCCCTTTTTGTTTCCTGTGAAGGAGGTCTTCACTGTCTTATTGCACTGCTCTTTGCTGAGGGGAAACTGAAATGTCACCATTTGCCTTGGTCAACTTATGACAAGTCATTTGAAAGATAATCTCTGTGAGTAGGGAGGTTGGCACCCTTTGAAAAACAACCATATTTTCTTCTGCCTGTGTAATGACATGACTTGTCAACTTTTCTTCAATTTGGTCTTGTTGAAACAGCAGGCTGCTTATAATTAGAATTTTTTTCACTAATGATATGTCTCTCCAAGGTTTTTAACAATTCATATGATTGAAAACTTCAAATGACTCCCTTTACAAGACCAAAAACTCTATTTTCCTTTTCTTGCACATTTCAGATCCTAGCCCTGTTATGATAATCACTTATACTCAGAAACCTAGAGTCACTGTTTTACTGTCTAGTAAAAAGCAAACCTGGGCTTTTGCAATCCTTAAAGTCAATATTGGCCAGCGCCCTCTGCTTGTAGATGAAGGAGGCACCTTAACCCTCTGCTTGTAGATGAAGGAGGTTCTTGGCCATGACAAATTACCAGTCTGAGTGACAGTGGTGTCTTTCTCTTACTGTGATTTTCATGCTGAAAGGAAGCTGCAAGTTCTTGATGAGTAACTCTCTGTCTTGCATATGTATCTCAGGCTCATGTTGACATTGAGAAGCAGTTGTTCTTCTAAATGTGTATTCAAGAATTTTCTCCTGAGATGATGTTATATTTCTTGTCTTTGCAAAATCCATAAAACACTGTAAAAACACCTAATAATCAGCTTGAGACTTTGGTTTATGCAGTGCTGAGACTTAGGGGTGTGTAAGTGGCGCGACTTAGGGCTGTAATCAATTTCATTTGCAGAGTGGGAGGTCTGTCATGATTGGTCTGTAACAGATGGAAGTTTTTTGGCCTTTTGATGGTTGCCAAGGGTAAAATGCCTTAAAGCGCCACTTCCTAACTTAGGGGAGGCTTTTGAAACAGACTTGGATTTGCTTTCTAGAGCTGATGGGAAAACTAGTAGGGCTAAAGCTAGACAGGATAGTGATAATGAGTTTTGACTTTGACATGGGCGGACTGAAAAATTAGGAGGGCGAAAAAAGTTTTATGAGGGTTTTCTAGATGACAAATTGACATATGGAGATCAGCTTCTAGAAAACTCAGCAATGGATCTAGTCATCACTAACAAGTGAAAAATACTGATGACTAATAGTGGCTCCATTTGGGGAGAGCAGCTCCTCGTCAGGAGGTGTCCAGAATTCAGATTTTTGGCTTATGAAGACCAGTGCCTTATCCATTGGTGCAAAATTTCACCTTTCTTTGATTCTATTTCTGAAAAGTGATAGCATGGTTAACATCAATAATACTTCTACCTACCCCACTATCTTTCCTAACATTTTTTCTTCTCTTTGGCGCATTTGAACTAGCAGCCTTTTGAAAATGTATATTTTTCTTTTTGCAAAATGAACCTATCTATTTCTACTCTTATATCTGCTGGGAGTTCAGATTAAACTGATGAAATCCTTCATTACTCTACCTATGCTAGATCGACTGTCAAGATTAAGCAGTTTGACAGGATTTTGTTCTCTAATCTAAAACATGGAATTCAAAATGATCAAATCAGGATTAGACGGTCTGATTTGTCATGCATTTGCGGCATAAAAGACAAGCTGCGCACAAATATTATTTTGCAACAAAGGGAAACTAGACAAGCGGGGCTAATATGTACAATGTATTTTTCATCCCTCGCTTCTCTCTTTGGTTCTGTTTTAGGCATGTGGAACCAGAATCTCTCCCTAATCTAAACTCTGTGATAAGTCAATCTTACACAATGTTGACTATCTTTGCACTCACTAACTTATCAGCAAATAAATTTAAACATGCTCAGCTATGATTAGGCTAGATAGCTGAACAAGACATTGAAGTACTAGTAGTGGCATTTGGACTTGCTCGCTTTCCGAAGGACTATTTTTCGGAACATGGGGCTTTGTTCTATCTTCACTCGCCCTCTTTTCTGTTTTTTACTGTTTTTGACTTTTCTTATCTTTTACTGTTCTTGACTTTTCTATTTTTCAATATTTCAGACAATGGTATGTACAATGAATGAAAAGTGTTTCAAACTCAGAAATATTGGAAATGACGGAATTTAAGCATCTTATCCTCGTAAGGATCTCCTCTCACCCTTGGCCCACTCAACTCCTGAAAAGAGAAATTTGGAAAGTTTTCTCTCTCTAACATGACATAGGGATTTATGCAAGAATCTCTGAACAGACCGGTATCCTCCCGCTGTACCTCTTTGAATATCTGATTTCCACTCCTTTCCTTACTGTACATTTTCCTTAAGTAATGCATGTACTCTTGGTCATTCTTGAAATAGATAATGACATCATCAAGGTATGCAAAAATGCAGAAATTTAAAACTGGGAACCTGGCCTTCATGAACAGATTTCTGATATTGGGTGGTTTTTCAATTTTGAACTTGAAATTAGATCTACCTCCCGCAAACTGGAAAAAATCTTTAAGCTGTCTACTTTTCAAGGGAATCTTATGACCTGAAACATCATCTTGCGAAAACACATGATTAAAAGCACTTTTAATTGACATATCATGGTCTTGGGTAGAAAAAACAGAATTTTTGTTATAAGGAAATGCAGCAATATTTCTAAAATTGAAAAAGACTCTTTGACCAGCTGTTTTATCCCTGATTATTTCATTTTGGTTCAGATTGTTATGTTTTCTTTTGTCAAAGTTATTCTTTGAGAGAGAAGAAGTATCGCAGCATTTTTCTTTGTTTTTCCTGCAGAAATTGGTATTCTGCATGAGATTTCTGATTTTAGCATTTCTAAGTTCTTCATGAAAAGACAGAATATGAGCCAATTTCAGCAGCTCAGGTATGCTGGGACTGCAACTATCATTCTTGCTCATAAGAATTTTATCAGGCATTTTTTCTATATTTTGAGCTGCTGGGGCTATAGTCAAAGTTTCATTTGCAGTGGATGATCCATATGATGGTAAATCTTTGAGGTATGGTAGAAACATTAAACTCCCTTGCTCTTGGGTTCCGAACAGGTTTATGATGTGTAAGTCTTCTAAAGCCTTTACCCGGAAAATATTTCCGCAGGTTATTTCTGGTGTTTGACTAAGGTTAGAGTAATTTGCTTGATAGTACATAAGGGTTTGTGCTTCTTGCTCTAATCCCACCTTAGTAGGAACATACTTACTTTCTTCATGACACAGCTGTTCATGATCATGGTAGTTTTGAGTGTCTAGTTCATCATAAGGCACCAGGGACAACTGATGAGGTGGATCAAAGTTTATTTCAGTTTCTTCTGACTCTTCCTCCATGTTTTCATCAATATGCATAATGAAAGAGTTCAGGTCAGAATGCAAGGAACACATCGGAATGTTATCTGGCCTATCTTGACTGCTAACCATGTATTTCATGTGTGATTCTCGGTAGAGTATTCTGGTCTGGCCGAACACAGGAATGGTGGCGTATGACATGTCCAGTTGGATATTCCTTTGGAGTTTGGCTCCCCAAGACCTGGATAGAAGCATCCCGTACTTGGGAGGAATGTCTGCCACTACTATATCCATGATGAGATGTTTTGCAGGTATTTGGGCCAGACTAAAACAAAGGTCTTTGATCAAACCCAGGCATTTGACTCTACTTGAATCAAATGAGTACAAGTCTTTGTATGGTCTTGTGATTTATAGGCCTAGTCTTTCCATTACTACCTTCGGCATAAGATTATGCGAGGCGCCGGAGTCTAGCATGGCATTGTGGAGGATTTGGTCGTGAATGTTTAGGCTAATGTAAAATGGAAGAGTAGTTCCTTCTTGGAATTTTCCCTCTATCTTCGGACCAAACAACACTTCAGGAGTGTCATCAGCCAGATTAACAGTGTTTGCATCATTTCCTAGGTTTAGGAATTTTAGTACTTGGGATTTATAAGAGTTTTGGGCAATGAGTTCATTAAGAGGCATGGTGATCTTGATCTTGGCGATTTCGCCTTCAAAGCTGAAAGGCAGCTGAAGTTTAGATATGATTGTTTCAGTTTTTTCAGCCATGACCTTCTCTATGTTCTGAGTTTGTTGGCTTTGTTTCGGGATTTTGTTTGCCATAGTTGTTTCGGTGACTTTGTAGAAGTAGCAGGAGTATCTGAGAGAGGACTAGTTTGGGTAACTTTAGCTTTGCTTTGGTCAGTCTTCTCAACCTTGATTTTGTCATGGCTTACTGCTTTCTTGAGGATGGTATCAGGTGTTTTAGCAGTATCTGAGTTACCTTTTTTGGAATTATCTTGGTTTCTTTTTCTTCTAAGGTCATATTTCCGGTGAGCTTCTATTATGGCATTTTGAAAATCTATGACAGGGTCGTCGAGATCTTCATAGTTGGTCTCATCTTGATTAGGAGAAAAGAACGCTTGTTCTTCTTCCGTGAGGTACACCTCACTCTCGTTATCAGATCCTATGAGGTTTAAATGATGCTCATCAAGATTTTCTGTATCCCTGTCATCCTCTTCCACATAGTTTTCATTGAATGGTGGCCTAATTTGTTGGTCATTTTCCCTTGGTCTGTTTTGGGGCTGTTCCCTCCTAAAGTTTTGGTTCCGGTTTCTGTTTGGAGGGTTTGGTTGGTTGTCCCTAACAGGAGCCTTTTCATTTATCCTTTCCCACATTTTGGCCATGGTTTTGACTAAGTCATCTATTCTAGGATTTAGGGAAGGTGATGAAGTGGAGACCTCGTCTTTATATGTGACCTTTCTTTCTGATCTAGTCCTAGCCATTTTTTCTGCTAAGTTGGCATCTGCTTTTATGGCTATTTGTTGCATTTACTCTAAGGTAGGGGGATCCTTGTCTCTCAGATGATATGTCATGTCCGGATCGAAACCCTCGGGGAATTTTGCCAAGGCTAAACCAAGTGGGGTTTTGAAGTGAGGTGGGAGGGAGTTATATACACTGTTGAACCTAGTGCAGTAAGCCTAGACACTTTCCCCATTTTCCCGTTTTAGGTTGTTATATTCTGACAGGATTTGAATGGGGTTTCTTCGGATTTCCCACCTATTTCTGAAGACTTGATGTAGTTCTAGGATATTGTGGATGTTGTTTGGAGTTAAGCTTTTGAACCATGTTTTGGGTTCACCACCAAGACTTTGGGCGAATATTCTCATTCTGACGGTCTCGTCTTGTACCTCCAGGTATTCATAAGCATCAGTCATCCTACTTATATGTTGTTGAGGTGTAGTGGTATCTTCTCCAGTAAAGTGTGGGATTTTGTCTTGATATTTATTTGGGAGAGGAGCCAAAGGCGGTGGCAACACCAAAGGTGCGTACCAGGCTGCCATGACGGGGGCTAATGGATGATGCACAAGATGAGGACTAGTGGGATGAGATGAGGTGGTTTGAACAGGTGTGGCGGATGAACTTGGACTGGTGATCTGGTTTTGAGAAGATCTGGGATGGTAGGAGCCAAATTGATAGAGACGCTGAAAGTCGGGGGGGGGGGGGGTGGAAGGTGAGGCTTCTCTAATATGACTGTGTGATTGGTCTAGGGTTTCAAGATCGTCAACGTTTATCTTACTATGAGACCTACTTCTGAAAAGAGCTTTTGATGACTCTAATTCAAAAGGTGAATCTGGTAAGATAGTGAGATGTTTAGGTACTGATCTTGTTCTACGGATGGATCGACCAGTAGCTAGATGGTCAGTTTCGGAAGCTTTCCACAGAATCTTCTCTGGGTCATCTACTATGATAGGGGGATTTGGGTCTGGATGGGATCTGGTGTTAATTCTTCGTGAAGCCAGATTTTGGATCTAGATTTTAGAGAGAATGGTATTGGTGAATGTTTTGGATGAGTGGTCTCTCTAAAGTTCTACTAAGGTGAAGGATGGTCAAAATAAAAGGGATGGATTAGTGGAGTCGCCAGGTGGAACTAGGTTGTTTTTATGAAGATAGCTATGGTCCACCACCAGTAACTAATCTGGGAATGTTTTGGATTTTCTGAGTTTTATGTGTAGCCTATGGTTTAAAGTATCCTAGACTTGTTTCAACACTTTGCTAGGGTGATTAGAAAAAAAAGAGTTTACTCTAAATGGGTCTATGGACTGCTTGCTTGTTTAAGTATCTAAAAGACCAAAGAGTCTATAAGAGTTTGTTAGACTATCATGTACTCAGTGTCCCACCATCTCCCGCTATGTTAGTGAGTGATGGGATAGGTCTATCGGATAGTAACCTAGAGTTCGGTAAAATAGTAAGGCCTACTAGAGGTTAGTGGAGTCGCCAGGTGGAAATTGGTTGCTTTTGATATATGTGTGTATGGTCCACCACCAATATTGACAAAAACCAATCTAAGGGATTTTTTTGGGGTTTTCTGAGTTTTATGTGCAGCCTAGGATGTAAAAGTGTTATAAACCTGATTCATCACTTTGCTAAGATGGTGAAGCAGAGATTTTATACTAAATGATTCTAAAGGCTGATGGTTTAAGTTAAAATTTGAAGGACTAAGGAGTCTATAAAAGTTTTCTAGACTATCATGAACTCAATAAGTCCCACCGTGATCGCCATTATGTTAGTGTCCCGTGATTTGGCTGATTGGCAAGCCAAATGACAGTGTAACATCAAACCAAGCTTTGGAGCCCAAGGACCTAGCCTTCCTGGACTCAGAGAGGGCTCTCTCTATAGGTGTAAGGGATATCTGTGTGTTTGCTTATTTGTATTCTGATTTTAGGCTAGTTATGAAGTAAGTTTTTGATTTTTGGTTTTTTAAGTTGTGAGGGATGAAACTGATCAAAGATATAAAATAGATAACAAGATGTATATTAACTGGGCTATGGGGTCAAAAGGTCAAGAAAGCTATAAGATGACGATACAAGGCTGTTGAAGGGACGATTTGATTTCAAGGTAGAAAGGATCTTTGGGCAAAATGGAGTAAATGGACATCAAGTTTGTGAACAACGAAGAGTTTCAAGCATCACTAGTTCAATAGATAACATAAACATGGTAAAGAAAACCCTTAATCATGCAAAATGTAACTACAAACTAATCGACACATAGAAACAAACATTCCAGCCATGCATATAAGTATAAGACCCTCTAACTTTGGGAAATGGCTATCAGACTTTGGGGAAAACACATAAGACGGACTAACAACTCAAAATACTATGCCAGAATGCCTAAACATAGTCTTTAAGTTATTGGGTACTTTGACAAACAAGCTTTCATAGTTTTAGGCAAAGGGCTAGATCGGGACTAGGCCTCCTTGGTTCAAACAAAATGATAATCTTAATCAGTCAAAGAGATAGTTTCATGGTTGGAACTATGGACAGTCATAGGTAAGAAGGGCACACCATACCTCCTACTCAACATACATAGAAATATTAGTGAAACTAGCAACAATATCCTTAAATTACTAAAGAGCAGTTAAGAATTATTTAGTGCAACTAAGGAAGAAGAAAACATAAAAGCTATGAAGATTCAGGAAATTTGAGGTGCCTCCATGGGCATATCTCAAATTTATTCTCCACTGATCTATAGCAAGCAAGAAACATGTATCATGAATGAAAACTAGAAGACAACAACAAAGCAAGAAACACTATACCATTCTACCATGTCATGGAATCCATCAGCAATCCTTCATCATCCATCCAAGAACATTCAAGAGGCAATCCAAAAGCATAGCACAAGTATTTTCTCCAAAGCTCATATGACCAATATATTGCTTCTCTTCTCAAGTTCAACCTTGTTTACAATGAGAGCCTTGTGGAATAAATAGGCTCAAGTGAGGAAAACCTCATGGTTCAACTTGCATCCTCATTGGCCTAATCAAAATATCTAAACTTGTCCTTGAGGCTTTGCAAAGCCCAAGGCACAAAATATCCCATAAAATATCTAAAAAATGCTAAAAAAGGAAATTATATTGACTTTGCATCATTTTCCAAGTGCAAAAATAGCTAATCGCACATTTGGAAAAAGCAGATTTTTGAGGTTCAAAAATTACAAAAATACTTCAAATTTATATCAGAAAAAGGTCCCATGACTTGCCGGAAACATTTGGCAGCCTTCCCGGTGTCGAAATGAGGCTCATGATGGCCCGTTAGAAAGATCTCTGTGTCTACTTTCCGGCGCAACTGAAATCACCTCAATCTGATGCCTGGAAGTCTTCCAAATCTGTACCTGTGTGTAAAAAGCCAGAAAATTGCAGACTGCTGATATGCCGGGCAGAATGTGCAAAAAGTGAGCATTTTTCGCCGTTTTGAGGGGGAGAATGATCTCCAAATTCTCTGAAAATAACTGAGGACCTGCTCATAGAATTATGGCATCAAATGGTATCATCCTCCTCACTTGAAAAATCCTCAAAATGAAATGGCGCATTTATGAGTTTTTGACCAAAACCTGAAAAAATGCCAAAAAACAAAAAGTTGTCAAAATAGGCCCAAAATTGGTGCGCATGACCCTCAAGGGTCCTTAGCAACATGCTCCGAAGCTGAGGCCAAAATATCAAGTGCTGATGTGCCTTTCTCCTCTTTCTGTGCCGGGTGCTTCCCCTTTGCCTTCTTCAGTTTCTCTTGGGCTGCCTTTAGTTTGCGCCTGGCAAACTGATTCAACTTTTAAAAGTGATGTGTCCTCTTCCTTTGCAGCTCTAGATCTCTGTTTGCTCTTTCAAGCTTCATCTCTAAGTGTTTGTTGGCCCTTTCTAACCATGCCTCCTTATTTTCTTCAATTTCCTGCTCAAGTAGTGCAGTGAGGGGAAAAGCTTGAAGCTATGCCTGTTCTTCTTCTTTCTGTTTTTCCAAGGCTCTTTTAAGCCCTATGGTTCTAGGCCTCTTCCGCCTAGGTTGGTCTCCCTCTTCTTCCTCATCAAACTCACCGATGAGTTCCTCTATCCTCATTTGCGCCTTAGCTGCCTCATTCTTGTATTTGACAGCTCGTGCCTCATGAACTGCTGTGTGAACTTTCATCTGTTTATTTTGGATCTCCAAGAAATGGTTTAAGTTCCTTGCCCGTTGAAGATCATTTTCTAATGCCTCAATTTGCCCCTCTCTATGGATTAGGAGGTTTTCAAGAATACGGGCTTCATTATCGCTGTCATCACTTTGGATTGGAATGACAGCCAATGCACTTCCATGTTTTTCACTTTATCCAACCTTGCTTTTCCCTTTGAAGGAAAATCTTGCACTTTTCCTCCTTGGCATGCTAGTGGGTGACCTCTTGGGCAATTTTCTTTTGCTAGGGACAACTTTTGTCACTTTTGGAGTGGCAGCCTTAGGCCCTTTCTTCATTGCTGTGCTAGGTTTTGTTCTTTTGGGAGGAGGAGACACAACTGATTTACCCTTGACATCTTCTTGAAACTGCTGCTCTCCTTGTGGCTGTTGTGTGTCTTCTTCTTGCTGTTCAATTTGCTGCCCCTGTTCGCCAACATCAATTTGCTGTTCTACTTCAATGCCTTGTTCAATTTGTGCTTCAACCTGCTTCCCTTTTTCACCAAAATCAAGCTGCTGCTGTGCTTGGATTTCCTGTTCATTTTGTGGCTCAAGATGTTGCTCAATTTCCTGCCCAAGCTGTTGTTCCTGTCCTTCAATAACAAGCTGCTGCTCTTCTTCTTGTACCTGCTGTTCATCATCTTCTGTTTGCTGCTGACCTTCACCACTGTCCTGCTGCTGTTCGTCATCTTCTGTTTGCTACTCTTCATCCCTTTCATCTTGCTCATGACCTTTCTCTTCTTGTTGTCTACTCCCTTCTCCTTCCTCCTGATGTCCTGACTATTCAGTGGCAATTTTGAGCCTTCTAGGAGTAGGCCTGCTGGACAAAGGTATAGGGCGATGAACAGGCTGAGTGGGAGATATATGGACAGGAGGAACTGTAGAGAAATATGGGTGACTGATGAATACATCCCATGGAACCTCTTTCTTCTCTAGCTGGTGTAGGATGATAATTTTGATCAGAGAATGATGGAAAAGGGAAGGTATTTGCATAGATGGGGCCTTCTTCTGGACTGTGGATGCCATCTTCTCGATGCTCTTGTATAAAAAGTAAGGGAGATTTAGCTGCTTGGTTCTAGTGAAATGCATCAATATTCGGACATGGTAGGCATAAACTCGAGTAAACCTTCCTTCACAAGTAAAATACTTCATTATGACTTTCATTAGAGGAGCATAGCTGTCAAGAAGATAAGAAAAAGGAAAAATAGCAGTACAAGTATCTTTATGCTCAGGCTTGATGAAAGGCTTGTAATCTTCTAAGTCAAGATGTGCCTGTTTGAACCATTTTTCGCGATGATATGGAATCCTGGTGGCTTTGGACACTGATCTTGGAGAAAACTTGAAATCAAGGTCTGCTACCTGGAAATGCTTGTTCTGGAACCTCAGGGCGCATAGGTGTGTCAATGGCGAAAAACTTTTGACCTCCTGTATCTTCTGGCAGAAATCCAAGCAACCTACCTCATGAAAGTTGAAAAGGATGGATGGATGCGCATTTACCTCCTCTGTAGAGATTGGCTCATATCTTTTATGTGGGCCACTTCTGCTGTCTTGCCTTGGAGGCATTTTGACCTAAATGTGCTTTTGAAAAAACAAACTGCCTCATTGTGTATAAACTTCCTTCTTGGAGCCAAACTGTGTCAATTCACTCTTTTTTATAGAGAGACAATGTATTTGGATGATTGCAACAAGTTTCCTTACAAATACAAAACCCATGCTCTTTCAGAAAAGGCCTGTCCACCTTTAAAGTATCTCAACTAGCAGACTTTTCAATTAAGATACCATATAGTGAAAAGGAGACAACTGTTAGGTGACTTTTCTGCGTAAAGTGTCAAAAAATCACTTTTCTTTTTTGAAGTTTGGAGGTTGACAAATCATTTTAATCTTTGTCCAAAGTAGACTTTCCAATCATTACAAACTTGCCTTTCCTAGTGTGCCAATTTCTCAACAAACTTATATCTTATGCAATCAACTCTTAGTGTAATAAGATAGTCACTATCACAGTCTCAGTGAAAACTGTCTTTTCTGTGAGAAGTAGGAGCAACTGTGCCTTGTAGCTTTCAACCAACAAACTATTCTTTAAAAAAAACCCTTTTTCTTATTACACTTCACTATTCTCTATTGGTATGTCATTCCATCAAACAAAATCATACCACATACATAATCAACCTCCAGTGTGGGCATACAGTCAAACTCACTGTTATGGAACAAGGTGACAGAGTTTTTTGAAGAATGCTTTTACAAGTTCGACCAAGTCTGTAGGAGTTTATCTTGTCAAATAGTTAAAGCACCTTATCAATGTCAAACCCTTGCCTTTGCAGAAAAAACCTTTACTCTATCTGAATATCAACTTTATCAAAATAAGCTTGAAGAACCAAGACAGTCAAGTGGAATACTTAGTGAAAAACTGTCCCTTCTGTGGTTTATAGGAGTGACCTTTACCCTTTGATGCTTTGAAGGTATAGGATTTCTTGTCCTCTGATTAATAAAGGTGAAAACACACTGCTCTTAGTTCAAAACATCCCTTTTCCTTGAAGGCACCTTCATTAGTATGCCCACCACTCAAGCACAACTTCAACCAATGGATATTTTCACAGCAAAAACCAGTTTACAGATATGGTGATGTAGCAAGTTAAATGAGGACAAGACCTCCCTTGATTTGACCTTAACCCTGATATGCAGCTCCAAAAAATATATGATGATATATAAACTTGGTCAAACTCATCAATCTTGCTCTAACCCTTACATTCTTTGCAGTTATTTGAACCATATACCCTAAGTCAGAGACATAATTTATGAGAGAGGTTAACAGGGCTTGTTTTGTTTCTATGATGAGGTAGAAGAGGCCTGTAGCTTTCAATTACAACTGCTCTAAAACACAAACCCTGCTTTAATTTGAACACTTCTCTCTTCAAATAACATTGTTTCTTTATCTCCCATTGTTCTTCATGCTAGTCTGATAGAAACAACATCTAACTGTTTTCTTTTGTCACTGAGGTTTGACTGTTTGGAGAGCTATTTTATGAATATGCTCACTGCTGGTGAGTTCGGGCTTTTCCAAAATTTGTTTTTAAATCAAAGCAACTTTTCCCCTTTCAATACTATAGCTTAACACATCTTGTTTTCAACCAAGCTTTTCTGCTCCAATCATTATCTAGAAACTGTGAATTTGGAGGGAGAGCAAGCTAAATACCTTAAAAATCAAGATGCCAATCATTTCTTGTGAGTTAGAAGCGTTTGAAGGCGGTTGGAGGTATGAACAGGTGCGTGGCACTTTGTAGAGGAAGAGCGTCGCGCAAAAAACCAACCGGGCTCCCTGTCGGGTCGTGGTCGGGCGCGTGTACAGGCGCGTCGCGCGGAAGTTGAACGCCAATGCAAATCCGCTCCTGAGCGCGTCGCGCTGTTATAAAAACCTTGCAGATAGCAAAACAACTGCGAACTTGTCTTCAAACTTTGAAATGGCAAGAGTGGATCGACTTTGCACTTCTTGGGGAGTCAAAAGGAGGTTCAACGATCTTAAACCTTTTTGAAAAGATGTAGAGGCCAACGGGATTTTTTTAAATGAAAAATTGACATCCAGCTCCGTGTTTTAACTTTTGTAAGGCCTTTTTAAAGGTTTGCCTTTGTAATGCTGCCTTGGTGTACCCTTTGAAACTTGAAAACATGTTGACTTTGTTTGAGAGGTGCTCATTCTTTTTGAAATGATTTTGGCAACAGAGTATCTATGCCCTTAAAAAAATGCCAATAGAGTTTTCAACCCTTTTTAAAGAAAGCAAATGCAGTTGAAAGGTCAGAACTCTGTCCATTTAGGCATATAGGTCTGAGAGGTGGTTTCTGTCAATTTTGTCTTTTTGGTGACAATTTAACACCGAAATTCAAACTTTGAATAATGCCCTGCTGACTTATAGACCATTCTCTGCTACTTTTTAAATCCCTGATGATGATATTCATTATGTAAACCTTACTCCAAAACTGTTAAAAAATCCTGAAGACTGCTTTGTTATTTGAAAGGATAGGGTTTATCTTTCACCTTGCTTTTGACAACTTCTGTCCCCAACTGCTCCTTCAACCTCTTTCCCACTGCAGGTGCCCAAATTTGCTGACCTTATTTGGATTTGGTCATGGCCCTTTGATTTAAGAAAGGCGCCCCTTTTCAATATGCTTCCTTTACTTAGATCATATCATCTATGATATCTCTGTCCTTTTGAATTTTGAAAAACTGTGTTTGTTTCAAACCATCCAAACACTGACAATATGTCAAATGACCCTCTTTTGGACATGATGAACAATAGTTACAAAGGTGATGTCTCTTGGTAATAAAAGCTCAAATTTCCTTGCCAACTGATTTTCTTTCCATGCTTTTCAAAGTTTTCAAAACTCAGATCATAACTTGTGGATAAGATGTCCTTTGAAACTTTGACTGTTCTTACTTAAAGGAGGAAATGTCTCTTTTTGGAGCAGTGGCATTTAGATTTTGCCTTTGATGATTTCCAGAACTTGAAGCACTGTGCCAAAGCTCCTTTTTGTACTTGATGAGCTTGTATACCTGTTTGTAAGAGACAAACTAGATCAAATGCATTTTTGCTCTGGGTATTATACCATAATCTTGCCTGCAATGTAAATTTAATTAGGTGACAGGTTTTTTTGACTGTAGATGCAACTGTTAGGTGTCTTTGAGCTTTCTTCTTTGACTGTGGGTAGAAAACAAAACAGGGGATGATGCATCAGAGTTAGAAAGTGAAACAAGGATAGCTGCCCTTTTTGTTTCCTGTGAAGGAGGTCTTCACTGTCTCATTGCACTGTTCTTTGTTGAGGGGAAACTGAAATGTCACCATTTGCCTTGGTCAACTTATGATCAGTCATTTGCAAGATAATATCTGTGAGTAGGGAGGTTGGCACCCTTTGAAAAACAACCATCTTTTCTTCTGCCTGTGTAATGACATGACTTGTCAACTTTTCTTCAATTTGGTCTTTCTGAAACAGTAGGCTGCTTATAATTAGAATTGTTTTCACTAATGATATGTCTCTCCAAGGGTTTTAACAATTCATACGATTGAAAACTTCAAATGACTCCCTTTACAAGACCAAAAACTTTGTTTTCCTTTTCTTGCACATTTCAGATCCTAGCCCTGTTATGATAATCACTTATACTCAGAAACCTAGAGTCATTGTTTTATTGTCTAGTAAAAATCAAACCTGGGCTTTTGCAATCCTTAAAGTCAATATTGGCCAGCACCCTTTGCTTGTAGATGAAGGAGGCGCCTTAACCCTCTGCTTGTAGATGAAGGAGGTTCTTGGCCATGACAAATTACCAGTCTGTGTGACAGTGGTTGCTTTTCTTTACTATGATTTCATGCTGAAAGGAAGCTGCAAGGTCTTGATGAGTAACTTTCTGTCTTGCAGATGTATCTCAGGCTCATGTTTACATTGAGAAGCAGTTGTTCTTCTAAATGTAGATTCAAGAAATTTCTTCTGAGATGATGTTATATTTCCTGTCTTTGCAAAATCCATAAAACACTGTAAGACACCTAATAATCAGCTTGAGACTTTGGTTTATGCAGTGCTGAGACTTAGGGGTGTGTAAGTGGCGCGATTTAGGGCTGTAATCAATTTCATTTGCAGAGTGGGAGGTTTGTCATGATTGGTCTATAACAGATGGAGGTTTTTGGGCCTTTTGATGGTTGCCAAGGGTAAAATGCCTTAAAGCGCCACTTCCTAACTTAGGGGAGGCTTTTGAAACACATTTGGATTTTCTGTCTAGAGCTGATGGGCAGACTAGTAGGGCTAAAACTAGAAAGGATAGTGATAATGAGTTTTAACTTTGACATGGGCGGACTGAAAAGGTAGGAGGGCGAAAAAAGTTTTATGAGGGTTTTCTAGATGACAAATTGACATATGGATATCAGCTTCTAGAAAACTCAGCAATGGATCTAGTCATCACTAACAAGTGAAAAATACTGATGACTAAAAAAGCAGTAGAATGTCGAACGTACCCTAGGAACCAATACAATTCCAGGAGATCCTTCAAATATGAACCTCCTAGGGCTCAATGAAACATCAATAGATTTGAACATTTAAGAAATAATATGGAATGTTACAAATGTCAGAACTTTGGACACATAGCCAGAGACTGTAGACTTGAAAATCCTCTAGAAGAATCTTCGAAGCCACAGAATGAACGAACATGGAAGAATAAGAAGACTGATAATTGTGCTCTCACTCTCAAGGCTCAAAACAACAAAGATTTGTGGTATGTTGATAGTGGTTGCTCAACGCATATGACTGGAGATAGAAAGAAATTTGTATCTCTGAAAGAGAAGAAGGATGGAACCGTATGCTTTGGAAATGATGGATCTTCAAATGTTATAGGATCAGGTACCGTCACTCTCAGAAGAAAAAATGTAATCGCCAAGAATTTTCTATTTGTTTAAAACATGAATCACATTCTGCTCAGTGTTGGACAAATGTGTGATCAAGGACACACAATGCTATTCAACTTCACAAAATGTGAAATCAGGAAAGGGAGGTATGGTAAAATTGTGGCTACAGCAAGTCAAGCTCCCAACGACATATATGTTCTAGATGAAGCAACTAAAGCATGTATACTAGCTAAAGAAGATGAAAGCTGGCTATGGCACAAATGACTGTGTCACATAAACTTTGAAAATCTTGTCAGGATAAGAAAAAAAGAAGCAGTATGAGAAATGTCGAAAATCTTAAAACCTTCCAACACACTATGTGAGGCTTGACGGCATGGAAAGCAGACAAAAGTCCAATTTAAAACAAAATAACACTTTTCATCACATCCATTGGAATTGATACATACTGATCTATGTGGTCCTGTGAGAACAAAAGGCTTATATGGAGAATTATATTTCATGTTAATGATAGATGACTATACCAGGATGATAGCAGTCATTTTCCTAAAAAAAAAATATGAAGCATTTGAATGCTTTGAGATCTACAAGGAGTTGGTTGAAAATGAAACTAATTTGAAAATAAAGTGTCTAAGATTAGATAATGGTGGAGAATTCACTTCCAAATTATTTTAGTAATACTGTGACGAAAATGGAATAAAAAGACAATTTTCAACAACACAAACACCTCAACAAAATGGAGTTGCTGAAAGAAACAACAAAACCGTACAGGAAATAGGTAGAACAATGTTGAAGGACTCAAAATTGGATGAAATTTTTTGGGTTCAGCAATTGATACGACAGTCTTCATTATCAACCGAAGTCTTCTCAGAAATAATTGCAACAAGACTCCATATGAATCATGGAAAGGAAAACCAGCTAATGTAAAATATTTCATAATATTCAGAAGCAAATGTTATATCAAAAGAGAAGATCAAAATTTGGGTAAGTTTGAATCACGTGTTGATGAAGGTATCTCTGTTGGTTACTCACGCAAAAGAAAGGCCTATAAATGTTATAATCTAAGACAAAAACAGATAGTGGAGAGCATAAATGTTACATTTGACGAAGATGGTGTTCTAGCGAATAATGATGAGGATATAGAATCTTTGAAACTTGAGACAGAGGCTGAAAAAACACAGATAAAATTGTAGAACAAGAAGCAACTATCAACGAGGAAGAAGTAAATAATGATCATTAAGATATACTAGAACAACAACAAGAAACTCCTCCAAGGAGAAAAAAATAATGGATTCAAAAGAACCATCCATCAAATCAAATCATTGGTGACATAAATGAAGGTCGACAGCTTCATTCATAGCAACAAGCTCACATTGCTTTTCTAGCAACCTTTGAGCCTAGTAGTTTTGAGGAAGCCAGCCAGAATGAACATTGGGTAGCAGCTATGAATGAATAATTGGATCAAATCGATAAGAATAACACCTGGGAATTAGTTCCACGACCAAAATATAAAAATTTCATTGGGACTAAATGGGTGTTCATGAAAAAATTGAATGGATATGGGCAGGTTACCAGAAACAAAGCAAGATTGGTTTGCAAAGGCTATGCACAAGTGGAAGGAATCGATTTCGACGAAACATTTGCACCAGTTGCCAGAATGGAAGCCATTCGAATGTTTCTCGCCTATGCATGTTCAAGAAAAATCAAAGTCTACCAAATGGATTTTAAGTCAGCATTTATGAATGGAGAATTAGAAGAAGAAGTTTACATCGAACAACCTGAAGGTTTTCTACTATCATAGAAACAAGACTACGTTTGTAGGTTAAAGAAGGCTCTATATGGTCTCAAGCAGGCTCCCCGAGCATGGTATGCTCGTCTTGATGGATATCTACGTCAACAAGGGTTCAAGAAAGGTACTGTTGATAGCAATATTTATGTACAAATAGATAAAGATAATTTAACAATCGTTGAGGTATATGTGGATGATATAATATTTGGTAGCAATGATGATCGACTAAGTAAGAGATTTTCTACAAAGAGGCAAAGTGAGTTCGAGATGTCTTTACTTGGTGAGCTGACATACTTCTTGGGGCTTCAAATATCTCAGCAAGAGAAAGGAATATTTATATGTCAAGCCAAGTACATCAAGGAAATTCTCAAGAAATTAAAAATGGAAGATTGTAAACCCGTCCTTACTCTGATGGTAACAGGTTGCAAATTGAACATAGACGACTTATATAAGGATGTGGATTAGAGGTTGTACATATCTATGATTGGTAGTCTTCTATATGTAACAACCTCTCGGCCAGATGTTATGCAAGAAATTGGACAAGTAGCAAGATGCCAAGCAACACCAAAAGAATCACATATTATTGTCGTCAAAAGAATTCTTTGATATCTAAAGGGCATAGAAGAATATGGCTTGTGGTATCCCAAGGGTAAGAATCTCATTATTCAAGCCTTTACAGATGCGGATTGGGAAGGCAGCGTTGATGATCGTAAGATTACTAGTGGAGCAGCATTCTATCTAGGTGGTTGTCTCGTATCATAGTTGAGCAAAAAGAAAACCTCAATCTTGTTATCTACAGCAGAAGTAGAATACATTGCAGTAGCATCATGTTGTACTCAAGTCCTTTGGATGAAACAAACTTTGCAAGATCTTCAAGTAAAATTCAGTGAGCCTATTCCCATATTCTATGACAACACTAGTGCCATCAGCATCTCCAAGTATCCTGTCATGCACTAAAAAATGAAACACATTCCGATCAAATATCATTTTGTTAGAGAACAAGTCGCTGAAAAGAATATCAAAATTGAGTATGTTTGTACAAAATAACAAATTGCTGATATCTTCACTAAACCTTTACCTCGTGAAGCTTTTGAATATCTTTGTCAGAAGCTTGGGATTCTCCCAAGTTCTCATTATATTATAGGTTTGCAGGACGGTTGTGTGTCAGGGGGAGTGGAAGTGTGTACAAGTCCACAAGATGGTTTTGTTTAAGGGGGAGTTACCCTTTTCCATTGATGTCAAAGGGGGAGAGAATGTTGTAGGAAGAGGTGTCATGATCGCAGGGGGAGTACTTGTGTTGCCATCAATTCCAAAGGGGGAGATTGTTGATCAACGGTTGTCATTGATGTCAACCCAAGAAACACCAGGGGCTAACCCAATATTGCATGGGAATTTTTACCTACCAAATTAATATATTATGGTTCAATAATTCTTTTTATGGTTTCTACTTGTCGAAATGTTTCCGTTGATATATGGAACGCCACGTAATTCTTCATGGTTTGAGGGATATTCATGTTTGAAGTTTGTACCCTGAGTTAGTGGGCTAAAACCCCATGGGGTTGTGGCATGGGTCATTTCAAAGTCATAATTAATATTTTTTAAGCTCCTGAAACCCCTCCCACGTTCAATTGTTGAAGCCCCTCTCAACCTAAGAATTTATATAAATTGTGATCCTCATATCCTCCTCATGCAAGGGATTTCACCATCTGAAACAGGTCATTGTGGAATTTTCGCTCTAAATTTTTTTCTAGGAAGGTTCAGAAGCTGAAATGTTTACAAGGCGAAGCCAATATCCAGAGGAAGCTTCTGTGAAAATTTCATATCAAGGTGCGCAATATTTTCGGAGATATGATCTGTGGAAGTCAGTGTTTTTGCAGGCTCCTGAAATTCATCTCAAAAAAGTGACCTTGGGAAAATTGTCATAACTCTCTCTCTGAGTATCAGATTGGAATTCCATAAAAAGTGGCAGATATTGCATAGATTTTAGTTTTCTCTCTATCAATTTTAGAGCCGAATGAAGAAACAGTGACACGTGGCACGCCGTACAATTTCTCTTTGCTGAAATAGTCCATAATTAGGGCATTGTGAAAGATTGGGTATAACTCTCCCTTGAAGAATAGAAATTGGGTCAAACCTGTGGCTTTGGAAAAATGACTCAGAGGAATAATACAAGACCAAAAATCAGATATTGGGGATCTGAAATAACAGAGATACACCGGATTCAATATCGATCTCCTAGAAGGAAAGCAAAAGCTAGATCATGTGTTGTCAAGGGCTGCAAAGGACCAAAATTTCTAGGGCAACAAAGCAAAGCAAGGTGCAGCAGAGGGTAGCATGACAAGAGCAGCAACCAAGGTGTGGAATAGTAGCAAGAAGCTCATCACATGAAGTCTTGAAGTGGGCAGCACTACATACAATCATTGTAAAGGTATCATTGTACTTAGTCATTGTAAATACATTATTGTATAAATTTTACTAGTGTCTATCTGCCAAGAGTTGAAGAGGTAATGTTGGGTGGTCTAGGATCATAATTAGGTGGTTGTATCAAATTTGGGGTTATGATCTAGTGTATCTTCATCTTCTACATCATTCTATATCATTGTAAAGTGGACCATTTTCCCTGGTACGAGAGTCCATTCTTATTTTATTATTCTATAGGGTGTTAGGGTGGTGCTAGGATAAGTTGTATCTCATTGGGTGTTGGGGCATTTGTTCATTTGACTACTGAAGAATCTTGGGCATTGGAGGGTCCATCCAGTGGGAGCTGGAGAAGAATTCTTTTCTAGATTCTAGGAAGTTGGAGATTTATTTTCAAGTGGAGTTGAATATTAAAGAATTATTGGAAAAACATTAGTTGGTTTTTGTCCTAGAGTGGGTTTCCACCTTAAAAGCTATGTGCATTTGTGTTCCTTTTGTTTATTGCTATCTTTGTACAAACACTGATAATAATTTAAGATTAACTAATGCTCTAATTGAAAGAAATACTGATTCACACCCCCTCTCAGTATTTCCAACAATTGGTATCAGAGCTTGGTTCCTTCAATAGAAGTTTAACAGCTGGAAGGAGGTCATGGAGCATACCAAGAATGGTGTACCTTTGTTCAATGAAAACAATTATGCACTCTGGAAAGGAAGAATGGAGGTCTATCTCTTGGCGCAAGGTTACGAAGTATGGGACACTGTTCAAAATGGATTTACATCAACCGCAAATGAACAAGGTAAGAAGAATTTGGAAAATGATGCAAAAGCAAAGAAAATTATTATCAGTGGACTTATTGAATCTGCTTATCATAAGGTGTTGGGTTGTAAAATTGCCAAAAATGTATGGGACAAGCTTGAGAATATATATGCAGGTGACTCAAATTTCAAAGAAGCAAAGCTTCAAATCTATAGAGCAAAATTTGAGAGACTCAAAATGAAAGAATATTGCAACATTGTTGAATACTTCCAATACGTTGATGAAATAACCAATACTCTGGAAGGATTGGGAGAGCCAATTGACGAGAAGAATATTATATGGAAGATTCTTAGAACGTTACCAGGGAGATTCAACCCAAAGGTATTGGTCTTAGAATACAGTGCAAATCTGGACAAACTCAACAAAGAGGAATTACATGGAATTCTCATAGCATATGAAATGAGACTTGATGAAGAAGAAGGTACTTCAAATCTAGAAACTGTGTTCGTTGCATATAAGAAAACCAATAAGGAAAAACAACCTTCAATTGAAATGACATGCACCTGCAAGTGTGAAGAAAAGGGAGATGATGGAGAAGGTCTTTCAGATGAAGGATATGCTTACTTTACGAGAAAACTAAAAACTGGTAAGGGAAAAATCAAAGGTAAACTTCCATTGATATGTTTCGGTTGTGGTGAGGTTGGTCATTTCGCAGCAAAATGTCCGAAAAAAAGTGGTGGAAACTCAAAAGGAAAGAGAGGCTTTAATAAATTTAACAAGCAAGGAAAAAAGAAAGGATCCAAAAGGAACTTTCTCTCTAAAGAAGATAGCTCATCATCCGATGAAGAAAGTGACAACAAAGAAGAAGCCAATGAGAAAGTATTGTTTATGGCCAAGCACAATAAACAAGAAATATCAAACAATGAAGAAGAAGGGTTGACCATAGAAGAATTTTATGAGGAGGCAATCAAGCTTATAAAAGAGCTCAATGTTGAGAAGATCCATTCCAATACTCTTGAAGAACAAGTTCAAGGTCTCAAAATTGAGGTTGAAGAACACAAATGTATTGAAGAGTCACTTCAAAAGAAGTTGGAAGAAAGCAACCAAGAAAGGGAAGCATTAGAAGCCGAAGTAGTCTCGTTGCGTAAGGAAGTGAAGAAGGGAAAAACTGTCCAAAACTATGCCAATAGCTCAAGGGTATTGGAAGAACTCATCAACAATCAATGATCTTACAACGACAAAACTGGCCTCGATTACAAAGAACAAGAAGCAGGACCTTCTACAACAAAATACAATGAAGCTATGAGATTTGACATACACGTAGACTTCATTGGACAAGATTTGCAAGCACATCCTTGGAAGACGATTCCTCGAGAAATATTTCCATCCAGGTACCAACATATTTTTCATGGCTATTTTTATTCATGTGGAAAATTTGGCCATAAAGCTGTAGAATGTCACACGTACCCTAGGAACCTGTTCGCCACCCATATTTTTCTGTCATATCAGCTGGTGGCTAAATGATTCTTGGGAGCCTCCAAGGAACAAATTTTACCACTAAAACTTGTTGGCTCTTGAAGTCTCTATAAGGCCTCCTGCCTTTTCCCTCTGTTCAAAACCCTTTACTACTGCTATTTCCTTCTTCAAACCTCTGATATCCTACAAAAATCCAAGTCAAATACTGTTGCATTCCCCTTTTTTTCCCTCCCTTTCTTCCAACTTACATCATTATCCATTTTCCTTTTATTCATTAAAAACCCCACAAAAACATATGTTTTCCCTTTAACCCTTCACGCATTCCACTTCCCAAGGTTAAAAACTCACTTTTTAACTTATCGGACCCTTTTTCCTCTCAAAAATCATTGGAAATCATATAAATGGCATATTTTATGTGTTTTTGGCGTTTTAGCCCTTTCAAGCTAAGCCACCGGGTTGTTTTCCTCCATATACCCGAGCGCCAAGACTGACCGCTCAGTCCTTAGGCACTAAATTGAAAAATACCATTTTCCTCCGTTCATTTCCCTTTGAAAACCCGAAAAAACCCATTTTATAAAGTTTAACGGGGAATAATTAAAATCACATGTTTTATTTCGCGATCAACCTGGACCGTCGATCTTCTCCCCAGATCCGACGGAGCAGAGCACATCTCACCAGGTGGACCCCCCCTTCTCCCGCGTCGTTTGCCAAGAAACCACCGGTTTCCATTTCGCACCACCTTCTGAGCCACGGTGGTTTTCTCCCGTCGGCCAGCGATTCCATACGCTGGCCAACACGTGTCCCCGCCACTATTTCAAAACCACCATGCTATCACCTCATTTCACGCGTTAAACTTCACACCATAACCATGCAGTGGAATCCACCCCCACCGTTCGATCTGGGACTTCCCATCCGACGACTGCCGATCGCCTCACTTGCTAGACCTTTAACGGACATGCTCGCCTGTTATCCCATCCATCGTGCGTCCAAGATTCAATCTCCACCGTCGATCTCTGCAGATCGATGGCTATTATTCGTCCTCCCGATTCCATCGCCCGGTCAGACATTTTCCCACTGACTTCCCGTTGCCCGATCTAGACCATCGATTTCTGCAGATCGACGGTCCTGATTTAATCTTTCTTCAACCTTTTCCACGACCGCCCAGATTTGATCTCGGTCGTTGGATGATGCCATCCAATGGCCCGTGTTCCCCTGCACATTCCCCAAAGCAGATTGACCTATAAACTGGATTTTTTACGTGTTTTTTGTATTTTGTAGGGTTAAGGTCATTTGTTTGTGTTTTAAAAGGAAATTTCAGACCAGGAGGGTGACGATCCTCTACGTTTCGATTTCTCCAAGGAAATCACTTACAGAGTTAGTTTTCACGTCTCTTCAATGTTTCCAAAGGCATTTCTGCCTTTCCCTACCTGCGTAGCCCTGCACAATAGAGAAAACCGTCAAAATCAATGCAGAAAAGGAGTATCAGAGATTGAAGACCATAAATGAACTAGAACAACAGATTAGTGGACAGATTTGTGGGGATTAAGGCTAAGACAGTTATAAAACGCCTAATCCCCGGATCTAAAACGCAGATTAAGAAAAATCTAAAGTTTTTTATCAGAAAAACCCTCCACTGCCACAAATGGAGGCGAATTGATTCCTCCCAGTGACTACAGTGCCACCTGTGCCTCAAAGGATTCAATCAAGAACCGAATTTATTGATCAAAGTCAGACATTTTGCCTCGACACAGCCAAAGGAGTTATTTCTGCCAGGAAATTAATGACAGAATGTCGGTAGAGCAACCCTATTGATACACAGAGCCTCAAAAGTATAATAAAGCTCCCACCGAGCTAAATTCATGAGTGTAAATCATTTAATATAGAGGAACACCTGTATAGTTCTTCGTTGAGCCCCTCGATGGCCAAGAAGAAATTAATATCTGTATTAATTGGTTTTTGAGATATTTTCATCAGATCTTACCTCCTCATCTTTCTATAAATACTTCAGTAGAAGATGAGTGAGGGGTTGGTTGTTAATGTAATTGCTGAAGCATTGTAATTGTAACTGAGCTGAAGACTCTTGTTTGTAGATAGGATTTCACTGGCTCTTGGAGCTCTGCTTGTAACATATAGGTTAGGTTGTGAAGAGAGATGGATTAAAACACTGGATCTGAAGATTGTAACTGGTTTGAAGCATCAATACAAGCTGATTTATGGGATCCTGGTCTATGCTGATGGTGATGTTATTCTCACTGTAACTTGTATTTTGTTTCTGTTTTCAATTTGTTTCATTTTCCACTATAAAGAATAGTTTAAACAGGGTTAGGACCTACTCTATATCAGTAACCTTCTCTAGCTGAAAAATATTTATTTAAATGTTATCTCTCAACTGTGTTATTTTAAAATGATTTGATTTAGTTTAAGTACATGGATGTTGGCGTTCCCTCGTCTTGTTGTCTTAGCTGAATATTATTTTTAAATTTTACTTTCAATATATGTTGTGTGAAGATGAACTGAGTAAATTAAGGTTAGCCCTGAGTCCCTTTCTTATTTTCTCAACTATTTGATTGTTTCCCTTAGGATGTGTTAAAAGCTGACTAGTTTCAAAGTACTTATCAGATCTTAGACCATTCTGTGTTATCTTTGAGTTTCCCTTTTGTTTTTTATATGTTTTTCTATCAGAAGTGTATCAAAGGCTGGATAGTTTCAAAGTACTTACCAGATCCTAGTTTTCTTCTATGTTTTTCTTAAGTGCCTGGTCAAAGGTTGGCTAGTTTCAAAGTACTTACCAGATCCTGGGCTGCTCTTTGTTCTGCATCTGTCATTTCCCTTTCTTATTGTATCACTCCATTTTATAAATCAAACTTTAAAGAGATCCTTAGGCATAGATGACTTGCCCCATACACCACTCTTCGACCTGATTGTTTCAATTAAATCCTATTATGACTCCATAGCCAAATGGACTGAAAATCTGCCATCATCTTTCTTCTTGACCGAAACTTACTCTTTTTGCTTGCAACTTCTCACTTTTGAACCTATTTGCATATAGATTTTTCCGCCTCAGACAACAACTATGTTCAACCATCCAAAAAAACCAAACAAACCCTTGGACTTCATAACTAGCCTAATATCATTACCCTAAACTTCAAAGACAAATCCATCTTTGTACATATTGGAGAGATCCCTCTCCAGATTCAGGAGGGCTAGATCCTAGAATCCCAAAGTTGGTTTAAATGATGTTAAGTTTGTGATCGGAATTTTGCCAATCTTGCTTATTACAGAGGCCTAACATTTATGGCAACTCCACTAGGGAACTGAGTGTTTGTATAAGACCTTAGAGACCTCAGAAAACCTTTTATTCAAGAAAATTTTGAGAGTTAATAGCAGCCTTTTCAAGCACTACCAAGAAATGGTAACCATGATGAGACTTGTTTGAATCAGTGACAAATTAGGTTAACTCTAGGATTCTCTTAAGTTCTTATCTAACCTTGGAAAATCATCTGGCTTAGCCATAAGAGTAGACTGTCTTTGTCTCACAACAGTAGCTAAGTTTTGAAGAAAAGTTAGGACATTCTTAGAAACCACAAATAAAAACAATTCATAAAATACCAAAAAGAATTTCAGATTGGTAGTAAAACACTTGCTCATACATTTCACTTACCATTGCATGTGTTTTACTTCATACTCTTAGACAGAGTCTGGAAAGGGCCAGGTAGCCTCCGGATCTCATCCTCTTTTAGAGGTGACATATCTGGTGAATGCCCTCCCAGTGAATCTCTGGTTAGAGTTTGTTGTGTTTTGGGATACCCTTCGAAGGGATGTCTCACAAGCACTGTGGTGGACAATGTACTTCTTTGGACACACTCTAAACTTTCCACCTGGCGACTCCACAATCTTAAACAGACCTTAAGAATCCAATGGGAAGAACCCTCATCATTATAATATCCTTCAAACTCAGTTAGAAGGCTGTAGGATTAAAATTGTGAAAAAAGATTAGTTAACCTCTCAAAGATTGTCATATCTGGTTGAACTTTTCTTGTTTATTTGGGTCTAAAAACATAGCATAGTGGCTCCTAGAAAGATTCGCACTAGAGCCCATCCTGACCCTGATCCACCTGAGATAGTTGATAACCCAGAAAGAATCCTTAGGAAGTCTCCTAAGATACAATCTTCAACTTTTTTCAGATCATCCCTAAGAGCTAATTCAGTCCCTGGAAATATTTTAGCTCTACAACAATCACAAGCTGATTTAGTCAACCCATTTAGGACTAGGTCATTTGGTGATTTAGATCAGCTAGATTCTAAGTCTTCACATTCATCTCCGGAAACAAGTGAACCCCTTGGGAATAGAGAATCAACACCTCCTGATTTACATTTTCTACATAATCTAGGTGTCTCTCATCCAAGATCAGCTCAGCAATCTATTGTTGTTCCGTGCACTTCTGTTCATCCCCCATCCACTATTCAAACCACTTCATTTCAACCCACCCCACCTCTTGTCAACCCACCACCTATCATGGCAGCATGGTATGCTCCCTTAGTCCTTCCTGTACCATTAGTCAATCTTCCACAGGACTATCAGTCCAAAATCCCATTGTATGATGCTAGCAATACTACAACAACATCACAACATGTGGACAAGATGAATGACTACTTTGACAGAAATGAAATTGATGATGATTCTGTCAAGCTTAGATTATTTGCTCAAAGTATGGGGGGAGAAGCAAGAAAATGGTTCAAAGGCTTAGCCCCCCATAGTATAAATGATCTTCAAGGCTTCCATCAAACATTCTTAAACAAATGGGGAGGAAGAATCCTCTCCAAGTCCTTGCTGACTATAAAAATCTACATAGAAACCCAGGGGAAAGTGTATAGGCTTATTGTACCATATTTAACAGTGTGTATAATGCACTTTCTTCTGAACTAAAACCTCCACGGGGCTCAACTTTAAACAAGTTTCCTAAAGGGTTTGATGCTGGCATGACCTATTCACTCAGAGAAAGAGATTTTGCAACCCTTGAAGATATGCAAAGAGGTGCTCTTTCTGTGGAAGTTAACCTTATGGAGAAGAGAGCAAGGATGAAAGTTGAAAAGAGAGTATCTTTTAGAGAGGAATCCACACCTTCCACCTCAAGCTAAAAAATGGAAAGAATGATGGAAGAAATGATGAAGAAAATGAGCATTCTAGAGAGAGCGCAAGCAAGTCTAAATCAAAACTCTCCTCAAAACAGAAGCCAAAACCAAAATCAGAATGTTAGAAGGAATCAACATCCAAACAGACCCAGGGAAGATGATCAACAGATCACTCCTCCCTTTCATCAAAACTATGTAAGTGAGGTTGAGGAAGCGGATCAAATAACAGAGGACGATGATATAAACTTATTTGGGGTAGATGATGATAGATTCGAGGTTCATTATGATAAAAAGCAAGGTCTTTATACACCTTACGACGACAAAAGAGATGATAATGAAAATTATTATCAAAACATGGAAAATGCTGTCATAGAGCCTTCAAAGGAATATGAACTCATAAGTAAATCTAATCAACAAACCCCCAAAAACAAAACGTCTGACAAACCTTCTCAAAACAGCACTGCAACCAAGCCTAAAACAGTCAAACAAAAAGACAAAACAGTGGCTGATAATTCTGGTAAAGGTAAAGAGAAAGACACTCAAAATCTTGAAAAACAGAGTGCAAACATTAGTAGTACTAACACTTCAGCTAGTACTCCTATTATAACCACTGTGTCAACTGTAGATAAAACAAATCAGCAAGCTGTTATTGCCGATAAAGTGGAAGTAAACAAGGCTGAAACCAACACCTTAAAGAATCAAACTCCTTTCAGTCTGGAACAAGAAATCTCAAAGATTAAAATTTATGTTCCTTTGACTGAGTTAGCTGCCCAACATGTATATAGGTCCAAAATTTTGAAGGCTTTAAACATAGAAGAAAATGAGGATACACTCAATCTTAATGATGACCAGCCAGAGCTTATTTTTGGTCCAAAGATTGAAGGTAAGTTTCAAGAGGGACCTGTCCCTCCCTTCTATGTAAGTTTAAATATTCATGACAAAATTCTACACAATGCTATGCATGACTCGGGCGCTTCCCATAATTTAAGTCCAAAAGTTGTGATGGAAAGCCTAGGTCTTGAAATTACCAGACCTTACAAAGACCTATACTCCTTTGACTCAAGCAGAGTTAGATGTCTAGGATTGATCAAAGACCTCTGTGTTAATTTAGCCCAAATTCCAGCCAAGTGCTTAGTCATGGATGTTGTTGTGGCTGATGTACCCCCAAAGTATGGAATGCTTTTATCAAGATCTTGGGGGGCTAAGTTACAGGGGACCATGAAAATGGACATGACCTATGCGACTATCCCTGTTTTCAATCAGACTATAAGACTTTACAGGGAGTCCCACATGCAATACACAGTTACAAGTCAAGACAGGCCTCAAAACTCTCCTCTGTATGATGTAAGTACGAGCCTTGATTCTTTTATCATGTTTAATGATGAAACCCTCACAGAAAAAATCACTTTAACAGGGTTAATAGCTGAAACAGAGGAAGAGGAATACAACACTGAACTGTCAAGACAGTTTACTATATCTGAAAATCCTAGCAAACCAAAAACAGGTCTTGAACTACGAATCATCAATCCATTAAACTTAAAGCTTGATAGTCAAGAGAGCAATCCTCAACCCGATGAAAAACTTGAGGAGTCAAATCATATAAAGGACATGCACCAAACTGATAAAACTGAAAATGATCCTCTCTGGACTATGTATTTTGATGGGTCATGCACTAGATCAAATGCTGGTGCAGGTGTCTGGATTACTAACACTGAAAAAAATCATATAGAATTTATTTCATGTAAATTAAACTTTCAGTGTTCCAACAACATAGCAGAATATGAATCCCTTCTCTTAGGCTTGCATCTCTTGAAAAAGCTAGGTGCCAAGAGAATCAATGTATATGGGGATTCTGAATTAATCATTAGGCAAGTCAATGGGGAGTATAATGCAAATCATTCCAGACTCAAGGCCTACCAAAATGATGTCATGGATATTTTGAAAACATTTGAGAGCTCCACACTAATTTTTGTCCCAAGGAAAAGAAACATTGCAGCCTACAATTTAGCCTTTGTTGCTAGAACCTACCCAATGCTATATGATGACACATCTCAAATTAAATTCAGACCAGCTGTCCTGGATAACAAGAAATATTGGTAGGTGTTTGATGGAGATAAACAAATAGAAGACTTCATGCAATTCAGAAATGAGTTTGAACTCCATAGCTCAAATTCGGACTATGATACATACTGCAGTGAAGAAAATTTTCTTGGTGAAGAAGAAACGTCTCCTGAGCTTGTAGATATTAACCTGCAGACTAGCAAACTTAGAAACCAAACAGAGTTAAGTGAATAATCTGAAACAGAGGAGTTGGAAACTCTACATTCTAAGGATGATAGTTTGCCCAAGGGTTTGGCCCCTCTAGAAGAATTGTTTGATTTTAATGATGTGGCCAATAAACATAAACTGGAACCTGTAGAAACTGAAGTGGAGGAATGTAATATAGGCAGTGAGAAAAAACTGAAAATGATCAAACTGTCCAAAACTTTGCCAGCTCACATTAAACTCAAATACATAGAGCTGTTCAAAGAATTTTCTGATGTTTTTGCATGGAGTTACGAAGATCTTAAGTCCTATGACACAAAATAATACAGCACAAAATCCCTCTTAAAGAAAACCAAAAACCACTCAAACAGAAACTGCGCATAATAAACCCTGTCCAGTTACCATTGGTTAAGAAGGAAATCATGAAGATGCACGATGCTGGTATTATTTTCCCTATTAGGTATTCTGAGTGGGTGTCTAATCTGGTTTCTGTTAGGAATAAAACTGGAGAAATCAGGCTTTGTATAGACTTTAGAAATTTAAACAAAGCTTCATTAAAAGACAACTACCCTTTGCCCAAGATGGATCATATTTTACAAAGGGTGGTAGGGTCTAGAAGAATTTCTTTGCTGGATGGCTATACAGGGTATAATCAAATCTTAGTTCACCTTGCTGATCAATTAAAGACAACCTTTATTACACCATGGGGCACTTTCATGTATGTGAAAATGCCTTTCGGTCTAATGAATGCTGGAGAAACCTTTCAAAGAGCCATGGACATAGCATTCTCGGAAGAATTGGGTTTCTTCATCATTATCTATCTTGATGATGTCACTGTGTTTTTAAAAACAAATGAAGAACACTTAGAACTTTTGAGAAAAGTTTTCGAGAAGTGCAGAAATTTTGGAATATCTTTAAACAATAAGAAAACACTATTTGGTCTCCAAGAAGGTAAAATTCTTGGGCACATTATTTCAGAAGAGGGTATACAGATAGATCCAAAGAGGATTGAGGCCATATTGCAAATCTCTTATCCTCGAAACATCAAAGAGTTGCAGTCTTTCATTGGAAAGATCAACTTTTTGAGAAGGTTCATCCCTAACCTAGCTGAGCTCCTTAGGAATATCACAAACATGTTGAAGAAGGAGCAAGGGGTGAAATGGACCGTGGAAGCAAATACATATTTTGAGCTGGCGAAACAAGCGTTAACCAAAACACCGGTTCTCATAAGTCCTGATTTTTCAAAGGATTTTTATATCTTCTCATTTACATCAGAACATACCATTGCAGCTGTCCTTTTACAGAAAAATCCACAAGGACAAGAGCAGCCTATTGCATTCTTTAGCAAGGCATTGAGGGATGCCCCTTTGAAGTATAACATTATGGAAAAACAAGCTTTTGCTTTGGTCAAAGCATTGAAAGACTTCAGAGTATACATCCTTCACTCACACATTATTGCCTTTGTCCCAAATTCAGTTGTTAAAGACATTCTAACACAAGACCCAGATGGTAAGAGAGGTAAGTGGATTGTTGTTATTCTTGAATATGATTTAGAGATAAAACCCACTAAGCTCATCAAAGCCCAGGGTCTAGCTAAATTAATGGCCGAATCAAATTGTGAAGTTCTGGATATTAATATGATTAATGCTTTGGATGACCAAGAAGAATTTTCAGCTCCCATTATTGAAGACCATTTTGTGAATTCTCCTTGGTATACTGATATTGTTTATGTTTTGCTTAATCTGAATACACCTCCTGGTTTATCAATAACAAAGGCAAGATTCCTAAAGTTAAAGGCCGTAAACTATTGCATATTTGATAAATGTCTTTATTGGAAAAATGCGAGTGGTGTATTGCTTAAATGTTTTCCTGAGTTTGATGCAGAGAAGGTTAAGCAGGAATTCCATGAAGGAGAGTGTGGAGGTCATTTATACTCGAAGGCAACCGCCAACAAAATTTTGAGGGTTGGTTTCTATTGGCCCACTCTTTTTCCTGATGTACATAAGATGACCACTACTTGCCATAAATGCCAATTGTTTGAAGGCAAGAGAAAACTGCTACCCGTGCCTCTACATCCAATCACTGTCGAAGCCCCTTTTCAACAATGGGGACTTGACTTCATAGGAGAAATCCATCCACCATCTTCTGCTCAGCATAGGTGGATTCTCACTGCCACAGACTACTTCACTAAGTGGATAGAAGCCATTCCTTGTAGGCAGGCCAATGATTCAGTTATCATAAAATTTATGGAGACTAACATCCTCTCCAGATTTGGCTGTCCTAACAAGATCATCACAGATAATGCAGCAGCATTTGGATCAAAGAAAATGGTTGAATTTTGTCACAAGTATTGGATAACATTGGGACACTCCACAGCCTATTACCCTCAAGGTAATGGACTTGCAGAAGATTCCAACAAAAGCTTAGTGAACATAATCAAGAAACTGTTGGAGGACAATAAAAAGTCTTGGCACACAAAGCTGATCCATGCACTTTGGGCTGATAGATTAACTTTGAAGAAATCTATTGGTATGTCACCCTTCCAGCTTGTATATGGTACAGATGCAATTTTTCCTAACAGCCTTGGTGTACCAGTTATGAAGTTAATTCAAGAGTTGCAGACTGAAGAAAATGACATAATTAGAAGAATAAATCAAACCATTCATCTTCAGCAGACTAGAGAGGAAGTGTATAACAAAGCATTACAGAAACAAGACAGTATCAAGAAGATATTTGATAGAAGAACAAAGGCCAGCAATTTCAAGATTGGGGACAAAGTTTTGAAGTGGGATTCAAGGAGGGAAGACAAGGGAAAGCATGGAAAATTTGATAATCTATGGCTTGGCCCTTACTCTATTCATTCAGTCGCTGGTAATAATGCATTTTTCTTACAGGAAATGGATGGAACAGAATTGTTTGGGGGTCCTTTCAATGGAAGGATGCTTAAGCATTACTTCTCTTGATCCATTTTATGTTTTGAAGCCTTTTTATCTTTTTTTCATTATGAATAGTCCATCCCCCATTGCATTCAAAGTTATGAAAAATAAAAAAATACAAAAACAAAGAAAAAAATGAAAAGAGGGCAGGAATGAAAACAAGAAAGGCAAAGCCCCATGCCAAAAAGAGAAACAAATGCTGAAAGTGTGCAAGCTCAAATTCCACTCCTCAAGAACACACTTCTAGATAGTCAAACAGCCTAATCTTGACTAATTAGCTTTTGAATTTTTTCTACTGATATGATAGTGAATTTGATTTGCCAAACTGTTCAATCTTGGCTTATCAGTAGATAGATTAGGATAGAAATGAAGGTTCAAACAAACTCAAAATCCGAACCAAAGTTTCTAAAGACAGATGACTCAAAACTATTTTATTTTCTGAGTCATATAAGAGAAAAACTGGTTCTAATTTTCCCAAAATCTGAATCAGATATCAAGGAAGAGACAACTCAAACAAAAGCAAAAACAGAGCTGTGAAGGAAGGAGAAGGCCATGATGAGAAACTTTCAGATCTTAAGCTTTCCATTTTGATTTTTAATTTTCTGCAAATAATAATCTACGTGCAGCTTGTTTTTATGCCATAGATCATAGCAAGTTAAACAACTTAATCTTAACTTGACTATTTTTAAATTTCTGTCTTAGAATTTAGAGAATGAAAGTCTGTTGGACAGTTTAATCCCAACAGAAAGTAGATTAGGTAGAGAAGAATCTGAGCTCAACTGATTAATCTGAGTTCAAGAAGAAATAAGGAGTAGAATTAGATTAGTTTTTATGCTTTCAAAAGAATAAAATGTTGTAAAAAGAGTTTTCCAATCCAAGTGCACTCTGATGAAGAAAAAATGTTAGATCAGTAGGATTGGGTAGGTAGAAAGTTGTATTGATGAGGTCCATTTATCTTTCATGACTGATGTTATTTTTCAGAAGCAGAGAAAGAGAAATTTGATGGATGAGAAAACTGATCAGCCTCCCAGAGAAAGCAAGTCTGAATTCTTGATGCCTTCAGGAAGGCACCATCCCCAAGTGGAGCCACTGTTAGCCACCCATATTTTTCTGTCATATCAGCTGGTGGCTAAATGATTCTTGGGAGCCTCCAAGGAACAAATTTTACCACTAAAACTTGTTGGCTCTTGAAGTCTCTATAAGGCCTCCTGCCTTTTCCCTCTGTTCAAAACCCTTTACTACTGCTGTTTCCTTCTTCAAACCTTTGATATCCTACAAAAATCCAAGTCAAATACTGCTGCATTCCCATTTTTTCCCCTCCCTTTCTTCCAACTTACAGCATTCTCCATTTTCCTTTTATTCATTAAAAACCCCACAAAAACATATGTTTTCCCTTTAACCCTTCACGCATTCCACTTCCCAAGGTTAAAAACTCACTTTTTAACTTATCGGACCCTTTTTCCTCTCAAAAATCATTGGAAATCATATAAATGGCATATTTTATGTGTTTTTGGCGTTTTAGCCCTTTCAAGCTAAGCCCCCGGGCCGTTTTCCTCCATATACCTGAGCGCCAGGACTGACCACTCAGTCCTTAGGTGCTAAACCGAAAAATACCATTTTCCTCCGTTCATTTCCCTTTGAAAACCCGAAAAAACCCATTTTATAAAGTTTAACGGGGAATAATTAAAATAACATGTTTTATTTCGCGATCAACCTGGACCGTCGATCTTCTCCCCAGATCCGACAGAGCGGAGCACATCTCACCAGGTGGACCCCCCGTTCTCCCGCGTCGTTTGCCAAGAAACCACCGGTTTCCATTTCGCACCACCTTCTAAGCCACGGTGGTTTTCTCCCGTCGGCCAGCGATTCCATACGCTGGCTGACACGTGTCCCCACCACTATTTCAAAACCACTGTGCTATCACCTCATTTCGCACATTAAACTTCACACCATAACCATGCAGCGGAATCCACCCCCACTGTTCCATCTGGGACTTCCCATCCGACGGCTGTCGATCGCCTCACTTGCTCGACCTTTAACGGACATGCCCGCTCATTAGCCCATCCATCGCGCGTCCAAGATTCAATCTCCGCCGTCGATATCTGCAGATCGACGGCTATTATTTGTCCTCCTGATTCCATTGCCCGGTCAGAAATTTTCCCGCTGACTTCCCGTTGCCCGATCTAGACCGTCGATTTCTGCAGATCGACGGTCCTGATTTAATCTTTCTTCAACCTTTTCCACGACCGCCTAGATTTGATCTCGGCCGTTGGATGATGCCATCCAATGGCTTGCATTCCTCTGCACATTCCCCAAAGCAGATTGACCTATAAACTGGATTTTTTACGTGTTTTTTGTATTTTGCAGGGTTAAGGTCATTTGTTTGTGTTTTAAAAGGAAATTTCAGACCAGGAGGGTGACGATCCTCTACATTTCGATTTCTCCAAGGAAATCACTTATAGAGTTAGTTTTCACGTCTCTTCAATGTTTCCACAGGAATTGATGCCTTTCCCTACCTGCGCAGCCCTGCACAATAGAGAAAACCGTCAAAATCAATGCAGAAAAGGAGTATCAGAGATTGAAGACCAGAAATGTACCAGAACAGTAGATTAGTGGACAGATTTGTGGGGATTAAGGCTAAGAAAGTTATCAAATGCCTAATCCCCGGATCTAAAACGCAGATTAAGAAAAATCTAAAGTGTTTTATCAGAAAAACCCTCCATCGCCACAAATGGAGGCGAATTGATTCCTCCCAGTGACTACAGCGCCACCTGTGCCTCAAAGGATTCAATCAAGAACCGAATTATTGATCAAAGTCAGAAATTTTTCCTCAACACAGCCAAAGGAGTTATTTCTGCCAGGAAATTAATGACAGAATGTCGGCAGAGCAACCCTATTGATACACAGAGCCTCAAAAGTCTAATAAAGCTCCCACCGAGCTAAATTCATGAGTGTAAATCATTTAATATAGAGGAACACCTATATAGTTCTTCGTTGAGCCCCTCGATGGCCAAGAAGACATTAATATCTGTATTAATTAGTTTTTGAGATCTTTTCATCAGATCTCACCTCCTCATCTTTCTATAAATACTTCAGTAGAAGATGAGTGAGGGGTTGGTTGTTAATGTAATTGCTGAAGCATTGTAATTGTAACTGAGCTGAAGACTCTTGTTTGTAGATAGGATTTCACTGGCTCTTGGAGCTCTACTTGTAACAGATAGGTTAGGTTGTGAAGAGAGATGGATTAAAACACTGTATCTGAAGATTGTAACTGGTTTGAAGCATCAATACAAGTTGATTTATGGGATCTTGGTCTATGCTGATGGTGATGTTATTCTCACTGTAACTTGTATTTTGTTTCTATTTTCAATTTGTTTCATTTTCCACTATAAAGAACAGTTTGAACAGGGTTAGGACCTACTATATATCAGTAACCTTCTCTGGCTGAAAAACCTTTATTTAAATGTTTTCTCTCAACTGTGTTATTTGAAAATGACTTAATTCAGTTTAAGTACAGGGATGTTGGCGTTCCCTCGTCTTGTTGTCTTAGTTGAATGTTATTTTTTACTTTCAATATATGTTGTGTGAAGATGAACTGAGGAAATTAAGGTTAGCCCTGAGTCCCTTTCTTATTTGCTCAACTATTTGATTGTTTCCCTTAGGATGTGTTAAAAGCTGACTAGTTTCAAAGTACTTATCAGATCTTAGACCATTCTGTGTTATCTTTGAGTTTCCCTTTTGTTTTATATGTTTTCTATCAGAAGTGTATCAAAGGCTGGATAGTTTCAAAGTACTTACCAGATCCTAGTTTGCTTCTATGTTTTTCTTAAGTGCCTGGTCAAAGGCTGGCTAGTTTCAAAGTACTTACCAGATCCTGGGCTGCTCTTTGTTCTGCATCTGTCATTTCCCTTTCTTATTGTATCACTCCATTCCATAAATCAAACTTTAAAGATATCCTTAGGCATAGATGACTTGCCCCATATACCACTCTTGGACCTGATTGTTTCAATTAAATCCTATTATGACTCCATAGCCCAAGGGACTGAAAATATGCCATCATCTTTCTTCTTGACCGAAACTTACTCTTTTTGCTTGCAACTTCTCACTTTTGAACCTATTTGCATATATATTTTTCCGCCTCAGACAACAACTATGTTCAACCATCCAAAAAAACCAAACAAACCCTTGGACTTCATAACTAGCCTAATATCATTACCCTAAACTTCAAAGACAAATCCATCTTTGTACATATTGGAGAGATTCCTCTCCGGATTCAGGAGGGCTAGATCCTAGAATCCCAAAGTTGGTTGAAATGATGTTAACTCTGTGATCGGACTTTTTCCAATCTTGCTTATTACAGAGGCCTAACAGAACCAATACAATTCCAGGAGATCCTTCAAATATGAACCTCCCATGCTCAACGAAACATAAATAGATTTGAACATTTAAGAAATAATATGGAATGTTACAAATGTCAGAACTTTGGACACATAGCCAGAGACTACAGACTTGAAAATCCTCCAGAAGAATCTTCGAAGCCACAGAATGAACAAAAATGGAAGAAGAAGAATACTGATAATTGTGCTCTCGCTCTCAAGGCTCAAAACAACAAAGACGTGTGGTATGTTGACAACGGTTGCTCAACACATATTACTAGAGATAGAAAAAAATGTGTATCTTTGAAAGAGAAGAAGGATGGAACCATATCCTTTGGAAATGATGGATCTTCAAATGCTATAGGATCAGGTACCATCACTCTTGGAAGCAAAAAATGTTATAGCCAAGAATGTTCTATTGGTTGAAAACATGAATCACAATCTTCTCAATGTTGGAAAAATGTGTGATCAAGGACACACAATGCTATTCAACTCCACAAAATGTGAAATCAGGAAAGGCAAGTATGGTAAAATTGTGGCTACAGCAAGTCGAGCTCGAAACGGCATATATGTTATAGATGAAGTAACTAAAGCATGTATACTAGCTAAAGAATCTGAAAACTGGTTATGGCACAAACGAATGGGTCACATAAACTTTGACAATCTTGTCAGGATAAGCAAAAAGGAAGCAATACGAGAAATGCCGAAAATCTCAAAACCTTCCAACACACTATGTGAGGCTTGACGGCATGGAAAGTAGACAAAATTACAATTTAAAACAAAAGAAAACTTTGCATCACATCCATTGGAATTGATACATACTGATCTATGTGGTCCCGTGAGAACAAAAGGCTTAGATGGAGAATTACATTTCATGTTAATGATATATGACTATACCAGTATGACAGCCGTTAGTTTCCTAAAGAAAAATTCTGAAGCATTTGAGTGCTTTAAGATCTACAAAGATTTGGTTGAAAATGAAACTGATTTGAAAATAAAGTGTCTAAGATCAGATAATGGTGGAGAATTGACTTCCAAATTATTTCAGCAATACTGTGACAAAAATGGGATAAAAGGACAATTTTCAACAGCATGAACACCTCAGCAAAATGGAGTTGCTGAAAGAAAGAACAAAACCGTACAGGAAATGGGTAGAACAATGTTGAAGGACTCAAAATTGGATAAAAAATTCTGGGTTCAAGCAATTGATACGCCAGTCTTCATTATCAACCAAAGTCTTCTTAGAAATAATTGCAACAAGACCACATATGAATTATGGAAAGGAAAACTAGCTAATGTAAAATATTTCGGATTCTTCGGAAGAAAATGTTATATCAAAAGAGAAGATCAAAATTTGGGTAAGTTTGAATCACGTGTTGATGAAGGTATCTTTGTTGGTTACTCACGCAAAAGAAAGGCCTGTAAATGTTATAATCTAAGATGAAAACAGATAGTGGAGAGCCTAAATGTTACATTTGACAAAGATGGTGTTCTAGCGAATAATTATGAGGATCTAGAATATTTGAAACTTGAGACAGAGGTTGAAAAAAAAACAAACAAAATTGTAGAACAAGAAGCAACTATCAACGAGGAAGAAGTAAATAATGATCATCAAGATATAGCAGAACAAAAACAAGAAACTCCTCCAAGGAGAAAAAAAGAATGGATTCAAAAGCACCATACATCAAATCAAATCAATGGTGACATAAATGAAGGTCGACAACTTCGTTCATCACAACAAGATCACGTTGCTTTTATAGCAACCTTTGAGCCTAGTAGTTTTGAGGAAGCTAGCCAGAATGAACATTGCGTAGCAGCTATGAATGAAGAATTGGATCAAATCGAGAAGAATAACACCTAAGAATTAGTTCCACGACCAAAAGATAAAAATGTTATTGGGACTAAATGGGTGTTCAAGAAAAAATTCAATGAAGATGGGCAGGTTACCAAAAACAAAGCAAGATTGGTTTGCAAAGGCTATGCACAAGTGGAAGGAATTGATTTCGATGAAACATTTGCACGAGTTTCTAGAATGGAAGCCATCTGAATGTTTCTCACCTATGCATGTTCAAGAAAAATCAAATTCTACCAAATGGATGTTAAGGCAGCATTTCTGAATGGAGAATTAGAAGAAGAAGTTTACATCGAACAACCTAAGGGTGTAGTATGCTTAGAGATGAATGGGACACAATAGGCACAAAAAATCTTATAGCACAGACTTGCCAAGGAAAAACACACCAAGTACAAAATATGCAAGAGATACGGAACCCTTGTCTGATCTATCCTTCTACTTTTATAGCCATAGGGATCATTCAACGGTTGGGTGAACCTCATTTGGAACTTACCATCAAGTAAACGGTAAAAAAATTTCGGAAATCGCCTCATTAAATGCCTGCCGCCTGCTCCTTCTGTGCGCAAATCGCCTCCTTCTAGGATCAATCAATGGTTGGGTGAACCTCATTTGGAACTTACCATCAAGTAAACAGTAAAAAATCTTCGGAAATTGCCTCATTAAATGCCAACCTCCCAATGCATCCTTGCGCTCCCAGTGTGCCTCCTATGCACCCAGTGCACCCCTGTGCTCCCAGCATAACTCCTGCACTCCTAGTGCACCTTTGTACTTCCAGTGTGCCTTCTGGACTTTGAACATTCTCCTACGCCCCCCGCGCACCCATCCGGACTTCGAAAACAGCAGCTGCGCCCTGCGCATATCATGGTCCTTACCTTCCCTGGTGGACATACTCCGCCCCATATAGCTACTCCGACCATATAGTCATTTAATCCGATACGGTTTGATCCGGATGTCATTGACATAGCCAAGTAACATACTGCCGTGTAGGCTAGCTAATCGAATAGCTTCGCCATTTGTGACTTCCTTTACCATATAAGGACCGAGCCAGTGCTAACAGAACTTCCCTGGGTGTTTCAAAAACTGACTATCATACAACAAGACCAATTCTCCCTCTGAAAATGTCTTTTGTCGAATATGTCAATCATGCCATGCCTTATCCCGAGCCTTCTGAACCTGCTAATGGAAATTAGAAATGAAATGATCTTCCTCCAAAGCCACAAGTTGTGCTAAACGTTCCTCCGTGATGTCAGGCTCTGCCATGTTCGTAAAGGCTACAATGCGCACGCTAGGAACAATATATTCCATGGGAATAATGGCCTCCTTGCCATAGACCATCCTAAATGGTGTCTTCCTAGTCAAATTTTTGCAGGTAGTTCAATAGGCCCAAAGAACAGACGGGATGTGGACGTCCCAGTCACCACGATCAGCATTGCAGACCTTAGTCAGTGCTTTCTCCAAGATTTTATTAAAAGCTTCTACCACTATGTTTGCCTATGGGTGATATGGAGTGATTTTCGCATGATGGATCCGAAATTATTCCGTCAAGGCTTGTATTGTTTCATTAACAAAGTGCGTACCTCCGTCGCTCATTAAGATATTCAGAAATCCAAATCTAGTCAAAATCTGCTCAAAGATGAAGTGCACAGTGGTATCTGCAGTGTAATCCTTCATGCCTTATGCTTCATCCCACCTGGTCACATAATCAGTAGCAATTATAATGTAGTGCGCACTTGTCTTCCTTCCTGGCGGGTTGATGGGCCCTACAAAACCGATGGCCTACTTTTCAAATGCCTGTAGGGCCATTTTTAGTTGCAGGGGAATTTCATCTCTCCGTGAGGGTCTTCCAGTCTGTTGGCACATATCGTAGGCTTTGCGATAGTTGTGAGAGTCACTATGCAGGGTAGGCCACCATATTCCAACTCACAAGATCTTTTGTGCTGTTGCCTTTCCTATGTAGTGACCTCCTTCTACACCATCATGGGCTTCTGCAAAGATAGTGTGCCTTTCATGCTCCAAAACATATCTTCATAGCACTTTGTCAGCTCCCATCTTGTATAGATGACCTGCGATGATAGTTAAATATGCAGCGCGGGTTTCCAGCTCTTTATTTTGTTGTATCGAATACTCTACAAGTGCCATGCCTGTAGTCAAGAACTGAATGATGTCAGCGAAGTGCGCATCAACTACCTTAATAGAAGATAAAAGTGCATCAGGAAATCCCTCTTCCAGGTTGTTCAGTTCCTCACCACTCTCAATTTGGGACAAGTTATCTGGCCTAGCTGTTGGAACAGGGTCTCCTACGAGCTGCGAAACTGGTTCGATTTTGCATATTTTGGATAATATTTAGTCTAGCGCAAGGATTTTGGCGTGGGTCAAAGCCTTGAAAGCATTGTAATGGGTCAAAGGGTAAACCTGGGGTCTGAAAACCATGGTTTGAGGATCGTAGGAAAGATTAGGCTAGATGGCTATAAATAGAGGAACATTTTGAATTGTAAGGAGAGAATGAAGAGCGATTGATGCGAATTGTGGTTTAGTAAGTCTGTTTGGGTTTTGGGGAAGGACTCCTGCTGGTTGTGTGCGCGGAGATCCAGAGTCCAGCTGTGTGCGGACCCCGTTGCTGTGTGTGTAGACTGGGAAGGGTATTGTAAGAGGAATTTGATGAATTAATTAATGCGGAAAGCTGTTTTGGAACTGAATCTATGTGTATTGTTTATGAAAATCATTGGTAATTATTGTCTTATGCATATTCTGTATTCCGTTGCGAAAGTTCTGTGTAAGCGTTTTACTGCATCTAGATCTGTTCTGTCCTATTTATGCAATTTTGAGTTATTGTCTTGAAGCATATGATTATTGAGCACTATAGTACCATTAACCTTGCGCACGTGGATGCGGAAAGAAGCCCATAAGTCTTTCTCGAGGAGATCTGGACATCTCGAGGCAGGATGCAGCTCTGCTTGCCTTACCTATCCTTTCTCAGGGTGCAGAAACCTGGTTCCAACACCCACCCATACTACTTCGGGTGAGACTTTGACCTACGAAAGTAGGCCAGTACTGAAAGGGTCAGTAGTATAGGGGTTTGTTGGCAAACCTTGAACTCTGAACCTAGGTTAGGACCCCTCGAGCCAAAAAATGGTTCCATTGCTGGGACCTGGAGCATTTTGAGAAAGGGATCGGGTAATGACAAGAGAGTATTGGAAGCATAAAAGGAAGGAAATTGAGGAGTGGTTCAAAAAGAAGATCCAGGAATTTGTGGTAAAAGAAAATCACAGCGAGACGTTAACGGAAGAAAGGTGGAAAAATAGGTACATTCTTACAGAAAGCTATGAAATATTCTTTGTAACATTTGCGATTGAGCTTAAGGAATGGCTGGCTAGGCTTGTAGAATTCCAGAAGTACTGGAAGGATGAACGAGTCACTAAGTGGACCCCAGAGCTGATCCAGCAGCTGGAAAGGACTGATAATACTATCATGCGCATGGTAGATCACTGGGTGGATAGTCTGCTAGGAGGATTTGTGACCGAATTTTCCATCGATCAGTTTGTCTCCTACTCTGAGGCCGAGCGACGATTCTTTAAAGGGTTCTGAGGCAAATTTCTAAAAATATTATTGTTTCTGATTAAGATATTACTGTGTGAAAAGAGAATTCTTTGTAGTCATATCGACTGAATGAACTCAGATCTAGACGGGAGCGTGATGCGCAGTGGTAAATACTACCGGATCAACCTTGAGGGGGGGAAATCTGCCTATAACCCTCTGTGCGGGGACCACCTACCGTCCGGACCGCATAAAGGTAAGAACTCACCCATACCTCCACCTCCGTCAGACAGTGATATGGATACACATCTGAAGCTACCTACCTTCAAGGGGGCAGGAGATGAGGATATGGACCAATTTTTGTGTTGCAGATTTTGTATGGACTGCGCAAAATGTGACAAGCGACACAGTGAAGAGGGTGCAACTATCCATGGCATTAGAATATATAGCACTTGACTGGTATATGCGATACGTCTCTCAGAATGGGAGTGCATCTGTTCAAGACATTAAGGATGCTCTGAAGCAACAATTCTGAAAGCCAAAATTCTATTCCCAGTTGGTAGTAGAAGTGAAGGACTTCAAGAAAGGTGCATCTGAATCTGTATGGGAGGCTGATCAGTGATTGAAGAAAGAGATCAGGGAAGGGGGTTTTGAGTATGAAGATAGACAACATATGGAGTGGTTCATCGCTATGTTTTTGCCCCACCTGCGTACACCAATGAGTCACCAAACCTTTGAATCACAGGAAAAAGCTATGGAAGTCACTATGAAATTAGAAGCTGCGCCCAGAGAAGATACGTCGTTAGGAGTACAGCAAATTCAGGAGCAACTCGAAGCTATGCATATGGAAATTCAAAATCTATGAAAGGAACGAGGAAAAGGATCCAACGCAGATCTGTGGTGCATACGGTGTCGGGTATCTGGCCATACGAAGGATCAGTGCCCACTATTAGCAGATTACATGCAGGTAGGAGGACCTAGTCTGATCCGCCCGGGAGCAAGTGGGGGACCCATCCTGTCATGCCTAGGATCGAGCGGACCTGCGCTATGGTGTGATGACTGCCCTGTAGCAGCACTGCATGATACATACCATTGCCCTTAGCTGGGTGCATATGTACCAGAACTAAAGCAGCAGTGGTGCAGGTTCTGCCGATTGGTAGGACACGATGAGCAGAACTGTCGCACTTACGACTTAATGAAGGATCGGGAAAAATTGTATAGGGTACAATCATACCTGCGTCAACAAGATCTCTTGCGAACTTTGGTGGCTCGCCAGCAAGGGGCAAGGGAGGTCAGGGGGGAAGCGCAGGTCGAGGGCAGGGACAGCTAATCTGTTATAACTGCGGAGAAATAGGGAATTTTTCAAGGGAATGTCCAAATCTCACTAGGCAATCCTGCAAATATTGCAGACAACTGGACCATGTGGTCGAAGATTTCCCAATCTTAATCGTAAAAATGCATGAAAAGCAGCCCAGCCCTACGCAGAATGTATAGAGAGTTAAAGTCGAGCTAAGGAACATAAACCCAAGTGTGAAAGTCATAACACATAGTGGGATGGACACCCAGGGACTAACGAAAGAAGGTTTGACCATAAAGAGGGGACAAGAGACCATGGCCCTAGCTGACCAGGACCTCGCTCAGAGAATAGCAACTACTGCGCAGGTACCAATGCACCCCAAGACAGATGAGGGGGTTGAGCCCTTTCTGCAGGCGTGTCTAAAGTTGTTGCGTAACCCAAAGGTTGTAGAAAACCTTCAGGAATTAATGAATAGCTGTGCAACGCGGCCCGATCTGACCCTCGAGACGAAAGATGTACATAAACTATACAGGTATAGAAAATGCATCGGTAGGGAAATGTGACTAGCTACGCATATTTGTGACTACGAGATGGATCAAATTATTTTTGACTTCGGATCGGATGCAAACGTGTTACCTAAGAAAATGTGGCAGCGAATGGGAGAACCTAAATTGGAGTGGTCCACCATCTAGTTGCACATGGAAAATCACCAAAATATCATCCCTCTGGGAAGGCTGCCTAAAGTCATGGTGGATATCTCAGGAGTAAAGGTCCAAGCTGACTTAGACGTAATTGAAATTATGGAAGATGCGGATCCCTACCCTGCACTCCTAGGACTGGATTGGGCCATAGATATGGGGGGTGTTATCAATCTAAAAAAGAACAGCATGGTGTTTGAAAATAACGGGACACGTGTAATAGTACCACTGGATCCTGCGGAAGGTGCACGGTATACAGAACCGGCGCGCGATGAGGAGGAAGTGGATCACATTTATAATTTGACGACGTACGACGAAGACTGGATTAACCACACAGTGGAAGGAGTGCTCTGCTGGGAAAAAGACAGTGAATGCTTTTCTGACTCGGATGGAGAACTGGAGAATTTGCAACGCTGACTGCATGAGGTTTCGGTGCTTTGATGTCTTTGGGTCACCAGGATCTTCTGCTACATCTTTGTCGAGGTAAGAGACTTGCCCTAGCTTGGGGACTCAGGTGACATGAAGGAATTTTTATGCGCATTCGAAGTGGAAGTTCCCAAGGAGCGCAGGCTAGGGGTCCTTCCACTAGACCTGCGTAGAGCACCTGTGCGTTGGTGGGATACACATGGGACGATATTCCTCAATTGGGAGGAATGCCGGGATAAGCTGACCCTATGATTTGGAGCCCTAAATGGAAGACAGATCCAGAATTTCCTTGGGTCAGAAGACCCACGCAGATATTTTCTTTCCTGGGAAACACAATGGGGTAATAGGACCCCAAACGAATGGGTTCACCTGTTTATTCATGACCTAGACCTGCACCCAACTGCTTGGTATCTAGATGCGGAGCAGCATCAGTGCACATGCCATTGGGAGCATTTGCGAGAGGAGTTCTTGTAGACATTTGGGGCGGAAGATGGCAGAGGGGCGCTTGACGTAGCTTTGCAGCACACGACTACTTCCACTATAGGAAGATCACACCTGGTCATCGCACCCAAATCAAGGGGTACACCAGTACCACACATAGGTGAATACTAGTGTCATAGCCTAACAGAATGGAAGACTGATCCCCGCACTAACCCAACCACGACACCGGGCGGGATGCGTCCGGTGGCCCAATTGCTGGAGTGGTACCTGGACCACATTACAAAGAATTTGGCATTCGCTTTACTTCTGGGTATGAGAGCAGCACGCAGGCATCATCCAAAATCTTCAAATCCGTGGGAAATCCCTCAGGTACGAATAATGACTGTTAGACCCTTGCACTTTGGTAAAGAGGGAACCTTACCATTAAAAAAAATAGGTGGCTGGCAATCAATGCGGCCATTTATGGCAAATTGTTACGGGCTTATTGATGGTACGTTTCAAGTTAGAGTTACTCTACCATTGGATGGCCTCAGACAGTATAAGGACAACAGGATAACTCTGCTCAGGGCTCCATATTGTCTCTATACTCTGCCTTTGTTATTCTTCTACTTTCTTGTATGGATATTTAGCATTTTCTGTGAGTTTACAGTTTGGGAAACTTGTCCTTTTGTTGCTATGGCAGCCCCTAACCTACCAAACGCTTCAGCACCTACCAGTTCAACACCTATAGATGTCATGTTGCGCTAGTCTGGGGATGCCACGATTGATAAGATGATTTCCCTCTGGCTCCCTGAAGGGAAAATTGCCTTTGAAACCTGTGCAGAAGGGCACCAAAGCTGCACAATGGGGGTTCCCAACCTTTACAACCTTGGAATGATCGCAGGACCCAGCTGGACAGCCTCAGAAGATACCATGAAGGATGGTATGCAATTGCCACAGTTCATTATCAGAACTGACATAGTCACGTCACAGCTAATCTTGCACACGGAAGGGACGACTACCAGGGATACTCTGTCCCTCCAGGGGACGAAGTGATATAGGGATGCGCTGTGACTTCTCCACAGTTCCAGACTACCTGCTAGCGAAATACATATTTTTTCGCTACCTCGCACTATCGTGGTTGGTGACCACACCCCGACAGCTGCGGACCTACACATAGACTTGGCTTAGCTGCCCCGTGAGGTGTTGCAGGATTTACATGCCGTTGTTCTGCAAGAGATCCATAATCATGACCGGACTGCACAACAACAACTTGAAACAGTGAGTCACGAGCTCGACACAGTGCTCCCTGATGAAATCACAGCATCATCTCCATCCCAAGATACCATTGAAGGCTTGGTTTTAGCACTCAAGGCGTCCCAAACCAAATTCCAAACCCTCAAGGCCCAAATGGCCCACCAATTCACCGAGTGTCAGGCCCAAGCATAGCGTACCATACCTCCTGAAGTACGGGCACAATGGGTTGCGTTGATCACAGAAGAAATGGATATTATTAAAGGACAGCTTACTCTGGGAACTCATTTGCTTGAGGCGGCCACTACGCTTTTGACAGCGGTCTAGTTCAACCCGATGCTTCAGCGTGTCAAGGAATACTTACGATAGAAGGAAGCTGCTTTCGATCACATCGAAGCTACCTTGCCCCCCCTGTCCCTGCGCAGCATCTATCCCTTTTAAAAACCAACAATGCCCTTAAAGACACAATTACGGATCTCCGACATGCCGATCATGTCATCCGAAAGCGCTTGAAGCCGTGGGGCGATACCGCCTTCCAGATATCTCAGGGTGCTCATGACGCCATCACACGCCTAAACCAGATATTGGAGCAGGTTACTACAACTCTTGAAGGCCTTGCCTCCCTGAAGCTTGTCGATATCGCATAGAGAGCTGTTGCCCAAAGTCAGGAAGTGTTACCTCCACTCATCATTGCTTTCAATGCCTTGCGTGCACAAATAGAAACCGCACCACCACAGTGACTCAGGACAAGTCAGAAGATTGTGTTGGGGGACTGTTGGAACAGGGTCTCCTACGAGCTGCAAAACTAGTCTGATTTTGCATATTTTTGATTATATTTAGTCTAGCGCAGGGGTTTTGGGGTGGGTCAAAGCCTCGAAAGCATTGTAATGGGTCAAAGGGTAAACCTGGGGTCCGAAAACCACGGTTTGAGGATCGTAGGAGATATTAGGCTAGATGGTTATAAATAGAGGAACATTTTGAATTGTAAGGAGAGAATGAAGAGTGATTGATGTGAATTGTGGTTTAGTAAGTCTGTTTGGGTTTTGGGGAAGGAATCCTGCTAGCTGTGTGTGTGAAGATCCAGAGTCCAGCTGTGTGCAGACCCTGCTGCTGTGTGCATAGGCTGGGAAGGGTATTGTAAGAGGAATTTGATGAATTAATGAATGCGAAAAGATTTTTTGGAACTGACTCTATGTGTACTATTTATGAGAAATCATTGGTAATTACTGTCTTATGTGTATTCTGTATTCCACTGCGCAAGTTCTATGTAAGTGTTTTACTGCATCTAGATCTGTTCTATCCTGTTTATGCAATTTTGAGTTACTGTCTTGAAGCATATGATTATTGAGCACTATAGTATCATTAACCTTGCGCACGTGGATGTGGAAAGAGGCCCATAAGTCCTACTCAAGGAGATTTGGACGTCTTGAGGCAGGACATAGCTCTGCTTTCCTTACCTATCCTTTCTTAGGGTGCAAAAACCTGGTTCCAACACCCACCCATACTACTTCAGGTGAGACTTTGACCTACGCAAGTAGGTCACTACCGAAATGGCCAGTAGTATAGGGGTTTTTTAGCAAACCTTGAACTCCGAACCTGGGTCAGGACCCCTAGAGCCAACACCAGCATTCAACTTTCCCAGGTTAACAATGATCTCAAAGTCGTATTCCTGGAACAATAGTAGCCATTCGCAGATTCCCCCCCCCCCCCCCCCACAACACAGGGTTATTCACTAGGTACTTCAAAGCCGAATGATCTGTAAACATTTTGAAGTGCCCTCCTAACAAACAATGCCAATATTTCTATAATGCGTAGACCATATCCAAGCCCTCCCGCTCTGTAGTGGAGTAGTTGCGCTCCAAACCAGAGAGTTTCCTACTAGTGAATGCAACATGATGATCAATGTCTCCGTCTCCAGGTTGCGTAAGGACCGCTCCCAGGGTGATCCTTGTTGCATCGATGTGAACATGAAATAAATTTTCCCAATCAAAAAATATGAGGATAGGCGTAGAGACCATCTTCGCCTTGAGTAGCTCGAAGCTCTTCTGACACTCGTCATCCCAAAAAAATGAAACATCCTTCTTGAGCAACTTTTCCATAAGCGTTGTGATCAGCGCGTACCCCTGAATGAAATTTCTATAGTAGCCTGTATGTCTGAGGATTGAACACAGTTTTTTCTCAGTTGTTGGAACTGCCAGGTTTATGATAACGGTGACCTTGGCAGGATCAACCATCAACCCTTGCTGACAAACTATGTGCCCAAGAAAAATTCCAAAGGGTACACAGAATATGCACTTCTTAATATTCTGGAAAATCCGGTGCTTCCTACAGGCATCCAACATCATGCGTAGGTTCGAGATGTGCTTCTTTACCAAGCCGAAGACAGTTTAGTCATCAAAGTATACCTCCAAAAAAAATTGGATGAACTATTTGAACACTGCGGCCACAACTCGCGAAAAGATGGCAGGGGCATTATTGAGCCCAAATGGCATGATAGTATATTGAAAGGATCCCCATTTAGTGGTGAACGTAGTTTTGCTATAGTCTTCAGGTGCATCCTGATCTAATGGTAGCCCGAGAACCCATCTGTAAATGAGTAGGCTTTTTCGGTGTCCAGTGATTTAGCAGATTGGTAGACCAAATGCATAGGATAACATCAAACCAGTCTTTGGAGTCCTAAGACCTAGCCTTCCTAGACTCAGAGAGGGGTCTCTCTATCTTTTTGCAAAGGATGTGGGCTTGTTTGCTTTAGATTGTTGATTTTAGGCTAGTTGTTAAGTACAGGGTTCGTTGTTTGTTTTGGTTGGGTAAGATGGTCAAGAAGAATAGATAGAATGAGGAAATATTCTAGTCATTGGGAAATGGAGTCTATAAAATTCATGAATAATTCATCAATGGATTAGGGAGCATCAAAGGGAAAATCTAACTTTGTCAGTGGATCTTCAAGGTTTGTAAAGGGAATGAGATGGACATCAATTGTAAGAATAAAAGTAGGACAAAGGGAAATCAAGAATCCTTTATCATGTACCTTTAACAAAGGGACTTAAATATCATAAGCATAAAGAGGCAATCAATAGATAGGGCAAACCATAAATTCTTTGGTTCAACTTAAGCAGATAATTATTCAAGACAAACATTCCAATGAAATATAGAAGGTGAGAAACTCATTTCAATTCTAGTGATTTCACATTCAAGGACAGAAAACATTTAAGACACACATATAATTGTAATCAGAGAAGAGGGAATGCCTAAACATCTTTGATCATAGCTATGAAGATCTCTAAAACAATTATTTAAGCAAGTACAAAGGGTATGATCGAAACAAAACCTCTTTGGCAGACCTATGTAATGGTACTTTAGAAAGAGACTTCAAAAACAATGTTTTAGTGACATCAAATAAGCAGGGCTAGCCTTAAATCATGCTTGATACCTACTGTATTAAACCATTCATGAAATTAACAAGCTTAGGGGGTCTAGAGAGTAGTTAAGAATTCTCTAAAATGTCCTAGCAGAGGAAAACATAAAGGCAGTGAAGAACAAACAGAACTAAGGTGCCTTTGAAAACAATTCTTAGTCTAAATTATTTGCTCTACTGCAACATAGAAAGATGGAAACATAATGAAATAGGAAATAGAAATCACAGAATAGAAGCACTTCAACATCAACCAAGCTCAGTGATCCTGCAAGCAAGCCTCCTCCATCAACAAACAAATCAAGGTATTCACAAGCTCCAAGACGTCAATTTCTTCTCAACCTCCAAAAGACTATGTATTACTTCAAAGAGTCATCAAATGCCAACAAGATAATGAGCTCAAATGCAGTATTTAGTTGCAAAGGAGGAGGTGAAGTTGAGTTTAGGGTTTTGGGTGTCATTTATTACAGAGTTAATGAATTATTTACCTTGAAGACCATGGAAGGCTCAAGGTAGGAATATCTGAAGATATTTCTCTGAATAATAACTCCTATCCTGACTTCTGAGGTTTATAGGTGAAATGTTTGAATTTAAGGCCTATTAATAACTTTACAATAACTACTTAGCAGATATAAAATATTTATGACTGAGTTCAATATTGTTTAATGCTTTATTATAGGAAATAAAGCACTAGGTGGAAAAAATACCTTTGAAAGAAGTCACTGCGTGTAGGTGTAGTTAATTCGAATCTAATTTGGGTCAATCTGCCTCTTTTTTTATCTTTAATCTCTGTGTTTAGGCCTTTAAACTCAGTCTTTATACTCTGACTCTCTGTTTATATTTATGTTTTTCTTTAATCTATTTGATCTCTGCCTCTCATTAATCCTTTTGATTTATCTCTCTGATCTTCTGTCTTTATCTTTTAACCTTTTAACTATATGCCTTTATCCTTTAATTTCTACTTTGACTGGCTAATCCTTTGTTTTTTATTTTGATTAAGGATTAGCCCTTTTATCTTTAATCTTCTTCTCTTCACTGTATTCTTTGACTGTGTTTGTTTGTTTTGTGTAGGGGACGTTTTATTTCATGGCAGGAGGGTTTCTTATCCATTGATGATCATGTTTCATCGATGGAAAAAATTAATACAAACCCTCTAGTCATCATTGAATTGAATTAATCTCCTGGATCGTCATCCAGAGGCTCATTTGGTCATTTTTGGATCATCAGAATGCCCCTCAAGCATTCCGCCATTAAACCTGCACATAAACACGATTTGTCAATTAAAAACCTGTGAGGAGGGTGCATGACTGCAATTTTTGTCGTTCTGGGTTGTCGGAGTGTGTTAGCAGAGGAGAAACCGATGTGGGAGGTAGGGTTCCGAAGGTGGAACTAGTAGAAATTTTAATGGAGGCGGGAGGGTTTGAATTTTGGCACGGAGGGCAAGCGGTTTCGAAAACCGGAAGTGGTTTATCGTGTGGAGAAAGAGCGGTAAGTGGTTTTTGTGGGAGGGCATGTGATATGACTTAGAATGTGATGTGTGGTAGTGTAAAACCACTTATTTTGCATGGTTTTGTAGTTTTTAACCCTGACACATTTATATAAGAAATATGTGTGGGGGACCGTCAGATCTCGGGGTAGGAGATCAACGGCTATCGTGCGTTCTAGAAGCGGCGAACAGGTGATCGGATCAGGGGAAGTGGAGGACAGGTGGCGTGCATTAATTGGATGGAGAGGTTAAGTGGAGGATGGGCCCGAGGCCTTAAAAAATTAACAGAAATGTATGTTAATTTATAAGTTTAAAAGGGCGCTGGGCATAGTGGGAGGCGGGGCCCATATTTTAATAATTTAAAGAGTTAAGGAGCCCTTTTATAAGGTTTCACGGGGTTTATAAAATGAAAGGGTGGAGGCATTATTTGGATAGGGGAAGGGGCTTATAGATAGGTGGAGGTCGGGGTCTTATGGGTGCAAGGGGGCTGGGGCTAAAAGGAAAGGGGGCTTAGGCTCATAACTATAAGGGTGGGTTCATAATATAAAAGAAGAGTTTTATATATAAAAAATAAGGAGACCCGACAGGCTTAAGTTTGGGTTTTAAACAATGTAAAATGGGACTTTTACATTGTTTAATACATGTAAAGGGAAATGAGGAATAGGGGTGTGCTTCATGGGGTTTTTAGGAAAGGGAAAAATGGATTTTTCAAAGGAAAAAAGGAGTGAATGAGAGTGTGGACAGGGGAGTGAAAATGAGATTAGTAGGCCCAGAAATGAAATCTTTTTGGATCATTGAGGTGAACTTTAGAAGGAAAAGAGGGAGAAATTTAGTGAAAAAGTTTGAATTAGGATAATGAAGGCAGTGAGATTTCTAAAACTCACAATATTTCACAATTTTTGTTTTTAGAAATCGAGGACCATCACTTAGTCATCTTCATAACAACAAAAATTATTGATGACTAATAGTGGCTTCACTTGGGGAGGGAAGCTCCCTTTTTGGAGGTGTACAGAACTTTCATATATCAAATCTCTGATTTTATGCAGACCAATGCCTCTTTTCCATTGGGCATATTTTTCCTTCTTTACTCTTGCTGATATTTCTTTGAAGCTTGCGATCTTAATAATAAAACACATGATTTCTTCAACTTCATTTCTACCTACCCAACCTACCTGGCCTAACATTTTTTCTTCCTTGAGTGCACTTGAACTGGCAAACTCTTGACATTTTTATTTTGAAAATGGAAATAAACTGAACTGGCAAACTCTTGAAATTTTTATTTTGAAAACAGAAATAAACTATCTGCTTCTATCATTATTTCTTCCAAGAGTTCAGATTAATCTTGTGAACTCTTTTATTCTCTAGATAGACTATTTGACTGCCAATATTAAGATGTTTGGCAGACTTGATTCTCTAATCTATTAACATAAAATTGAAAGCATGGTTCAAATCAAGATTAGGCAGTCTGACTTACCATGGTTTGTGGCATTAGAACAAGCTGCACACAAACATTATTTGCATAAATAATAACTAGAAAAATAAGGGTTGTCTTTTATCACTTGCTATGCATCCCCATCTTTCTCTTTGATTCTGTTTTGAGCATGTGGAACTGGTATCTTTATTTCCTAATATATCCTTTCTGATAAGTCAAGCTTGAATAACTTTGACAATTTATTTTTTACACTAACTTATTAACATAAATTTAAACATGTTCAACCATGATTAGGCTAGAGGACTGAACAAGATCTTATTTTTTGAACAAGTAGTGGAATTTTGGCTTGCACACTTTCAGGAGTACTGTTTTTGGGTATGGGTTTGTACCTCTTTTCAAATATGCCCTCTTTTTCTTTTTCTATTTTCTATTTTATTTTTGTTCTTTATGATCTCTTATCATGTAGTGTTATGTACAATGAATGAAAACTTTGAAGCTAGGACTCTTGAAAAAAATAGTGTTTGAGCATCCTACCATTGACAAGACCTCCAAAGAACTCTTCTCCATTCAGCCCTTGTAAAAAGAAAGCATTATGACCCCTAATTGAATGAATGATATAAGGCCCTTTCCACAAATTATCAAATTTACCATGTTTACCTGTGTCTTCCCTCCTAGAATCCCATTTCAAAACTGTGTCTCCAACTTGGAAATTATTTGCTTTAGTACTTCTATCAAAGATCTTATTGATGCTCTTTTGTACTGCCTATGTTGTTTTGTAAAGCTCCTCTCTTGATTGCTGTAAATGAATGGTCTGGTTCAGCCTTCTCTGCATGTCATTTTCTTCTGATTATACTTCTTGGAGGAGTTTCATGACTGGAACTCCCAAGGATGTTGGGAAGACTGCATCCATGCCATATACCAGATGAAAGGGAGACATGCTGATTGATTCCTTGGTGGTTAGCCTATCAGCCCATAATTCATGAACTAGCTTACTATGACATGATTTTTGATTCTGTTCTAGCATTCTCTTGATAATGTTGATTAGAATTTTGTTGGAGGATTCAGCTAGCCCATTTCCTTGGGGGTAGTAAGTTGTGGAATGCCCCAATGTGATATGATATTGATAGCAGAAATAAACCATTCTTTTGGATTTAAAGGTAGAAAAATTGTCTGTAATGATATTTCTAGGACAACCAAATCGGGATAAGATGTTGGTCTCAAGGAACTTGATAATAAATGAGTCAGTAGCATTCCTAGAACGAATGGCCTCTATCCTGTAATATCCCAATACCAAGAGCGACTGATGTCAACTACTTAGTTATCAACTCTCAAGTGATATAGGGCCTAATCCACATCATATTCAAACTAGTTTTGAGTCTTTTTTTAACCTGAAGGTATGGCTTCAACTTCTTAACTTTATCAGGAATCCTCTCATTGATACTTTAATACAGAATCACTTGCTCGGGGTCGAAGGCATTGGTTCTGGATCATGTTGCTTCATGAACTCATTGAACTTGGCATGTGTATTAAAAGGATTTAAAGGATTGTTCTTAGAATCTTACCAATTTTTAGATGCTTGCATTGATAACATAGAAGGTAGATATCCCTTCCATTTACTATCTTCTAGTGTGTCGTGGTTTTTTATCATCAAATTGATCACTTTGGCTAGAAATTGTTCTATAGATGAGTTGAATTTCCATCACATGTTTAAACCCAAAAGAGTCAAAATTTGATATGGCTTGTTGAATTTGAGACAACTGACTAGATATTTATGAGGAAATTTGGTTAGCTTACCATTTAAATTATCAATAATAACCTTGAATTCCTCTTCAAAGATGTCATTTTTAAAACCTTGCTTAAGAGATTCCATAATTCCCATTACCAAGGCTTTAATCTGAACTTGTTTGTTTGTTTTTCCTCCTATAAATTTGTACGAGACATCAATGAATTTCAATTGGAAGTCCCTAAAAAAAACCCCAACATGTCCTTGGTTGCTTATGGATGCCTTATCATGATTGAAATTTATCTCCTCTATTGCTTTTATCTTATGGGGGATGTTTGGGTTTATAAATTTGTTGGAAATTATTTATACTACCTAAGTTCCTTTAATGGGGCAGAATCCATTTTACTAGATGTCGTAAATACTAGTCATTTTCCCAAACTCAAAACACCCAAAGGTCACTACCAATGCTACTAGTTGACGTATTATTACAGAGAAATTGGAAGAAGAAGCATAAAATTATGCTATATAGATATATATACCATTAACAAACACATTTACTGGAATTTTCTGGCTATAGACAAATTCAGTGAATTAAAAAGACTTTGTATTCTTTGTAGGAATTTTCTGCAAACAAAGTTGAGGAGAAACAACAAGGAACATCCTTGGGAGTTGTCTAGATGTCATTGTATGTGACGGCTATTAGGTTGGGTAGGTCACCATGATTTTAAACCCATATGTCCCTTCAGATTTTGAAATCTTATGCATCTTTTTGTTAATAATCAATATTTTTCTAATACATGATAAAAAAAATCCAGTATGGCTTCAAAAGAGAAGTATATGGTATTCATCTCATAAATAGGTAAATATGAATTTTGTTCAAATTTTAAAACAATTTTAGCCTTAGGATTGCATAATAAATAAAAATATATCCATTCTCTTCAAAATATGACAATTTATTTTATATTTATAAACTTTTTAAAGTCGTTTTCTTTCTTTTTCTCAGATTTTTATTTATTTTCGTGTTTCTCAGTTTTGGGTCGTGTTTAACTTAAGCCATTTACAAAATATGTGATGTATATTATCAAAGACAGTCGAAAGCAAGTTGACAGTATCATATCTGTATTGCATATAAAATTTGCCAAATTTTGTACTACAACTGAATTTACATATAAAAAAAGGCCAATATAGCCTAATATCGCTGCCATGGGCCACACTACCAAAGTGTTAATACTTCAAAATAGAGCAAATTATCTATCACCATGATGTTATGGTCAGTCACAAACTTAAATATAGAAAACAAATAGATATAAAACATTTGTTTGTGAGAAACTTCATCTTGTCTTCACGTATGGACCATTTTGCATTCATTGTAGCTAATAGGAAACCGACTCCATCTCCCATGACAAGATCCTTTGTAATGATAGTTGGATGCTATTGACTGTCTTTTTCCATGATTACATCCATATTGTTAAAAATACTCTTTTTGAAATCTTCATCATTTTACCAAGAGCAGCTGATGCCAACTCCTCGACTGTAAAATCTTTTTTGATATAGGTCCTCATGCACATCCTATTCAAAAAAAAATTGAGTCTTTTTTTAACCTGAAGGTATGACTTCAACTACTTAATTGCATCGGGGATCCTCTCATTAAAGCTTTATTACAGAAACACTTGCTTTGGGTTGAAGGTATTGGTTATGGATCATGCTACCTCATGAACTCATGGAACTTGTTCTAAGTATTAAAAGGATTCAGAGGATTGTTTTTAGAATCTTACCAGTTTTCATATGCTTGCATTAATAATATAGAAGGTAGAGATGATAGGTTCCATTTTCCATATTCTAGTGTGTTTTGGTTTGTTATCATCATAAATGGATAACTTTGGATAGAAATTTTTTTGTGGGTGAGCCAATTTCCCATCACATGTTTAAACCCAAAAGAGTCAAAATTTGATATGGCTAACTAAATTTGAGATAGTCGACTAAAAATTTCTAAGGAAATTTTTTGATATTACCATTTAACTTATCAATGATGACCTTGAATTCTCCTTCAAAGATGTAATTTTTAAAACCTTGCTTAAGGGATTCCATTATCCCCATTACCAAGGCTTCAATCTAAACTTTTTTTTTTTTTGTCTCCTAGAAATTTGTGTGAGACAATAATGACTTTCTGTTGGAAGTCCCTAAAAAATTTTTCAACCCAACATGTCCTTGGTTGCTTATGGATCCCTTCACACGATTGAACTTTATCTCCTCGATTATTTTATATCTTGGAAATTGTTTATATTACCTAAGTTCCTTTAATGGGGTAGAACCCAGTTTACTAGATGTCATAAATACTAATCATTTTCCCAAACTAAAAACACCCAAAGGTCACTCCAATGCTACCAGTTGATAGATTATTAACAAACACATTTATTGGCATTTTCTAGCTATAGAAAAATTCACTCAATTAAAAATTCTTTGTATTCTTTGTAGGATTTTTCTCCACACAAAGTTGAGGAGAAACAATAAGAAACATCCCTGGGATTGGTCTAGATGTCATTATATGTGATGACTATTATGTTGGGTAGATCACCATGATGTTAAACTTATATGTCCTTTGACATGTTGAAATCTTATGCATCTTGTTGTTAATAATTAATATTTTTGTAATACATGATGAAAAAATCCAGTATGGCTCCAACATACAAGTATGCGCTATTCATCTCATAGATAGGCAACTATGCATTTTGTTCAAATTTTAGAAGAATTTTAGCCTTAGGAATGCATAATAAATCAAAAAAATAATCCATTCCTTGAAAATCTTGCAATGTAGCTTATATTTATAGTTTTTTTTAAGTTGTTTTTTCTTTTTATTTCCTTTTTAAATATTTTTGGTGTTTTTGGGGTTTTTGGGTCGTATTTTTTTAGTTTATGGGTTTATTAATACAAGTTACATCAGGTATATTATCAGTGAAATTTAGGTTGACAATATCATATTTATATTGCATATAAAATTTGTTGAATTTTGTACTACAACCTAATTTCCATATAGCAAAGGCTAATACAACCTATTGTTACTACCATGGGCCACACTACCAAGTGTTAATACTTCAAAATAGAGAAAATTATCTATCACTATGATGTTCTGGTCAGTGGCAATCTTAAATATAGAAACCAAATAGATAAACTTAGAAGTTATAAGATATAAAATAGTTTCTTGTGAGCAACTTCATCTAGTCTTCATGTATGGACCATTATGCATTGGTCGTAGCTAGTAGGAAATTGACCCCATCCTCCACGACAGCATCCTTTGAAATGATAGTTGGATGTTATTGATTGTTCACATATTCCACTATTACATATAAATGGTCAAAAATATTATTTTAAAATGTTCATTATTTTACCAAGAGCGAATGATGCTAACTACTCGGCTATCAAATCTTGGGTGATATAGGGCCTGATGCATATCTTGTTCAAACTAGTTTTGAGTATTTTTTTAACCTGGTGGTATGACTCAACTACTTAACTAGATCAAGGATCCTCTCCTTGATACTTTATTACGGAATAAATTTCTTGGGGTTGAAGGCACTGGTTCAGGATCATGATGGTTCATGAACTAATTGAACCTAGCCTGAGTATTAAAAGGATTCAGAGGAATGTTCTCAAAATATTGCCACGTTTCAGATGCTTGTGTTGACAACCTAAAAGGTAGATTTCCGTTCCATTTATCATCTTCCAGTGTGTTGTGGTTTGTTATCATCATAAATTGATCACTTTGGCTAGAAATTGTTCTGTGGGTGAGCCAATTTTCCATCACTTCTTAAACCCAAAAGAGAAAATTTTGTATGGATTGCTAAATTTGAGACAACTGGAAAGTTATTTCTGAGGAACTACTTAATTCATAGCAGTATAATTAATTCTTGCAATACAGATTTTTAATATTTCTTTTCCATCTCACACTTAGAATTTGTGAGCTCTAGAATTAACGATATCTGCCAGACATTGAAGATGGGAATTTATTGTTTCTTGGTACATATATTGTGAACTCATTGTAAAATTTATGGAGAAAACATTGTAAACGCGGAAAAAAAAATATGCTTGGGCTCCACTTCCTACTCCATCATGCACAGGTTCGCGGATTTGGAAAATGAAACAAAGCTTGCAATGAAATTATTATTCTTGGTTGGCTTTTGTTGCACAAAAGCTTATTGAAGTGGATGCCTTAGCCAAGGCATTGTCTAGTTAGAAAGATTTCATAAATATGAGGTATTATGTGTATTTGGAATTAGAATGTATTGAATGTCATACACACCTGAATTTGCGAGCATTATATGTTTTTTGTTTGTATTTTTTTCAATATACTCTGGAGAGTGAATGGGCATGTTATTTGTCACTAAACGAATTATTTGCAGTGTTTTTTTTTTCCATTTCTTTCAATATAGTCTGGAGAGGTTTTGAATGGGCATGTTGTTTTTCACTGCAGGTATTCTTTGTGGCCAACACAATTGCACGGGATTCAAGGAGGACATCTCCAAGAGTGACAAACAAGGCAGTTCAAGGTTAAGCATAATACAGAGTTGTACTTAACTTCTTCTTTGTTTAGTATGATAAAATGTAATTTATTTTTTAGTATGAAAATATGTAATTAATTTTTTTTGGGAATTTCTTTGCTTATTTTTTTATATATCTAAAATATGAAAAATATTAGATCAAATCCATTAAGTCACAAACCTCAAACCTCAAAGTAAAAATTAGGATTCTCTTGCACTTTGTATGGTATGACCCTCTTACAAATTCTAGTGGTTCTAGTGAGGGTGAGGAAACAACTCAAAGATTAATTGATTATCTTCAATTATGGCACCAGGTGGTAACAACTCAAAGATCAGGGCACTAGGTGGCAGCAACTCAAATATCCTGGATTATCTTCAATTATAGCTTTTATTTTCTCCGATTGAAATTGGTAGGAACTTTTTGCTTCACATATCCCCTTGTTATTTATAAAAATATACACTTCTCTATTACCCAATATGTACCACAGGATGAAACTTATGTCTTTGTCTTCATCTTCATCTATATGTGCTAAAACTTTTGTCTTTGTCTTCATCTTCATCTATATGTTAATGTAGCAAAATAGTTGGATCATGCAATTAAATTCATTTTCCTATATCTCCCACAAAAATAACAATGCAATTAGACATGTTTAATATGATAACTAATGAGACATTTTTTTCCCAATTTTTTACGTCAGGTGTAATTATTTGTTAATTAAAAAATTACGTAAACTATAGAAGTGATAAGGGAATATAGCTTTTGTCCATATTACTAAATCATCAAAAATAATATAGTAAAATAAGTTTAAAAATACTTTACTATGAGGGAAATTATTATTATGGATATATTTATATCTAGTTTAATTTCTATATTTATTATTTAATGGAAATAAAACAAAAGAAAAAAAACTTAAATATGAACAGATTAAATTAAGGGAGAGTACATTTGAATTTTCTTTGAATTCTCTATGTTTTCCTTAAAGTTTCAAAAGTATTTGTTCGCAATCCTTTTAGTCAACAGAGACACCTTGTTGTCCAATTTTTTTATTATAGTTGGAGGGCATCAATGCAAAGAAAAATCTCTCACTGAATTTCACTTCTCTTCACCAACACCTTTCTCATAATCTCCTTTACTTGCTAGAAAAGATCAACTATTTGGAGATATTTGTTATACCAACCTTGATTGGTACTAGTATCAAGCAACCATTGTCCCACATTTTCTTTGAACTCTTCATCCTAAATTAATTCATTGTCCACCTTACTTTTGTTTATATGATATTTATTTCATTTTTGTGAGTATGTTCCCGATAGATTTCTAATGATTTCTTTTCATTATGTTTCATGTGAATTCATGAATGACCCGATGCCGATGTTGACCATGATGACCCTTACCAATTCTAATACAAGGCGTGGGTGGAAGAAAACATATAACAAAATGAAGAAGTAGTGTGACCAAGGGGGATGAACCACCAAGTATTGATGGAGAAACTAGACTTTCATAGAGATAGGTGAAATATGAACAGAAAAAGCCAATAAAGATAGTGGGCTTCTAAATCATCATGAGGGAAGACAATGGGATGGAAAGATAATTCTCGTAAGGGGAAGAAGCTAAAAAATCATACGAAATAGACCAAATTTTCACAGAACTAGATAGGAAGTAAATGTGAGGATTCAACCAAGACTATTAGCCAGTTGAAGGAATAATAACGAAGAGACTAGGAATGTAGGATGATTTTCCTAGCCTAGAGACAAAGAGACCAAGAATAGATAAAATAAGAAAATATACCAAAGTGGGCTAATGATTTTTATTTACCTAGAATACCAAGGGAAGTGGAGGGTGACCCTAGGTATCGTGTTCCTTTATGAAAGAGAAGCTAGAAACCATGTTGATCACCGTTATGGATGAGTGAGGAAATGAGGGAAGCTTATAATCATAATACAATTTGTGAGGAAACAATGATCATAAAGGATTAAACCATGTATATCCACTTTTAAAACCTATGTGCACTACATGCAAATTGTAGTGTAAATAAATTCTACCTTCCCAGGCTTTGGTGTGTGTGCAAAGGGCTAATGTAACAACCCTTTTTGTTGCACCCCATATTTATAAACTTTCCTATGTGAATTTTTGGGATGTATGTAAAATTCAACAAAAACGAATTTATGACAATGTTTAGGCCTCAAAAGATCCCCTTAATTTTTCTTAAACAAAATTGGTCCCATATAAAATTTTGAAAATAATTCCATGGTTTGCATTTACTTTCCTATTTTGATTGATTATTTGTTTTGATTGAAATTCTATTTTTTATATTCCCATTGTCTTTGTCTCATTGGGACCTTTCCAATGATATACAGATTTCCTCATTTCGACTCCAAGATCAAAAGTTATGACCATTTAACTTTTTCTCGTCTTAAGAGGAAAAAAATTAGAAGGGTCAATAGTTACAAAGGAAGATGATATAAAAACAAGATACAATAGAGAAATGGGAACATAGAAATGAACATAAGATGCAAATTATCTCACGCATCAAACAACAAAAAAAGAAAAGTGCATGGTAGAGGAGAAAGAGCTAGGAGCCTTGAATAAGACTGAATTGGACTATCCTTGATCTAGTGCTAAAAAATTCAGGGTGTCATTCCTTGTCATGTGATGAAGAAGGCACTAGACAATGTGCCCAATCTTGAATGGGTAGTGGGAGGCTCAGTGGATAAATGAGCCTCTTTTCAATTGTTGAACAAGTTGATATACCATTAAGTGCTTATTGAACAGGTTGATAAACTATGTAGTACTCACTGAATAAGCTGATAAACCACTCAGGTGCTTGATATATGGCTTATAAACCACTTGATAGGATAACCTGAGTCAGTGTGGTGCTTGCTTGAAGAGATTATAAACCACTTGGATAGTGGAATAAATACCCCTGCAATGCTTTCCATGAAAAAAAAACTAATAAACCACCTAGATAGTGGATTTAGTCTCTTGGAGCTAAGAAATGCCCCAGTTGGGCCTTGGGTGAATCCATGTGATTGATATTAGAGAGAGTAAGAGATTCACTATGGTTCTTAGTACCATATGGTATTTGATAAACTACTTGGATAGTGGACTCCATCTCTCGAGTGTTTGACTAATCCTTGGTGTGAAATTTCTCTGACCAAGAATCCCCTCAAACTTTGGATCCATCTTGGGGGTGGTTAGCTGTAAGAGATATCACAATGTAGTTGGCTTATGATTGGGTGGAGAGTTGAATTCCCTCCTTGAATTTCCAACCATCTCAATATATTAAGATAAGTACAAAGTTTTAGATATTTGGATTGCAGGTTATGAGAACATTGTTCTGTGAACGAATACTACAATTATTATGCATATTTATGTGTGGGTGCTTGAAATTTGTTATTACATCCACTGCTAGCTATCTTGATTGGATTCACTAACTGGTAGCACCATGGAGTTTCTACCTTGTTCATTATTTATAATTTATTTGTATCATTGGGGCTGAGTGCCCACATTTATAATATCCCTGCCCGACACATATGATGCATATGTATGTAGGTGCGATATTGAGGCTTGTGTGCCTCCATAATAATCAATGTGTTAGGACGTTGGGTCAATTTGTGAATATTATTAAGGTCGTTGTTCTCGTGTAATGGGTTAAAGGACCATGATATTTAGGTTGGTGATCCACAAACATGTAATTAATAGGCTAGTTAGACAAGAACTATTTTGGGGGCATATGTGGCCATGTAAATGTTTTAAACATATTTTTGGGACCAATGTGCCTAGGAATATATGAATTTAAGGGTTATGAAGTTGAGAGCCTAGAATTGTAATTACAATGTAATTTACAAATATTATTAATAAATAAACTAGATACAAACCAATTCCACTGGAAAATAGTATGGGGAGCATAAAACTCCATGGAATGGGAAACAATCATGATGTAATGATTGGTGGTGAAAAGGGAAATAAGGCCCACATGCCTTTAGAGGGTTCCACATGGAAATATTGAGCCATGCATATATAAAGTGAGTTTTTTGGATGTGAATCCATTCATTTAAGGAGATATTTAATTATGGAGCTTTGGTTCTGGTTATTTAATAAGTCTTAGGCTTGGACTTTGTAACTAACTAAGGCACGATTATTTATTTAATCATGTCATAGAGGATGCATCCTAGTTAGAGCCTTGGTAGCTCTAGTTTATGGCTCCAGTAGCCATGGATTTTTGGTGAAATTAGTTTTGGTGACCAGTCCATGAATCCTATTAGTGGGCTCTATAACTGATTAAGGTTTGTTTTAGTTTCACTTAGAAGGGTACCTGAAATCCCTCGAGAGAGGAAAGAGATCCTAGAAGCCATAGGGTTGAGACCATCCCTAGTTGGTTATAATATGCCCTAAAAGGTGGGAATCATTGATGGTATATTGGGTGGAGAGAAGGGATACTCCACTTAGGTGCAGGCTGAGGGGAGCATGTCCTTGTGGTTTGACGTTGAGGCTACTCGGGTTTTCTTAACAATGTTAGATACCACCAACATGCAAAGGGGTCTCCCTAATGAAAAATCCCAATTAGACTTCGCACCATTTGGTGTGGGAGCCCTTCTGGAAATAAGGTCTGATTTCCATATATTCTTAGAGATATGCTTTGGCTACAATTTTTAGCACAAGAGAGTAATGCACAAGTGTTTTTGGATTAGCAAGTGTAATTTTCAAATGTGGAATGTATCAAGGCTATTTTACTGGAATGGGAGATAAAAGTGAGTCTTTTAAATACAAGTAATAGTACTAATCTAGAAAATACGTATGAGAATGTACATATGAAATAATTGTTGTGAAACTAGCGCAATAGTTCACATAGAAGCAACAATTGTTAAAACACATAAAACACATTTTCAACAAGATAAGTACCAAAGAAACCAAAATAGTTCAATTTCCTTAGTATAGATGAAAATAATATACATCACAAACATTCAAATTATAATTCTACAATATTTATGACATACACATGAAATTGTGTTGGCTCAAAGAGTTTCTGAATTAAGCAAAAGTTCCAAGGTACATCAAGACAATGAACACCACTAGTCCCAATAGCGAAGCGTTAGTGTATCCACTTTCTCCTCCTAAAGAACTATTTTTCCTCTGTAATTCCTAATATAAGGATCCAAGGTGAAAAATCCTTTGCATGAGCTATGAGGATGTATATATAAAAAATGGGGTGACCATTCACCTTCCTTGTGACTCTTGGACTACCCTCATGATTGTTTTACTTCTCTATGAATATTTGATAAATCCCAAAAATAGGATTCATGGACAGAGAAATTTAGGAGGTTATAAATAGCTCATTTTAAAGTGTTTTCTATTATCACAAATGGTTTTTTTACGAAATTTGATTTCATTTCCCAGATTGAGAGATATGAGCAATTGAAGTTACACATGTATAGAACATTTCGCGACTACACCTACCATGATTTTTAGGAATCACTTTCTCACTTTAAAAGTCATCAAAATTCAAGTTTCATAAGTCAATATAAATATCTCTTCAATAATTCAAATCGGTCTTTAACAGATTTTTATTTCAACACCTGTAGCAAAAGTTATCAAAAAAGTTTCATCAAGAGGTCTATTGCTAGAAGAAAAAAAAAACAATGTGAAAGAAGCCTTTACAACATCTCATTGGATAGGAGAATATACCAGACAAGCCACCATACTAAAAAACATCACAGTTATGGGTCACACAAAAGCCCAAAGTTGGGTCAACTACACAAAAATCTTGTCATCGAAGCCCATTTGTTAGTCTGCACACTGTTAGTATCATAGTTGGTCACAAGCATTATAGGGTATCTCTATACTTGGATCTTTGTTTGTTATGGTTTTGGGTCATCCACGAACCCATGCTTCATTGAAGTCCATTTTCTAAGCCGCACATTGTTAGTATCACAGTTGGTCACAATTATTACAGGGTATCTCTATCCTCAGATATTCGTTCATCATGGTTGTTATAGTGTATTTGACGCATGGGCGGACAAAATACAATGTGCTTAATAGGGAGGTTTCTTTCCTACAAGCAAGTAACAGGTCAAATTGGTTTGTCAAACATTAGTGGAACAAGTTGAACATGTAATAAGCTAAGTTAAATGGAAACATAACATGCTACATAAACAAAGAAACAAAAAACAAAACAACATGTACAAGAAACACACTCAATAGAGAAAACACACTAATTAATAAACAATGGAGATCTCTCTCCCTTTATTAGGTGCTAGTGGTAGTAGAAGATAGAATGCTAAATCTCCTGTAATGGATCCTTCGAACTACAAAGCTCCAATATCCAAGACAAGAGGGTCTCTTCCCCTCAAGATTTCGACAAGCCTCTCTTTCCTCTCAAAGGATGGTAGATCAACATACACGTGGTGAACTCTTCTCTCTTGGATTGACGTGTTGGATGGCCAAAAATTGAATCCTTCCAATCCTCTTGCTACTAGACAACACACGCTGGTTTGCTTCTGAGCAATTTGGCCAGCATAACAATGTGTTCTCATGTTTCTCTTCCCATGGCTAGATTTTATAGAAAATATTCAAATTTTTCGTCCCTCTCTTGGTACAAGATGGATTTTGACACAAGAGTGTGGGTATGATTCCTTTGTGTACTGCACTAAATCCTCAAGGTGGCTCCAAGGCGGTTGTACTTTTCTAGCTTGCGTGAGAATATTTTTTCTCCAAGTGTTTCAAGTGGTCCCGAATGGTGACTTTCCGCATCCTCAAGTCCATGCGACTATTTTAGGGATAGTTGCGATGTTCCTTGCGGCTATCAGAAAAATTTGCGAAGATCGCCAAGGTTCAGTGCTTCCTGTGCTCAATTTAATAAATTTTCCTACTGACCTTAGGAAAAGTTAAAATTTTCAGCTCCTATAATGTATTTCTTCCCTGTAGATCTTTATTTGTACCTTCTGCTTGACATTTTCTAATGTATTTTTCTTGTTATATTTTCCAGTGTTAACATTTTCCCCCTAATGTATGAGGTCTAGGAGGATCTGTATAGCCGAAATATTTTATAGTTTCTTTTTCTGTGTAATCCTTTTGAGAGAGAGAGAAAGTAACTTGCTTGAAAACTGAGGTTGGAGACCCCTTGGCGTGAGTAAAATAGATACCATGCTCTGTTGGACCCTGTAAGAGACAAAATAAATAAAATATTTCTACGAAGCGGGCATGTCCCATGCTCGAATTTTTTGACTATTTAAGCTTATCTGACACATAGAGGTTTCGTCGGTATCACTCTTGTGGTAGTGACCTATTGTTGGTTGATGACGATGGTTGTTGACGCCCTCAGGGGCATTTTTTCTTTGAAAGAAGGTTGAATGTGGTGCTCACATGCATAATCTTGGTATGGCATGTTTTTTTTTAGAACAAATTCTCATTGTATGCATGGGTCTCTGACTATTGGGGACCTTCCCATGTAAGCATTGCTGGAAGAGATGCTTATCATGTCACGGTTCTTTGACGAATTCTGACATAGTGCAATGGTTATGAACCATCTTGACATGAAATTTTATGTTAATGTCGAATTTCAAGAGGATCAATGACATCAATGGGCAATGATGATTCCATTAGTGCCATCCAGGGATGCCCCTATTGAGGTGGGGAGTTATCTAAGGTAATACCTCCTTCTTGGAAAATGTTTGTTGCGGTTGAAAAGAAGGAAGCAAAAACCGACCAAGATGAGCATTGATGCAAGGGACCAGGGTTTCTGATGTTGTATGGCGTGGTGTGATAGGTTAAATTAGGCAAGATGATGAGAAATGGATATCACTGATGATGGTAGTTAAGTGGCAAGAGGTAATATCTTGTAAATGCGAGCAACGATAGTCATAAAAATTTCTTGTGAGGAAGTCCCTAGAGTCAGTAGGACATCTAGGGTGGGTGTGTTGTTGTTATGAGTGTCATGGTGGGGTTTGGTAAAGAATGTGAAGCTCTGACCAAGGGTGATTAGGGACTACTTCTAGGTGAGAATGTGGGTGGATGGGTGAGATTTCTCTCCTAAAAAATCTTTGTACACTTCCAAAAGAATATAGAATGGGTTTGGATGTACAATCACGGTGATGGGTGCCAAAATAAACATTAAAATCATCTATCACTATGGTGTGAGGAAGGTTTTTTTACTGAGGGTGGGGGCCCCATTGGTTGGTCTTGGCACAAGGGTGACTAAGAAAATGAGGCTATGCTAGTGGAGCTATGATAGGCCAAGTGCGAGACATGGTGGTGCATATTTAATCCGTTGAAGAGAATGGTAGTCCAGGAGGGGGGTGTTATCATGACATGGTTGAAACGTGACTTGATGTATGACGGATGAGTGAACATGAAGTACTTCCCAGACTTGGATTTTATGGCCATGGTTCTAGACATCTGTTGTATGGTCTACATGAGTGATGGATGCCATGGAGGGTGAGTTTCTATTGACCTGCGATAATGTTTATCATGTGAAAGGTGAGGTGATGATAAAAATGGTTTGGTGATTGGAACCTATAGTTGATCTCCGTGGAGAAATGATGTCAGGATATGCAATGCTTCTTTGGGGAGCCTATCATGCTAGGGATATAATAATACCTACTCTTGTACCTTGAGTAGTTGAGGCGACTGGTGGTTTAGCATTTTTGTAATACCTGCAACCAATACCCCAAATAAAAAGCATATTTTCTATTCAAACATATTGAAAATAACTTTGAATGGAAAGCAATAAGAGAAGGAATACCTGTTGAGACTGAAAAATGAATTTTGTTGAGGCATGGATGTATGGAGCCTATTTTTACTATGATGAAGTGTTGATCACTGTGTTTCTTGCGGTTTTACAAATGGGCATTCTAACCTCCAGTTATGGTTTTTCAAATAATGAGAAAAGGGAAATATATTGGCCCATATGGCTCATTTCAAATCATTTCTGTCGTTTGAGAGTTTGAGGTCAGATCTGAACCCTTGCCTCCAAGCCTTTATTTCCATTGTGTTTAGCCTAAGTACCCAGGATTCGTATCATTAGTGTCAAGTAGGGCCCTGAACATCCTAATTTTCAATTTTGTCCTTTTTTGTATGGGGGGGTTCTATAAAAATGTGGTTTGTACAGATTTTTTGTCAAATTTTGGCTTAGATTGCACGGGCGATCGAGGCTTAATTATGCGGACCTCGCAGAGAAGCAAGTCTTCCCGCAAGGTTATCACACTTTTTGAAGCTTTTGTGCAATGATGTGCACACCTATATATGATATAGACGTGTAGTCATCACGCCTGTTCTCTATAAAGGCGCGATGATGGGAAAAAACTAAAAAAAAATGGTTCTTGATTTTGGTCACTAATTTTTGTTTTTTCTGGTAACAAGATGTTGTGGCATGAGTGATATTGGCCTGATATTCGTGCAACTGTGGCACAAGTCCCCCATGTTTGGGGGATTTTGGCTCAGTGGGGGTTGTTAAAATTTTTAGAGAACAACCTCTTGAGATCACAGGACAATATTCTTTGTTTCCTGGTCAGTTGCTGGAACAGGAGACAAAGAGTGATGGTGTTGTGGCATAGAGACGTAGTCATCCATATAGAGAGATATGTTTACTTTGAGACTATTTTACTGCTGTAGGGAGAGGCTCTTCCACACCCACTCCCTCCTGATAGGTTGAGCATTCGACGTTGGGAAGAGCATCATTACGGTGATGAGTCGTTTACACAGGGATGCATTTGCATGGAATCAGTGACCGAATTAGCTGAGATGTGTGCCCTGGCGATGATAGTTCACCTGACATGGTCATCATCTCTCAACAGGGCATCGGGTCCTCACATTGGTGTCTTGCACCAGCTACGGTCCGATCACTTTTATGACTGGGCGTGCCATGTTTATGATGGCATGGTGTCATAGCTAGGGAAGGCCTGAGGGGGGTTGAAAGTCTTCACTTATGCTAAAATTTTATGCAGTATCATGTTCGAGAGGGTGGTGATGCCTAGACCTTTTGTGCCAGTGCCCCTAGGTACTCCTAGGGTTCCTCGAATGTGGTGGTGGGAACCCGTGATACCCCGTGGTGAAGGAGAGGAGGTTTTTCATTACTGGGATGTGACCGTTGAGGCGTGGTTCCAGGCGAACCTGCAAATGCTTTTAGACTATCCCTACTCAGGGATGGACTTCCAGGGGGACCCGGGTATGGGTCTTTCGGCCAGTTATGCATGGGGTCCCGCAGGCATGACCTTTGATGTTTTTATGAATTTTTTTAGGATTTTATAATGTGTATATTTATATTTTTGTTATGGTGACACTGACACTATATCTTTTTCTCTTGCAGATGTGGGATCGACAAGGCGTCCTCTTTCCCGCTTGGTGTGGTGTCAGCCACTAAGGAGGGGCCTAGATGGGGCCGATCAGGCCCAGGTTGGGGGACAGGGAGGTGGTGCTGGCCCTTTAAGGGAGGGCAACAATGTTTTCGCTACCAGGGGGGATGTTGCCCTAATTTCTCTCGCCGAGGCACTTGAGGCTCGAGAAGCGACGATCGAGGAGCAGCTAGCTGCTACTGAGGCTCGGGTCTATGTTGCAAACACACGTGCAACAGATTTAGCTGACTCATGGAATTGGCTAGAGAGGTTGACCTAGGGTATTCCGACTCGAGGGTTTATTGATGACTTGGATGACACATGGCTCGAGAGAGGGCACATTGCCCAACCTTTCACTGTGTGGCACTTGCAGTTTTGACTGTTGCACTTGTACTGGCTGAGTCTACCTGTGGGTCTAGAGGACCCAATTGGCGGGGCTCAGCCCTAGATTTTTTGTATGTTCAGGGAAAGCACATGATATGAGGATGCTTCCTTATTTTTTTATGACATGTAGAAATATTTTCTTACTAACATTTTGGTCAGGGACATGACTTTTTTTATTATGACTCATATATTTTTTGATGTATATATGCGAGGTTTATATTTTTGCGGCTCAAATGATGTGTCTATGGTTATTGTTTGTGTTTATTGATGGATATTATGTGCCTATGATGGATATATATGTTTTTATGTTTTTCTTTTCTATGGATAATAGTTTATACGAGATGCATTCCAGTCTAGGATGTGATTAGCTATGTGATCAGATGTCTGGTTTTTATTTCTTAGTATATGTGTAAATGTAATATGATCAAATTGACGACTTAATATTCTTGCATGAAAATACTTCCTAAATAATTTTTAATTCTGTACCTCAAAATCTTGGTTTAACTGTGATACCACTAGCTGGGAATCAAGGTAGACATGTAGATGGAAAATTCCTTGGTTGAAGGCATCGTTCATCAGCCCGATGATTACATCATATTACGCTTGATTATTGTTTGTGATATGATACATACTTTTTTGGTGAGAAATGACAATCGGTCAGGGTGGTATATGGCCCAAGCGGCTACTGCTAGATTTTGTGACCATCGTGAGGCTCCATCAACGATTCCAAAATAGTGGATGGGGGGACAATACATCTGTGACACCAAAGAATTTTTTATAACAATTCCTTGGTTAAATTTTTTGAGGTAGAGCCCATTGATGAGGTTAGCTAGGCATGTACCATCGAACTCTGACAGGATTTATGCCCCCTTAAGGAGGCAATGTTTTATGATGTATGGACTGTTCCATAATGTTTCAAAATTCCCGGGTCCTAAGGCTTATTTTGCAACATCATAGCAGAGGACCAACTCTCCCTCCATAAATGAACGAGGGGTGATGTTGCGGACGAATGATGCTTTTACCCGTTTTTTATGTGCCTCATTATGTTGGAGCGACTCTCGTCGATTTTCATCAACAATTTCTAACTGTACCAATCATTGTTCTAAAGGCTGGGTATCGCTGAGGAGTTCGATGACTGCGTGTAAGTTGGGGATTTCATGTTCCATGGGAATCACAGCTTCAACCCTGTATACCAATTGGAAAGATGTGAATCCTATTGAGGTTTTAACTGTCAACTTGCAATATGCCCACATGGCTAAAAAAACATGTGGTGAAAGTTTGTCTTATGGTTATTCACCATATGTTGTAACATTTTTTTAAGCACTTTGTTGAAAACTTTTACCTATCCATTAGAATGAGGATAGTATGGTGATGTGAATTCATGTGTGAATCCTAGGTGATGAGATATCTCTTGGAATATTTCGTTTTTGAAATTATTTTCGTGATCGAAGACTGACACCTTAGGCACACCAAATCTTGTGATGACATGATTGAACAAAAAATGTGCAACGGTTTCTGCCATGTTGTCAGGCCCACTTAGTAAAATAGCTGATGGCTACAATTATTTTTTGTGGTTGCCAGAAGATGTAGGTTCACAAGTCATAAAGTTGATTCCCCATTTGCAAAAGGGACCGGCTACGATGACCGGGTGTAGAGGAGCGGGAGGTGTTCTTGCCTTGTGGGCGAAGCGTTGGCATCAATCACACCTTTTGACTGCCTGAATGCAATCGTTGAATAAGGTGGGCCAGAAATAACATGGGTGTAGGAATTTTTGGGTGGTATCCATCCTAGAGAGGTGGTCACCGCAAGCTCCACTATGAAAATCATTTAGTGCTTACTCAGCTTGGTCATGTGTGAGGCATCATCGTAGGATAGTATCGACGCCTTGTCGATAAAGGACATCTCCCATGAGGAGGTATCAGGGGGCCTGGTGGCGTATGCACCTTTGGTCATCACGTGTGAGCTTCGAATTAAAATTTTGGGTTCTTAAAAATAATAGGATATCATTGTACCAAGGGTCATCAGTTGTCACTAGAAATAGATGTCCGTCAGGTACGGAGTCATTGACTGGGGATCCTTTAGTCTGACTTGGGAGGTCAGTGATGAACTTAGCTAAGATAAAAGCTTTTTTTCTCTTGGGGGAGATAAACTGCAGGTCAAATTCCTGTAGTATGACTACCCAGCAAGCGTACTTGTGGTTCATCAGATGGCGGGTTAGTGGGTATCTCATGGGGTTGATAGCTACTACCATTGTTGTATTCTGTAGGATAATGTAGTGTTGAAGATTTTTTAATGCGTGTATAAGGGCCAGGGCTATTTTTTCTTCAAGTTCATATCTTAAGGTGGGGCTTGATAAGTTCTTACTGACGTAATAAATTACGTGTTCTTTACTATCAGGTCCATCTTTGACTAACACCCCGGCTATGGAAGTTCTTGATGTTGACAAGTATAAGGTGTAATCTTTGTCATAATTTAGTGGGCTGATCAACAGGGCTAAAGAGAATGTGTCTCGTATCACCTCAAATGATTTTTGGGCTTGATCATCCCATTTAAAAGGGATATCCTGGTAGAGCAGGCGCAAGAATACTTACGTGCAAGTGGAGTAATTTGGGACAAAGCATCTCAAGAAGTTAGCTTTCCCCTACAAGCTTTGAAGTTTCTTGAGGTTTTTTGGTGGTGGCACCTCTTTGATAACCTAGAACTTGAGGGGGTCCACCCGAATCCCTTGTTGGGACATGATAAATCCTAATAGTCAACCTGCGTTGATGTACAAGACACACTTGAGAGGGTTTAAGCATAGGTTGTAATGTCGACATCTTTGGAATACCAAATGTAAATACTCTAGATGATCACTTCACTTCTTGGATCAAACGGTGAGCTCATCCAAGTAAGCTAGAATAAGGTGGGCTAGTTCATGGAAGATATAGTTCATGGCCCGTTGGAAGGTGGCTCCATCATTTTTAATACCAAATGGCATAACCTGGTATGCGAATGTGCCCTAAGGGATGGTGAATTTGTTTTGTATCGATTGGTATGTCGGATTTGAATTTGGTTATACCGTGATAACCCGTCCATAAAGGACATGGCCTCATGACCGACGCAAGAATCAATGACTTAGTCAATGAACGAGGTATGGTACCCTATTTTTTCATGATAGGAACAGGGTTGGAAATCCACGATGTGTAATCAATTGGGTAATTAAACCTGACTTTGTGAAGCTTGTCGATTTCTCACTTGATCACTTATGCCTTAGATGGGTGCAATTGACATTGTTTCTGGCCTACCGATGATATGTCAGGCTAGGTGTCAATATGGTTCTCTATGATAGTGGGGCTAAGCCCCAAAATTTCTGAATAATTCCATGCAAATATGTCTCTGTACTCTTGTAGCAAGTTTGTGAAAGTGATTACTTTGTCTGGGGAGCATGCTGCCCCCAGTGAGATTTCTTTGATTTTTCCTAGTTTTCTCAATATATTTACCTTGATGGTTGGTGAAATATATGACATGTTCCCTTCTTCGAATGCGTCAGGTGACAGGATGGGATTTTTGAACTAGTCTACCTTCCCATATGGGAGAAAGTATTTTGATTATATGGCATATATCTCTTGGTTTTATAGGTTGTTAGGACCGATTGTTTTTTCTCGAAGAAAAAATGAGCAATGATGCATTGCATCCCATGGATAATTTGGTTTTGTCATGGCCTCTAGAATATCCTCGTCTGAATGGAACAAGGCATCTAAGGGGGAGTTGGTTTGTGTGAGGCCGTCAGGATTTGGTTCTAGCCTAATAGATTTGGTTGACATACACGAATAGGATTCCATAGTTGATGTTGTTGAACCAGACGAGGTCAACACAGTGCAGACTGGTTTAGTTTTCACCGTCAATGGTACAACTACCATTGTAGTTGTAGTGGTCTTGACACCAATGAGAGATGAGAAGACAACACGAGTCATGGTTCCCATGCATGATGAGATGAATCGTATGTGGTGTTGTGTGTCATCGACGTTGGATGGCGGAGGAATTTCCATTGTGGTGGCTTGTATGAGAGCAAGCTTATGTTTCTCACGACGTACTAAGGGTACTCGCACTTTCCTGGATTTGGAAGTTGTGTTGAGTGCAGAGGTGCCTAAATGTTTCCATTAAGGGGGAAAATGTTGTTTCATGATTGTGACATGAAAATGGTGCATGGTTTCAAGGTTCTTATCGATTAGATGGTATGAGAACCAACGCTACTCTTTGTGCTCGAAGTGGACGCTCGGAGATGATTGGGCATTGGGGCATGTTTTCACTTCTGCCATCTCCGATTTTTTTTTTTTGTTTGGTCTAGCTCTTTTTGGGAGTTCAGAATAAAAGTTGCCCTTGCCACTTGTAGCCTTGGGAGGTATTCACAATCCATCGTATGGTGGAATTGTGAGCAAATCCTGCAACAGCGATGTGTGATCTTCTCTTTAATGGAGAGATTGATAAATGGGATAGTGGTGACCATGTGAAGACTATCAGTGAGCTTCTTGAGTTCCTAACATTGATTGACTTTGTGCTTGTTTATCTCGCACATCCCACATGTCGTACTTGGTTGGTTTTGCTTTCAAATAGGATGATGGATCATCTTAGCTTTCCTAATGTGTTGGTAACGATGGGGGGCAGACTACGTTTCATTAGGCTTCCTTGGTTATAGACCAGTTATATCCAAATATTGGGTAGCTAATGACCGTATGGTTTCTACCAAAGGTTGAAACTGGTAGATGTAAGTACAATGTCGAGTCTAATGGTTTTCATGAAAAACTAGACAAGATTGTTTTCCACTAGTTCTCCATTCTCTTTGGACTACTAGAGTGATTGGGTACCATTTGCAGAATGATATTAAGTCTGGGAATTGGGTGACCAAGTGGTTACGTGTGTCGCATAATGTGCAGGTTGGGCTTATCTGTGGGTAGTGCTTGGGGGTGATGATATGCCCCTGTGTCAGCCTATTTTCAGCTGACATGAAGAAAATGGACCTGGTTGCCACATTTTCTTGCATTGCCAAAATTTCCATGAATTATGAATCTGATATGTCTACTGGGGCGAGGCATACTATGGCCTATCAACTGTTTAAATCTGAATGGAATTGGGGGATATAGGGACAACGAAAAATTGGGTGGTCACCTGAACACACTCGACATGAATACTGGACTTCTCGTAAGTCGTCATAGTATACAGGGTTGAATGGATACCATCTCTTAAATAGCTCTAGGGCTTCACAGTCAATGATGAAGTGATCTCATTCATCGCAGAGTGCACAGAGTTGGATAAGAGCTTTAGCGCAATAATGGGGGGGAGGTGGTAGTTCAGGTGACTATCTCTCCTCAAACACATATAATATGGTCCTTGTTGTTTTCGTCCCTTGGGTGGTGGTACTGTTTGCAGATTCCGTGTCTGAGCCGAACAAGTCATATTTTTAGCGATGAAGCATCGTATGAAATCCAACATGAACCAAAACCTCTCCTCATACACATATAATATGGTCCTTGTTTTTTTTGTCCCTTGGGTGGTGGTACTATTTGCGGATTCCGTGTCTGAGCCGACCAAGTCAGAGATTTTAGTGACAAAGAATTGCATGAAATCCAACTTATACCAGAACCGATGGATGTGGGGACAACGACGCATATGGTGGTTGCTTCAGCAAATATAACACGCATGTCGTTGATGCTGAACAAAGTTTCTTTGGGAAACATGAGGGATTTGGTAACAACAGTTAAATTCCCTTAACTCAGGACACTGTGTGACTAAGTGGTCTAGCTAGACACATAATGCGCAAATTGGGGCCGAGCGAGTGGCCTCCATCTTTTGTATTTGGTCTGTTGGGGTAACTCTATATGAGCAGGATGTAGGCTCCTCTTGTAGGTACAATATGGTTCTAGGTTCTCCCTCGTCCATTTTCATGGGTGGATCTAAGGGGTCCTGCTGGTATGATTGCTCTAGGGCTTGGAGGGCATCCATGTATCTTGGCATCTCTAGGAAATGATGGGTGTAGTGCCCATAACAGTTGCATATGGATCATGTGTGGTTGGTGCGCAATGCTTTCCCTATATTTTTCATGGCTTATTCATTTTTATGGGAACTTGAGGCCACGACATTTATTTTGGTGCTTGGAAGAGGTTTTAATTCATCTAAATCTAAGAAAATTTTGGTAGGATGGCATACGATATCACATAATGCATAAGGTTGTAATGCCCTAGGTATGTTGGAGTTTTTGATTTTCTTCCCTTTTTTGTTGGTTTTCTTGGTCACATTAGCTGACGCTACTACAGGAGTTATGTTAATCGTTGTAGAATCCTGAAGGGTGATAGGGGTGTTGACGGGGAAAAATTGTCCGGCCAACAGTAGGGGATCTCCCCGATAGAAAGTCCCAATTAGACCTTGAACCGTTTGGAATAGGGATCCCGTCCGGGGTGTGGGTCCGGCTACTGCTTAAGATGACTTCCCTTCGGTCTCAAAAGAACCTGTTTGAACCTGCGGACGTACACTTATTCACATGATACAGAATACAGGATTGATGTATTAAACATGAATCAAACACTATGCATAGCAAGATTATAGATAAAACACATACACCTCAAGAGATGTCATTAGCAACACATCTTTTGGGGGGTAATGCTTATGAGGTAGTCTGATCACAAAAGAAATAGTTCTTTATGATAAGATAACCCTTTACTTCCTGAAAGATAAAACGAAATGCTAACAAACTAGTTCATTAACATTCATTAATAGAACAGATGATAAAATGAACATCATTGATACAACACAGGTAGCCATGACGCATAAATGATGACATAAAGAGTGCAGCTTCATTAATCATAGGATGTTCTGAAACTGTACAAGGAATACACACAGTGTTCGCACAGCAAAACACATCATAACCATAGGGTGTTTTAACAAGCATCTATATCCATATGCTCAAGTGTAGAATCTTTCAATACAATTGCATGTATCTCTTGAGTTTCCAAAAAAGAAAAGCCCATGTATCTTTCCCCGTAGGTAGTTTTATAGCACCAAACATGCCCTTTGGGTTTCCCGAATTTTCACCTGCCAGCCTGTTGAGTTGCCTCGCGACCTCGAAGAGGTTGCGATCTGCGACCTGTCTGGTATGCGCGACTTGCGACCTAGGTAGGCGGTGCGACCTGCGACCTATCCTATTGGTGCGACTTGCGACCTGTCCTGTTGGTGCGACTTGCGACCTAGCTCTAACTGCTGCTCATGACTTGTTGCCACTGGGCTGTGGAGATGGACGCGTAATGTTAAAGTCAGGGACGTCAACCTGTTGCTCCTTGAGAAAATCCTGCCATGTCCGGTACTCTGCAGCTATGGGGGAAACCAGAGGGACCTCCTCCTTCAATCGATGCATACATTCCAACGCATTTGGTACTAAGGTTTCCCTCTTCTGTTCTATCTGATTTGAAAGCAAGGCAAGCTTGGTATAAATCTGCGCTGGAGTGGCAATAAAATGACTCAGATGCTCTTGAGATGCTGAGGGCTCTGGATCAACAGCGGCTTGCTTGATAGGCTGCAAAAACGATTAGATGTCCTGGTCCACTTGTTCCCAGGTTTTCTCTTCGTCCAATGCCCCAAGCGATGGGATGTGGTGCAAAGTATGCATTGAGTCGATACCGCTGATCAGGTGGTTGTACGAGGACATTACCTTGTCCAGGTCCTTAGACAGTTTGTCTTTAGATTGTATCGCCATGTGGAGCTGAACCTTTGCATCCTGCGTGTGAATCCAGTCCCTCTTAGGCAAATTTTCAGGTGCCTGAGGGTACTGTATTGTCCAGCCCATCATCCTGTCTAAGGCCTGTGAAGCCTCCCTGAGCTGCTCGTGTCTTTGCCTGGTTTCTGCTCGTGCTCTGGCCAGTGGGGCGACTGTTTGTTTGATGGTGAAAATTTCACCATACACCTGCCTCATGGTCACTTCCAACACTTCACACTCCTTGAAAATGGCCAGTGGGAATTCATTTACTGGTGGAGTCTGGTTTCGAAGTTGTTGAACTTCTGCTTGCAATTCTGCTTTCTCTTGCTCTGCTCTCTTCTCGCGTTGTTCAGCTGCTTGCAGTCTATTTTGTAGAGAGACTATTTCTCTACTCATTCTGGTTACATTCTCTTCCGTAGCTGCGGCGAAAGCAGTACCCGCTGATGCTATCATTACAGGATTAGTCCTGGTATCAAGGACTATGTCTTTGCCTGTTGCCACTGTGGACGTGGCAGAGGGACTTTGCGCCAGTGACCTCCTCTTCTCTTGACGGATTTTGAAAGAGAACTGATCGAATGTGAGTCTGGTAAGGTCAAATACATCCTCTTCCCGTCCCTGGGGCGATCTAACATCAAAGAGCTTGGTACTGCCCAGAGGTATATCGAGGGGATTTACCTCGAGGTCGTCCAGCATGTCATCCTCCCTTTCTTCTATGTTCTTTTCTTCTTCTTCCTTTCGCCGGCGTTCAGCTTCTGCTGCTGCTTCTATTTCGGCCTTCTTCTTCTGCTCAGCTGCAGCAGCCTATTCAGCTTTCTTTTGGCGTTCAGCCTCCGCAACCTATTCGGACTTCTTTTGGCGTTCAGCTTCTACTTTATCCAGCTTTGCCTTAAGTGCCCGTTCCGCTGCGGCCTCTGCCTCCTTTCCCTCCTTTTCTTTCCTGGCCTCCTTGACCTGCTTCTTCTTCTATGCTGCTGTCGCACTCTTTTGGCGTGCTTCCTCATCCTCTTTTATCTTCTTCTCTCTTTCTTGCTGGGCTTTTTCTTCTGCTTCTTTCTGTTTGATAGATGTGATAAGCCCTGTGTTGGTCCGAGATTTTTTGGGTAAGGAGGAAGAGGATCCTCCTACCTGCCGACTTCTGTCTTCTAGGTCCTGATCATCTGGATTTTCTTGGACCACGTTTACTCCTGGAGCAGATTTTCTTTCAGCGTTATACCAGTTCCTTCTCTCATCTTCTGTCGGGCGCTCAATATGCTAATAAGTCCACTTGAATTTAGCTTTTAGGCAATGTTCAGGAACTATTCTCTCTGGGTCATATGTTCGGTGTTCAAGCGCCCCGAGTTGATAACTTCTCATTGCTTCTGCTTCCGCTGCTACTTCCCTGAAGTCTTTAACTGTGTACGCACCAATGGTGAGGGGTAGCGTGGGCCACGGCTTCTTTTTGCCTTTAGACAGGATGCTGGAGAAGCCGTGCGACATTTGAAAGCACACCTCCTGCATAAGCATTTTGTCTGTAACAAAGCGAGGCATAGCATGTGGTGCCTTGTAAGTTCCAAAGACTCAGATGAAGGTGTATCCATGGAAAGGGAACCAGTGTGCCACTTTGACTAGAGTCTCCTTGGCCCGCCAAGACATGCAGGGGGCGTCTTGGCCAAATAAATGTCTGTACAGAGAGGGGATAAATACTTGGGAAATCTGATCTATATCCTGTTTGTATTTGGACTCCCAAAATACCTTGGTTTGCAGATGAATTGCGCGTGACTGCTCGGAATCCCAGTTGTGCGCCCATCCCTCAAATTGTACTCTTGCGCAGACAGCGTCTAGTAGGTAAGAGGCCATGTAAAATTCGGTAGGCATTCCTTCATCTGGGACCAGTGCCGCGTTCAAGTTGGTCTGCATCGAAGTCATCAATATGCCGGCCCAGTTAAAACGGGTGCCATATGTTGTCACATACTCCATGATAGTAGCCCAATTGCCGCTGAAAGTGGAGCAATCTGGGCGCCCATAAAGTCTGCAAAGCATGGAGGCAACCAATTTATAAACCTTCCTCAGGCTCGCCACCGGGTATTCTTGGTCCTTCTTGACCTTGAACTTCTCGGGCTCCTCCCACCATTGTCTAATAGTATCAAATATCAGAACGGCGTGAGCATTAGACCATTCTGGAGAGAAATGCTCATCTGGGCGAGGCAGTGAGTAATAAACGTGAGCATCCGAGCCTACCAGTGTAGGGAAAGCTCTGCCTTCGTTGTCCCGGATCACAAACTTCTTGGGGTCCGTCTTTTGTATGATCCAATCTATAACCTCTGGACATGGGAATATGGCTGGATGTGCCCCTGCCATATGTAGTTTGGACTTCTTCACCGCCAAGTATATTTCCCGGTCTGGGAGATCTTCTGGAAATTCCTCTTCCGGTATGGCGAACTCATGATATACTTGGTACCACCGCATGCTGTCTTCTTTTGTAAATGTACATAGTGTATCCCTGTATATTGGGGGTGGGGACACCACTTCCAGCTCATCGATCTCTTCCACTATTCTCTTGTCCTTCCTCCGAGATAGCGGGGGCGCCATGTCACTAGAATCTGATAACACAGGTATGCACTCTATGTCTTCTTGAAGTTCACCTGTCAAATTCATAAAGGAATCCCACGATAAGAACGACATGGTGATATAAAACCAGTTACAGTTTAGTGATGAAATTTAGCTGTGACACATGAAAAACTGGGTTATTGGTTTACTGGGTCGCTGGGTCGCGGATTGCAAGAAAGGAGTCTAGGTGAAACCTTGCGACCTGGCGACCAGGTCGCTGGGTCGCTGGGTCGCAACTTACGAACACTGAGGAAAAACGCGACCTTGCGACCTGGCGACCAAGTCGCTGGGTCGCTAGGTCGCAACTCTTCGAAAATTTTGGAAGACGCGACCTTGCGACCTTGCGACTAGGTCGCTGGGTCGCAGGTCGCGATGATGCTTGCCGGGGGTTTTCGCGTGCGCGCGGCCGAAAGCTTCCTCCCTCCTTCCTCTTGAGAATTTAAAAGTTAGCTGAGTCCAGGCAGAGCTAAAGGATGGTTTTACGAGCAAGGGACAAGGCCATGAGGGTTTGAATCAGAAAAGTGGTGAGGTTTGGACATTTGTGGATAGAGCAGGGTATCAAAACAATTAAAAATGTAAAAGCTCAGACAAAGGAGAATTTAAAGACCTAAGGGGACATGGGTTTGGTAAGAAATGCATCAGAATGGAAACAGCAGGAAGAAATGGCAACTTACCCGGGAAAAACGCGCCAGTTGAACTGTCAGAGGCATTTTCTTTCAAATCGCTGAATGTGTAAAATGCGACCTGGCAACCTCCCTTATATAGAAGGTCGCACGTGCGGGCAATAAATGCGGGTCGTTGGGTCGCAAATCAGTTAATTTCATAGTTTTGCGACCTGGCGACCTAGCGACCTGGGGTCGCTGGGTCGCAAGGTCGCTGGGTCGCGCTTTTCATTAAATTGGATAATTTTCGACCTGGCGACCTGGCGACCTGGCGACCTGGGGTCGCTGGGTCGCTAGGTCGCTGGGTCGCATTTTTCGTTAAAATTGGAGATTTGCGACCTGGCGACCTGGCGACCTTGGGTCGCAGGGTCGCAAGGTCGCAAAGTCGCGATTTTCATCAATAGTTTAACTTTTGCGACTTAGCGACTTGGCGACTTAATAGTTCCTCTTTAGTTTTTAGGGGCTCCAAAATTTGAAATGGTAGTCTTTTTTGGAGGGTGTTGTAGGGGCTACAACAAATGGCGATTCACTGGACGAACTCAGAGTCTCTGCTGATGGTTAGTCTTGGTGGGGGGAGGGAGGTGCCTATGCTGACTGTTTTCTTTTACCTTATGGTTGACATCTCCCGACCTTTGGCACCTAGCTGGATTGCTCGATCTGCTGGCCTGTTTGGGCGCCATTCAACCAACTTCATTTCTTCAGGTCTCCGAACTGGAAGGGTTGGAGAACTCCAGGCAACTACAGGGTCTGGTACGATTATTTTGTCCTCATCGTGTTGCTCCGCTGCCAGCGAACCTCTCGGTCCCGGCGGAGTCACTGCCTAGGAATCGTGAACGTTGCTCCGCTGCCAGCGAGCCTGGTCAGTACCCCGACGGAGTCGTTACGTCACCTCTCTGCGCAAGAAGCCTTTCTCAATCCTTTACCCTTTATTAGTGTGCTATTTCACTTATTTTGAATGTGCCTGAGGCACTTATTTAGATGTGCTCGTGGCACTTATTTTGAGATGGCAATTTAGCCTGGGCGGATGAGGGATCCCGACCTATTTTGCTTGTAGAGAGGTTGTTCCTGGTCTGGTATGAGGACTTTGGTTTTTCCCAGATACCCTGTCGTAGCCTAGAGTACCTCTTTTCCCTTCTGGTCTGGTTACCACTTATACTGCATTCTCTTTTGTGGACACCCTCTCAGACTGGCGAGGTAAGCTTTCCCTCTTGATGACTCGAGCTCGGTGATATGCTACCTTTAGATGCGGAGAACAAGCAAGCTTTTGCCACCTTTGAGTTTATCGGAAAGGCTTTCCATCAGCGTAGAACCTGTTGCATTATGCCAATTGCGTGGCTCTAACAAATCCTTCCTTTAAACTTTTATTTTATTTTATTTTATTTTATTTTTGAAACAAAGGTGAGACAAGAAACTATGGTACAAAACAAGATAGCCCTCAAGGGGCTGCTAAGTGAAATAGTGTTTGAGGTCATGCCCGTTTACCGGGAGGACCTCGACTCGTCCATCAAGGGTTTGCAATCTGAATGTGTGTGATCCTATCTTCTCATTAATTTGGAAAGGGCCTGTCCAAAGTGCTTGGAACTTGGTATGCTTCCCCTTTTCCTCATGGGCTTTATCCCACTTAAGGACCAGGTCTCCTACTTCAAAAAAAAATTTCCCTACGGACCTTTTATCAAACCATCTTTTGATTCGGCTCTGATGGATGGCAAACTTTTCCTGGGTCTTTTGCCTTTCTTCCTCCAACTTCAGCAAGGTATCGATTTGAGTCTGTAAGGTGGGACACGGGGTACCATGACATTCTTGGGACAGTTGGAGGGTCGGGAGAGATAGATGAGAAGGGAGAACAGCTTCTTTTCCATACACGAGGAAAAATGGGGAGGTGCCTAAAGAGGACTTGGGAGTGATACGGTCAGCCCATAGTGCATTGTGAAGGGCATTGTGCCAGTTGCGCTGGTGGGATAGCAGGGTATTTTTAATAATATGGATAAGATTCTTGTTAGTAGACTCAGCTAATCCATTTCCCTGGGGATAGTAATTTTCAGAATGTTTCAGACTAATACCATTTTCCAGCGCAAAATCATATAAATTAAAAGATGAGAAATAAGTCGCATTATCGAAAACTAGAGAAGTTGGAACGCCAAACCTGGTAATGATGGAATGCATGAGGAATTCTATTACCTCTTGATCGTTGATTCGGCGTAAAGGCATCGCTTCGACCCACCTGGTGAAGTAATCAGTAGCTGTAAGGATATACCGATGTTGTTTAGAAGAGTGAGGCGTGATTTCACCAATTACATCCAAACCCCACTGTTGGAAAGGTTCCTCTACTGCTACTGTGAGTAAAGGGGCAGCTGGCCATGCTTCTCGATTGGCGAACTTCTGGCATTGAATGCATTTCCGAACATATGCGTGTGCATCTCTAAAAAGAGTAGGCCAATAGTATCCTGCGCGCATTATCTTATGGGCAGTAGTATCTCCAGCAAAATGACCTCCAGTTGGTCCGTCATGCAACTCAGTTAAGATTTTCTGCGCTTCGTCAGTTTCCAAGCAGCGTAACAGGACCCCATCGTGGTGTTTCTTGAACAACTTACCTTGGATCAGTTGGTGGGATGCTGCTTTGAGTCTGATTGCGCGTTTCTGTCGGGATGTAAGAGCAGGGTCCATGGTGCCTTGGGCCAAATATCTTGAAATGTCGGAATACCAAGAAGGGCTACTTTGCTGAGGCACATGGTCACTTTGATACATGTCGATCTCTTGTTCCCAACATTCCTCTTCAATTTCATGAGCACTTGCAGCCTCCGCGGCCATTTGACATAAGCCCTGTCCTTTAACGGTATGTGCTGGTTTGAACTCTAGATCGTATTCTTGCAAACACGCCATCCAGTTGCCCCGCCTTTTGCCTAGCTCTTGCTACACGAAAAGTGAGCGGACCGCTGGGTGTGGCACAAAAACCGTGACGTGATTTTTCAAGATGTAGGGCCTAAAATGTTTTACGGCCTTGTAGACCGCATAGGCTTGCTTGTCAATTTCTGGGTAATTCAACTCAGCTCCTTGTAAACCAGTACTCATGAAAGAAATGGGTCGTTCATCGTTGTTATCATCTTTCTGCGTGAGGACAGCCGCAAGCGAGGAGTCTGAAGCAAAAGTGTACAGGATGAAACCTTTATCAAAATCTGGACTTTGGAGGGAGGAGTTTCAGCTATAGCCCTTTTGATTTTATCGAAGGCCTCTCTCTCTGGGGAATTCCATTGGAATACAACATTCTTTTTAATCATTCCCTGTAGTGGTCTGACTATCTGGGGGAAATATGAAATGAATTTACGGACAAAATTAATTTTCCCCAGGAAGGATTGCATCGCTTTCTTGTTGCTTGGGGGAGGAATCTGAGCAATGGCTTTCGCCCGTTCTGGATCAACCACAATGCCTTGCTTAGTGATAATGTGGCCTAGCAAGTTTCCCTCTGCCACAGCAAAAACACTCTTTTTAGGGTTGAGCGATATTCCGTATCTCCTGCACCTCTCGAAGATTTGCTTGAGGTGGCGTAAATGATCGCCCCTGCGTTTTGAAAATACAGTGACGTCGTCCAAATAGACCACCACGCTTTGCCCTATTAAACCACGGAAGGCTATATCCATGGCTCGTTGGAAAGTTTCCCCCGCATTGATCAAGCCAAAGGGCATATGTCTGAAAGCAAAGGTTCCCCATTTTGTCCGGAAGGTGGTTTTCAGTCTGTCGGGCTCAGCCACCAGCACCTGGTTATAGCCGGAGAAGCCGTCTAATAGGGAGAACATCTCAGATCTAGACACAGCTTGTAATATCTGTTCCATGGGGGGCACCAGGTAGTTGTCTTTGTTTGAGGCCCAGTTCAGATTACGGAAATCTACACACAAGCAGATCTCGCCAGACTTCTTTCGTACGGGTACCAAATTTGACACCCACGTGGAGTGACGAACTTTGAAAATAATGCGTGCATCCAGGAGCTTCTTAAGTTCCTTTAGAATCATTGGCTCCAACGTTGGATGCACTTTCCTGAGTTTCTGTTGGAAGGGTTTAACGCCTTCCCTCATGGGTATTACATGCTGAATGATACGGGTATCGTATGTACGTAGATCTTCATATGTACAAGCGAATACATCGCGATACTTACGGAATAACTGGGTGAAGGCTCGTGCCTCCTCATCACTACAGTCTTTGCCGAGGTTAACGAACTTTGGGTTCTCATCTGATCCCAAGTTCACTTGCCGATGTGCCAATATGGAACTTTGCAATTTGGTGTTCGGAGGCCTGCGGAATCGGCTTTGCAGATCAAAGAGCTTTTATAGTGACACCACCCCCTTGGGCATAATGTTCTCTTTGCGTTCATCATGCTCTCTCTGTAAAGCATGCTCGTGCTCTTCCTCGTCTATTGCCGCGTCCTTTAACACTTCAGCATTGCACATAAAGTCCAAAATCTGTTGATCATCGTTAAAAACACGTAAATTAGAAATGTTGTCTGGCACAGAGGGTCTATATACAACTTCAATAGAAAAACTGTCCCTTAAGGGGGTAAATCTAGCAACAGCATTAGCCAGAGTATCAGCTGCTGCATTGTGCATCCTAAGGACAGATTTAATTCCAAATGCATCAAAACTAGAAATCAATCGCCATACCTCTTGTTGATATGCCTTTAAATGTGGAGATAAACAGTGAATAGTGTTGCGTACCTGGCGGGTGATAATCTCGGAATCACCAATTACCTGTAAGCATTTTACCTGCAAATCCAGTGCTTTATTAAGTCCAAGGATTAACGCTTCATACTCAGCAGTGTTGTTAGTGCACTGGAATTCTAGCCGGCATGAGATTAAGTATTTATTCTTGTGGGGGTCAAGCAATATGCAACCAGCACCAGCTCCGTCATGGGTCTTGGAACCGTCATAATACAAGGTCCACATGTCACTTTCCGGCTCCTTCGGGGTAGTAGGTAGGGGAGGGGTCTCAGTTGAGTGTGAGACAGAAGTGACTTGCTCCTCCGTGACAAGTGCTAGTTCAGATTGGATCTCGGGGCCTACAGAAGACTGAGGGGGTTGGTAGCATCCGAATAAGGCTTCCAGAAAACACATACCAAGTTCTTCTTGTGCGAAGCTGATGGGTTCATTAATGGCATCCAAATCAGTGATGGTGTGTTTCATATAAGGTTCACTTTCTACCCTGATTTGATTATTCCGCCCCTTGTAAGGAAGCCACAAGTGGGACCAGTCGGTGGTGAAATAACCTTGTAACTTGCTGGACCAGTCCCTACTAAGCAATAGTCCGTATGCTTCCGGGATGTCGACAACCACAATGTCAATGCATTGATGGACCCTAGAGTCTGACGACAAGCGGATGATGACATTTTTCAACTCTCCTATGGCTGGTACTTGTGATCTGTCAAGTTGTATAATCTTTGCGTCATTTTTCTCCAGGTGAATGTTCAGCTTTTTACAGACGGATAGGGGCATGACGTTTGTTGAGGCACCGGAGTCAACTAGACAGTTGTGGACGTTGAAGTTAAAAATCTCGAAGGACAAAAGGAAAGGAGGTGTGGATCCTCTTGAGTTGGTATTGATGGCGTTTACTATGGACTGTACATCTGGTCTGGCTTGCGCAGACGTGTTGCTCACAGTCTTCGTAGCTGAAGTATTTGCGAAAGCCTTAAGAATGAGCTCTTTTTGATTAGTAATGCGGGCCAGCTCATAGAGAGAAATGTTTGCTCTTGTTTTCTTCATATCTTCAACAATGTTATAGCTGGGCTCTGGTTGAGGGCTAGGCTCGGCGGAAGTCTTAGAGGATTCTGTCGGAAGTTTGCTCTTTTGACTCACTCGGGTAGTGTTGTTGGGGAGTTTCTCCGTGGCAGATTGTTTTCCGTTTCCCGGGGGCAGGATTTTCCTTAGAAAAGCCCTTTTCTTGTCTTCATAGGATTGCTCGGGAACAGGTCCTTTGCTTCTGAGGCTATAATTCCGCACGGGCTGATCTTTGGGAGCATCTGCCATGTTGATATCAATGGAGGTAAGGTTTTCCCCACCTCGGATTATGTCAAAAGAAAGGATAGAGGATCCTGGTTCTTCGTTTGAGGGCGGATCCTCATCGTGATCTGAAACATCATCCTCCGTCACATCCCCTGGAGTTTGGTCATCTAAAAGCTGATTAACTACTGCTGTCATGCTGCCAATCCATTGAGGGCATGTTTTTTCAGAGTGGGCAGCTTGGTGGAAAGAACAAAAATTATCTTTCCCTATCTCTTCCACATTGAGAGCAGTATTTGTGTTAGACGAAGGTCTGTTAGTGTTGGGATTACTTTTCTGTGCCTTTTCTCCTTAGGTCAGTGACTTCGTTCGTTAAATGCTTGAGCGTTTTTGCCATGCTTTCAAAGTCAAATGCATCCCTATCCCTATCGGTAGTCTTAGGAGTGGAGGACTGACCTCTTTTTGTGTTAGGCTTGTGATCATCTCTCCCTTCATGATCGATGGCTCCTATCGAAAGCATGTCTTTCTCTACGGCGAGAGCAGCCTCATAATTAGCCGTAAGGTTAGCGCGGGCTTCACGTTTGACGAAAACGGCAATGTCCCTAGGGAGGGCCTTGGTATAGTAATCAATGGTGATCGAGTCATCCAACGCCAGGTTTGGGGGAAATTTCTGCAGTATGGTAGCGAAGCGTTGGTTGAAGTCCTTAACCTTTTCCTTTTTATGACACTTGATGGTGCTCAATTCAGTGAGAAGCATGGAAGGAGTTTTATCTTCTGAAAACTTATGTAGGAATGTGCGACGGAATTGGTCCCATGAAGTGATAGAGGCACTGGGGAGAGAGCGGTACCATGTGGCCGCCTTGTTTTTGAGGGTATGGGGAAACAGTCGACATGCGACATCATCGGACTGGACTCTCATGATTTGCAGAGACAAATAGAAGCTGCTGATATGATCTTCAGCTAAGGTGCCTTTCTCAGGGTCGAACTTAGGGAGATGTTTCTCCGAGTGCCTAGGCAGATCTTGGAGTGGGCCCAGAAGATTTAATGGGGATTGAGCCATCCAGTCTAGGGGTTGCACTCTCCTAGCCTGCTAGTGTTGCCTAAACTCATGTTCAGATTCGCCTTCCGAACCTAAGACTGATGCTTCTGACTCGTGACGGGAGTGTTCGTCTTGGTGTCTCCCACGGTGCAAAAAATCTCTAAGATATCCCAAGTTGTGTACAGGGGGCCTCATTGGGTTTGGTTGATGATTGCGAGCTTGGTTTCCTTGACCTCGACCTCTATCTCCTCTACCTCCGGCCCCTCGGCCTCTATTTCCTTCTTCTTCATTTCTGCGAGCTCTATTCCTTTCTCCTTCATTTCTACGAGCCCTATTCCCCCCGTCTACATTTCCTCGGCCTCTGTCTCCCTCACCATCCCTAGGTGGGGGGTGTGCCTGGTTGTTGTTTTGTCGAGTTTGGTTAGGCTGGGAGTCGGGGAAAGGCTCGGTGTAAGCAAATTCTTCGCCCTCTTGGAGAATCGGGTCATTTTCTTCAACAGCATTTGTGAGGTCTTCCAACATGAGATTTACGAGCTCGGGTATGGTACTCGCAAGGGCACCGTTTCGGGTGATGTTCTCAGGCGGAGTTCTAGTATGGGCAAGGTATTCCATGATTGGAGTAAACCGTAAGTTGTTGATAAGATTGCGGGTAGCTGGGCGCAAGGCTCTCAGCTGCGCCCTAGTGATTTCAAAATATCGAGTCTCCCTCTCTGGAATATCTTCTAGAGGAGGAGGGATAGTTTCATTGTTTATGACCTCCCCTTGGGGAGTTTGTGATGGAATGTTCGTTGTGTGCTGGGCGGCTGCCATTCAGGCCCTCCTTCTAGCGCCAATTATGTTGACGGGAAAATTTGTCCGGCCAACAGTAGGGGATCTCCCCGGTAGAAAGTCCCAATCAGACCTTGAACCGTTTGGAATAGGGATCCCGTCCGGGGTGTGGGTCCGGCTACCGCTTAAAACGACTTTCCTTTGGTCTCAAAAGAACCTGTTTGAACCTATGGATGTACACTTATTCACATCATACAGAATACAGGATTGATGTATTAAACACGAATCAAACACTATGGGTAGCAAGATTATAGATAAAGCACATACACCTCAAGAGATGTCATTAGCAACACATCTTTTGGGGGTAAGACTTATGGGGTAGTCTGGTCACAAAAGAAATAGTTCTTTATGATAAGATAACCCTTTACTTCCTGAAAGATAAAACGAAATGCTAACAAAATAGTTCATTAACATTCATTAATAGAAAATATGATAAAATGAATATCATTGATACAACACAAGTAGCCATGACGAATAAATGATGACATAAAGAGTGTAGCTTCATTAATCATAGGATGTTCTGAAACTGTACAAGGAATACACACAGTGTTCGCACAACAAAACACATCATAACCATAGGGTGTTTTAACAAGAATCTATATTCATATGCTCAAGTGTATAATCTTTCAATACAATTGCATGTAGCTCTTGAGTTTCCAAAAAAGAAAAGCCCCTGTATCTTTCCCCGTAGGGAGTTTTATAGCACCAAACTTGCCCTTTGGGCTTCCCGACTTTTCGCCTGCCTGCCTGTTGAGTTGCCTCGCGACCTCGAAGAGGTTGCGACCTGCGACCTGTCTGGTATGCGCGACTTGCGACCTGGGTAGGTGGTGTGACCTGCGACCTGTCCTGTTGGTGTGACTTGCGACCTGTCCTGTTGGTGCGACTTGCGACCTAGCTCTAACTGGTGCTCATGACTTGCTGCCACTGGGCTGTGGAGATGGACGTGTAATGTTAATGTCAGGGACGTCAACCTGTTGCTCCTTGAGAAAATCCTGCCATGTCCGGTACTCTGTCGCTATGGGGGAAACCAGAGGGACCTCCTCCTTCAATCGATGCTTACATTCCAACGCATTTGGTACTAAGGTTTCCCTTTTCTATGCGATATGATTTGAAAGTGAGGCAAGCTTGGTATAAATCCGCGCTGGAGTGGCAATAAACTGACTCAGATGCTCTTGAGATGCTGAGGGCTCTGGATCAGCAGCGGCTTGCTTGATAGGCTGCAAAAATGATTGGATGTCCTGGTCCACTTGTTCCCAGGTTTTCTCTTCGTCCAATGCCCCAAGCGATGGAATGTGGTGCAACGTATGCATTGAGTCGATACCACTGATCAGGTGGTTGTACGAGGACATTACTTTGTCCAGGTCCTTAGACAGTTTGTCTTTAGATTGTATCGCCATGCGGAGCTAAAACTTTGCATCCTGCGTGTGAATCCAGTCCCTCTTAGGCAAATTTTCAGGTGCCTGAGGGTACTGTATTGTCCAGCCCATCATCCTGTCTAAGGCCTGTGAAGCCTCCTTGAGCTGCTCGTGTCTTTGCCTGGTTTCCGCTCGTGCTCTTGCTAGTGGGGCGACTGTTTGTTTGATGGTGAACATTTCACCATATACCTGCCTCATGGTCACTTCCAACACTTCACACTCCTTGAAAATGGCCAGCGGGACTTCATTTACTGGTGGAGTCTGGTTTCGAAGTTGTTGAACTTCTGCTTGCAATTCTGCTTTCTCTTGCTCTGCTCTCTTCTCGCATTGCTCAGCTGCTTGTAGTCTATTTTGTAGAGAGACTATTTCTCTACTCATTCGGGTTACATTCTCTTCTGTAGCTGCGGCGAAAGCAGTACCCGCTGATGCTATCATTACAAGATTAGTCCTGGTATCAAGGACTATGTCTTTGCCTATTGCCACTGTGGATGTGGCAGAGGGACTTTGCGCCAGTGACTTCCTCTTCTCTTGCCGGATTTTGAAAGAAAACTGATCGAATGTGAGTCTGGTTAGGTCAAACACATCTTCTTCCTGTCCTTGGGGTGATCTAACGTCAGAGAGCTTGGTACTGCCCAAAGGTATATCGAGGGGAGTCACCTCGAGGTCGTCCAGCATGTCATCCTCCCTTTCTTCTGTGTTCTTTTCTTCTTCTTCCTTTCGCCGGCATTCAGCTTCTGCTGCCACTTCTATTTCGGCCTTCTTCTTCTGCTCAGCTGCAGCAGCCTGTTCGGCTTTCTTTTGACATTCAGCCTCTACTTTGTCCAGCTCTGCCTTAAGTGCCCATTCTGCTGTGACCTGTGCCTCCTTGCCCTCTTTTTCTTTCCTGGCCTCTTTGGCCTGCTTCTTCTTTTGTGTTGTTGTTGCACTCTTTTGGCACGCTTCCTCATCCTCTTTTATCTTCTTCTCTCTTTCTTGCTGGGCTTTTGCCTCTGCTTCCTTTTGTTTGATGGATGGAGTAAGCCCTGTGTTGGTTCGAGATTTCTTGAGTAAAGAGGAAGAGGAACCTCCTAACTGACGACTTCTGTCTTCTAATCTCTGATCATCTGGGTCTTCTTGGACCACGTCTACTCCCGGAGCAATTTGTCTTTCAGCATTATACCAGTTCCTTCTCTCATATTCCGCCGGGCGCTCAAGATGCTGATAAGTCCACTTGAATTTAGCTCTTAGGCAGTGTTCAGGAACTATTCTCTCTGGGTCATATGTTCGGTGTTCAAGCGCCCCAAGCTGATAACTTCTCATTGCTTCTACTTCTGCTGCTACTTCCCTAAAGTCTTTAACTGTGTATGCAGCAATGGTGAGGGGTAGCGTGGGCCACGACTTCTTTTTGCCTTTAGACAGGATGCTGGAGAAGCTGTGCGAAATTTGAAAGCATACCTCCTGAATAAGAATTTTGTCTGTAACAAAGCGAGGCATAGCATGTGGTGCCTTGTAAGTTCCAAAGACTCGGATGAAGGTGTATCCAGGGAAAGGGAACCAGTGTGCCACTTTGACCAGAGTCTCCTTGGCCCGCCAAGACATGCAGGGGGCGTCTTGGCCAAATAAATGTCTGTACAGAGAGGGGATAAATACTTGGGAAATCTGATCTATATCATGTTTGTATTTGGACTCCCAAAATACCTTGATTTGCAGATGAATTACGCGTGACTACTCGGAATCCCAGTTGTGCGCCCATCCCTCAAATTGTACTCTTGCGCAGACAACATCTAGTAGGTAAGAGGCCATGTAAAATTCGGCAGGCATTCCTTCATCTGGGGCTAATGCCGCGTTCAAGTTGGTCTACATCGAAGTCATCAATATGCCGGCCCAGTTGAAACGGGTGCCATATGTTGTCACATACTCCATGATAGTAGCCCAACTTCCGCTGAAAGTGGAGCAATCTGGGCGCCCGTAAAGTCTGCAAAGCATGGCGGCAACCAATTTATAAACCTTCCTCAGGCTCGCCACCGGGTATTCTTGGTCTTTCTTGACCTTGACCTTCTCGGGCTCCTCCCACCATTGTCTAATAGTATCAACTATCAGAACGGCGTGAGCAATAGCCCATTCTGGAGAGAAATGCTCATCTGGGCGAGGCAGTGAGTAATAAACGTGAGCATCCGCGCCTACCAACGTAGCGAAAGTTCTGCCTTCGTTGTCCCGGATCACAAAATTCTTGGGGTCCGTCTTTTGTATGATCCAATCTATAACCTCTGGACATGGGAATATGGCTGGATGCGCCCCTGCCAGATGTAGTTTGGACTTCTTCACCGCCAAGTATATTTCCCGGTCTGGGAGATCTTCTGGAAATTCCTCTTCCGGTATGGCGAACTCATGATATACTTGGTACCATCGCATGCTGTCATCTTTTGTAAACGTACATAGTGTATCCCTGTATATTGGGGGTGGGGACACCACTTCCAGCTCATCAATCTCTTCCACTACTTTCTTGTCCTTCCTCCGAGATAGCGGGGGCGCCATGTCACTAGAATCTGATAACACAGGTATGCACTCTAAGTCTTCTTGAATTTCACCTGTCAAATTCATAAAGGAATCCCACGATAAGAATGACATGGTGATATAAAACCAGTTACAATTTAGTGATGAAATTTAGCTGTGCCACATGCAAAACTGGGCTATTGGTTTACTGGGTCGCTGGGTCGCGGATTGCAAGAACAGAGTCCAGGCGCGACCTTGCGACTTGCCCGACAGTCGGCCCCGAGTCGACTGAGTCTTCGATTACGAACAACGGGGAAAAATGCGACCTTGCGACACAGCGACAGTCTGACTGGGTCGGCCCAGGTATAACTCTTTGAAACTTTGGGATATGCCGACCTTGCGACCTCGTGACTGGGTATTTGGGTCCTGATGTGATGGTCCTTGGCGGGGGGGTTTCGCGCGCGCGCCCAGCTTCTTCCTCCCTCTCTTGAGAATTTAAAGTTGGGCGGGTCCCGGGCGGTGAGGGATGGTTTTACGAACGAGGACGAGCCATGAGGGTTTGAATGAGAAAAGTGGTGGGGATTTGGACATTTGTGGAGCAAACAGTTTCACAAAACACCAAAAAATATAAAAGCTCAGACAAATGGCAATTTAAAGGCCTAAGGGGACATGGGTTTGGTAAGTAATGCATCATAATGGAAACAGCAGGAGGAAATGGCAAATTACCCGGGAAAATCGCGCCAGTCGAGCTGTCAGAGGCGTTTTATTTCAAATCGTTGAATGTGTAAAATGCGACCTGGCGACCTCCCTTATATAGAAGGTCGCACGATAAACAATAAATACTGGATGCATTATTAATATGATAAATTTAATTCATAGTTTTGCAGCCTTTTAGTGGCGACCTATGGTGTTGAGTCATAAGGTATTTAAGACTAATTTTCGTTAAATCGGCAATTGCGACCCTGTGAGTCTGGCGACCTTGCTGAGCACAAAGTGCAAGGTATGAGTCGCGGTTTTCATCAATAACTAACTTTCTTGACTTGGCAGCTTAAAGTTCTCTTTATTTTAAAGGGGCTCCAAAAATTTGAAATGGTGGTCTTTTTGGAGAAGGGTGTTGTAGAAATCTGCAACACCATATGTCTGAATGTTATCG